>OX438757.1:8158656-8670175 GCA_949316235.1 Oegoconia quadripuncta
AAACGTAACCCACGCGTGTGCCTACACAATAATAAAGTGGTATATAACAATTTTTGATTGCCGGATTACATATCACATCGAGGTGGAGCTAATATGCAAGATATTCACAAGTATTTCAATCTTGAGATCGGTTTATTTATACGGGCCTTATAGTTATCATCAGTTACATAGAAAAGGGAACTCTGATTTCTATAGAAGCCTGTGAGTGTTGACCAATAAAGTGTGTTGCGGAGTGTTAGTTTGTCCTTATTTCATTGTACAACGCAGAATTGATTATACATACACACAAAATACATTCCATATGGGGTGGTCAGAGAATCGCAAACTAAAGCGTATATTTATGATGTCCTACTAGACATTCGTTATCATAATAAAAATCCAATTTACAAGAAGCTTTTGTGGATATCCGCAATTGACACAAACATAACCTTATAAAACCATGTTTCAGAAGCATTTCAGTCACAGTCTATCATCATAATACTCATGCACTGTTACCGCCTCTAGTTTCGTCATAGCGTAGTTCGCAACGGTAAGTTTATCGGGGCAAGAGAAGGCGCGATGCGAAGCAATTTACTCGGTGAAACGCGCGACGCCGTAACAGGCGGAGTGGAAGCCATGTAACCGATACACGACAAACGAGATCTTCGAGGAAACGCCTCGTCGGAAATCGCAGAGCGTTAGTTTATTACACACATGTACACTTGCTCCTGGGCGTATACAGGGTGGCACCCTCCCTTAGTAAGCACAAACATTAGAGAACAGATTATAATTAAAAATGACGAATAAATGGCAGATATGGCAAATCAGATTTTAATACTCAATATTGAGCAGCAGCAGTCCCTAGCAGTACTAGGGAATTTCTTTCAATAACTATCTAAATCATCCCGTAATTTAGTGCGATAGACGTTACATATTAATCAATAACTTGTATAATAAATATCTGTAGATAAAGTACTATAAAAATTGCTACACAAATACAAGATGGGTGACATGTAACCGAAGAAGAGCATGCAACTCAGTAAACAAAACAGTAAAATAAAATAAGCTTTTAATATGATTAAAGTGCTTACTTCTAATATAGCTATGGAATTGTTTCGATTTAATTGTGGTTGAATGACGACAGATCTCGTAGCCACGCAAATAGCTTAGTACAAATACCTAATTTTTGTCGGGTAACTATAATTAAAGATATTTTGTAGAAGGATAGAGTACCTATCAGTAATAGAATAAAATGTTTGCTAAAGAATGTGTAGCTTGCTTTAAGTACAGTAAAGGTATTTAGTTATAAAACCAACAATATTATATTAACAACTGTGAACTTTATATTGCGTTGTAGAAGACGTTACAATCTCCTACAATAATGTTCTTAAAAGTTGATCAATGGCTACTTTATATTTTCTAAAAATGATTGAGTCGTGATATTTGCCCGCGGTAAAAATATAAAGAATTTATTCATCGACTTTTTTGAAAATAGTTACAGGAGTTCGAAGTATACTCTCCTACGCAATGAAATTCACAGTGGTAATTTCAATAGTTTATGTTTTATTACTAAATACCTATCACGTATATCTAAAGCAAGCTACCGATTTGTTACAAAACAGTTTTATTCTATCACTGACAGGTACTCTATTCATGTGTAAAAAATCACGGCTTTAAGGTTATTGGAAATTAAAAGTGTATCCTAACTGGACTAAGAAATCCCGCAATGATTTCCACTCTGCCCAATTTAGAACAAAAAAGTCGGTTGTATGTAGGACGATCCTAGTGTGACTATAAAATTTGTGTATTGGTCTCACATTCTATGGAAATACAAACAATAAAAAGATATAGCTTCAAAAGTACAACGTTTAAATTAAGCTTACATATTTAGTCGAAAATATTAACGAATAATTAACCATAAGTCCGCCGCAAACATCTGACTATCCATGTATTTAATGCAATTAAAATGTTACAGTGGTTGCGACATCGACGGTTTGGTTTGCATTTACATTAATTATAAGCCAATTTTGGATGTGTGACATTCCAAACGTTTTTCTTTCAGGAATTTACGATATAGGAGTACGAAAAGTAATTTACAAAATATTGGGTCTTTACCTATGATATTGGAGTTTTTTTTTCTTCGTTAATCATATGTACCAATTCCTGCGATTTTCAATGCTATATCCAAATTTGTTTTTTATTTGGAAAATGGAATATTCTTTCAAGGTTTCACATGAAATATTTTTTAATTTCTGGTCTAAATCACACAACAAAAAAAATATGAACAGAGCTCTTTTCATGTGCTTCCCATAATCATTTCTTAGATTCGTTGAAACTTTTATAAAACGGTTACTTTTAAAAATTAACGCTGCCTATACTTTACTTAATGTTATCCGATAATACACACAAAGTTTAGCTAAATTTATTTATTTATTTAAAAAAAATTTTAATTATTTAAAAAAAAACATCAAAAATGTTTGTATGGAGAAAACAGTCTTAATGAAATTGTTCATACAAAACGCCAATTTCATAGGTAAGGACCTAATACTAGACAATACTTACCACAATAATTTAAAAGATATGTTTAAAAATTGTTTTAGGTGTTACACCAAATTCATATTTACTAATTATTAGTGTTCCGTATACCAAAAATTAGCCATGTGGTTCCTGGCAGCGTAAAATAGGAACAACCCCTGTTTTTTATGATTAACTGGATACGCATTTGACCACAATCTCACCTGATGGAAAGTGACGATGTGGTCGAAGATGAAGCACGCGATCCCAGTAAATGCCTATCCACTCTGCTTTTGAAGATCCTAAGATTGTAGGATTCAGGAAAAACTGAGGCTGGAAGTCTCTTCCCGTGGGTGTCGTAAAAGGCAACTAAGGGCTAGTGAGCATAAACTGTGATCGCCACCCGCCTGCCCAGCGTGGAAGTTAGGGCAAATCCTCGCGTGGAAAGTGATGCAAATCGCGCCATGGGAGATGCTTATGTTCAGTAGTGGACTTTTATAGGAAAATGAAACATTTATAGAGTCACCTCGGTGTATGTTGAATTGACCTAAGACGTCATCGACTATGCTACGGTTCTCAAATATTTTCAGAGGAATACTTCTTTCTTCACACACAATTGATACATTTTAAATTGCTTGCATAAGTATACTTGTACGAGTATAATTATAGTGACTTAATCTTAGATCAACTGGGAAGAGATTACCATTAGGTATTATTATAAATATACGTTGATCCATCTTTCCCTGCACATACTCTTCATTTCTCTTCAAATTGTTACGTCACATTTTTTTTATGGATAAGCCAGTATAAGTGTGTCAGGATCCATATGAAGTGGAAGTATTTGGTCTGAACATACCCCTCCAATATTAAAGCATGATTTATCTATTCAGGTATGTTCTTAAAAGATAACAAAGTAAATACTTATAGCTGTTTGTTTTATCTTATTAGAAAATGTGAAGCTATTTTCATTTTGTTTTTTATCCAATTGATAAACACATTTTAACGAGCTCTCCGTGTTCTTAATTTCGTTAAAAACAAGTATTTTTGTTTATTATAAACAAACGTAAGAAAATCCGTCGGATAATCTTAATGTACACTTGTTTTTCTTTTCTTCCATTAGCAGCGCGTAAGCTAAAATGTTTAACCTTTCGAGAATTATAAACAATCACCTGAAATATCTGGCGATGTCCCGAGAAAAACAGCTTGATAAAAAATACCTTTAAAACATCTTTGTTGGACACTTCATTATTTCGTCGGAATCGCTGAGTTAATTCCGATATTTAATTACGCAAATTGCTGAAGCCTTTTTTCGGCAGTGCTCTATGAAAACCTCTTAGTATTAATTAAGGTAAGTGAGTCGGATGTACAAATATTATTCTGAAGATCTTTCACAGGAATTGAGTCCGGGGACGCTTACGACTCAGGGGTGTAAGAAAGAATCTTTAAACTTCAAAATTAATATTACATGAGTAAAATAATTATATATACATAATGTCACGACTGTTGTCCCAAATGGGGTGGTTAGAGATATCTCAAACATTATTGTTTGGGTGACCCAAATATTAAAAGTTTAATGCTTGAAACAACATCCACGGTTCACATTACAAAATAAGATGTGACGGGGGTGAGCATATTGCCGTTAAAACGTACAAATCTATACCTAGATGTATCTTAGTTTAGCCTATCTGCCTGACAGCAATGTTCCAGTCAAAAAAAGATGTTTCTTAGTGGAAAATCCTTCAGAGGCCTTTTATGTCATTCAAGGAAGAGACGGACTTGTTTTATTCTTTTATATGTATAACGTAACGTCAACACATTTTCCTGTATGTATTGTAGACGTGAGATAAAGATAATATGAAAAGACTGAGATATGTGCTGAGAGTTGAGAAATAACGTATAAAGATATCACATCAGCAGCTTATACGAATCCACTGCTGGATATAGCATCTCCTATGGTGTGATATTTATTGCTATCAATGGGAGGATCCATCCTAATCGCCACGCTGGACAGGCAGGCTTTTGAAGAGCTTAGCTCTCAAGACGCTGTTTCTCATTATTGATGTTACGATTCACGTAACGATCATGACCCCCTCCCCCCTGGGCCCAGCTCTTCGTGTAAACACTCTCAATACATAATACTCTTAAAACGACCAAAAGCTTTTTTAATGTATTTGTATTAAGTTATAGGCTTAATATTATTACATTTATTATTATTTTGGAGCCTGTCCTCGAGGAGTATACCTAAGACCCCGACTCGTAGCTGGATCCACCCTTGAGTTCACGATCCTATAGTCACCTCTAATGACACACATGGGAAGAATTGGGGTGATTCAATTACTCAGCGGGGAACCAATTGGAAATTTTTCGGAGGAAAATTCATAGAAAGTCTACAGATACATATCGTTAGAGTTAATCTACATAGACCTTATATTAGACATACACAAAAGGTATAAAGACTTGGATATAAATGAATTTTCGACGTAATCGTCATCTTATCGGGCCTTCGCTTGCTTCGCCGAACTGTTTATGAAATACGCCATGGAATGGGGATTAAAGGGGAGCGGACATCGAAGCCACGGCATACTATGGACAGTACCCACGCACACAATATTCCTGTTGGTTATTTTATGTTTGATATATATCAGGAACAAAGTCATTGACGACCTGTTTGGTGCAGTGGTTAGAAACGCTGACTGCTATACCGAAAGTTCGCGGATTCGAATCCTGCTAGGGGCATATGTTTGTATGATGAATACGGATATGTGTACCCGAGTTATGTTTGTTTTTCATTTATATATGCATTTATTTACAAAGAAAAAACATGTATTTGTGTAGTATATCAACCATCTGGTATCCACAACACAAGCCTAGTTGCATAGTGTGAAACTAAATGGCGCTCGGTGTATGTCCAATGATATTTATTTATCTATTATTCATAGCAAAGCGCTTAGTTTGGGACTACATGAATGGTGTAAGTGTCCGTAATATTTATTTATAGTTTCGCCATGTACAGCTGTTTTACTCGCAGACCACAGCACTATAAAAATTTAAATTTTGCATAGTTATAAATCCTATTTATAAAACCTACAAGGTTGTGAAATAAAATCTTAAAGAGTAATATAAAGTGAGGATCAACCTTTTTTTTGCATACGTCATCGTGTATCATTAAAAAATATTTATCTTAAATACTTTTTCGATACTGGGATTTTTTCGATTCCAAATGGATGGTTGTGAAGGTTATAAGTTTATCAATGATATCGACAAGACAATTACGTACATATACCTAAATCACTTGCTCTATATCTTCGAGAAATTAGAATGTAAATCGCTAAGCCGATAACTGCTTAACTGATCCTTGAATCTTCTTTTATGTGAGGGTTTTAATAATCTAATTTAAAGCTTATCAGGAAAACAGCCAGTATTGAGGATAACTTTGAATATCGAATTTAGAATTTCAAATAAAACATTAAGGATTACAGAGCTAGCTCGCAACGTTAGTAAAATACACGTAAAAATGTCATTAGCAGTGTTTGACGGCGTAGTATATATGTCTTTGTTAGGATTAGTATTTTAAGGTTCCGTAATCTATTATAGCAGATATAGTATAATAGTATCGCCATATCCTTTGGTTAGAGGCTCTTAGTACTAGAAAGGAGGTTATCTTGAACAGTTTTAGGATGATATTATTAATTGTAGTTCCTCCGGAGTTTTCCAAATGTTCAATTTAAGTTACGAGAATATTTAATTTTCTGTAACAGTTCATTAAACATTACATATTATATTCGCTGCTACATACAGTACTCTCACAGAAAAGTTGTATTGAACACCAATGACCTAAAAACGTATAATTACTGGTATATCTAATTTATGTACGATCCTACTCTTATAATTAATGATCAAATACGTACCTATATTAATTTCACATCTGAAACACTACAAGTCATTCATTGGCCCAGCGTGATTAGAGCTTGATTGAACTATCAGGGTTTCTTCACTTTTCAAAGCAATTGGATTTTTTCCTTTACGTTAAATTTAATTAGACGACATTTTCTCGTGGTACATTTTCAAAGTACGCAGGGAAAATGAAAAATTGAAAAGGTCTCATTACTAGAAAAAAATATTAATATTAAAAGTTTCTATTGGGGAAATGTAAGAAAAGCTCCAAAATGAACGTAGGAACGGGATGCTAGGATACACATTGTGGAATTCAGCTATTTTGATAATGTCAGAAATAGTGACACGGTAGAAGAGGTATTCAATATCTTGAATGACAGTCTGGCGTCACTTTTTGCTGGAATCCCCATACACATACGTAGAGACTACTTTACCAATGATTTTTTTTATGCACGACGGGTTCGTACTTGACCTCAATCACACCTGATGTTAAGTGAAGATGAGGTCGAAGGTGGAAGCGTACCCCGGAAACCCCAACACATTTGGGGGACTGGCTATCTTATCTCTGACAACCAGAACAACAATGCTTTTAACATTGCTGTTTGGCGGCAGATTTAGATAAGATGGTGGTAGCTAGCTAGGCGGACATTTAAAATGCCCTAACACCAACCATTATAATTTATAACCCAAAAACTATTTCATTTTTTTATGCACAACGGGTTAGTACTTGACCTCAATCACACCTGACCCGGAATCCCGATCCTATTTGAGGGACTGGCAATCTTATCTCTGACAACCAGAACACAGCAATGCTTTTAACATTGCTGTTTGGCGGCAGATTTAGATAAGATGGTGGTAGCTAGCCAGGCGGACATTTAAAATGCCCTACCACCAACCGAACACAGTACTAAACATGTACCCCGCTGGGGATCGAACCCGCGACCTCCGAAGCGTAAACCCTATGTTGTTTACATTGCGCCACGGAGGCGGTTAAATACTATACATAAATAGTGCCAGCGAAATATAGGATTCCCATATATAAACAAAACAATGAAGTTATTTAGTTGTCTTTGGGAAATGGGGCAACGCAAATGACGGACTATTTGTAGGCCGGACAAAAAATTCAAATTGGACAATTTTGTCCGCGGCGATGGATTTTACGGCATTCTATGCAATAAAAGACGCAGAACAAAAAAGTCCGACCGATAAATGTCCGTCATCGGCGCTACCCCTTTTCACAAAGACATCTAAATAACATAAAGACATCTAAATAACACGAAGACATCTATATAACACAAAGACATCAAAATAACACAAAGACATCTAAATAACACAAAGACATCACAATCTCTCTTACCCTTTCACACCAGAACACAATACTGGTATTGAGGTTAGACGGCAGGAATGGATAAGGAGGTGCCCACCCACCACCTTTATCCTATGGCAAAGTAAAAGAATCTACCTGACGCTGAAAACTATTATACTCATGAAACAGTAAAATGCAAAAAAATGGTTTCTGTTTTACATTTCAATTTATGCACGACGGGTGACGGGTTCTTTATGCCTGATTTCATAGCCGTTTGACAAATAAAATACCTAATTAATGGAACAATTCGTTATTACACGGTCTGCTGGTCACTCACAAACTGTGTGGTTCTTTTGACAAACCGTGCATTGAACGAATCATTTTAATGACGTGCGTGAGCTGGATATCGGCAATAATTATATCATAAATCCCTTTCAGAGTTCAGGGTATAATGATCATTAATGAGATACAAACGGCACATTATATGAAACCACGACACTTAAGCCGTCTGTCAAATTTCTATTTACCTGATTAACGATTTTTAGTTATCCGTTAAATAACTAAATTAATAGTTCGTTTTTAATAAATAAAGAAATACCATTGATTCCTTGCCAGGTATCTAAAGGACTAAGTAGCAGTTTCTGGTAAATTCTAGATTTTTTTTAAATAAAGCCGATTTTGCACCTCTATCTCGATCCATACTATTGTGGTGCATTACAATAGGTAAGCCTTTAATCTTCTTGTACCCAGCTCAAACAAATGCAAGGGAAACAGGTAAATCCTATTGGGCTCTTGCAAACTAGATTCCCGGTAGTATATGGCGGCAATACTTTGAAACATCGGGATAAAAGGTACTGTCATAACCTTCTAATCCAGGATATAGCATCTCTGTACCAAAGGGATAAAACTTTTGTGGCATATCCACCCGCAGTAATTTTGATTTTTTTGGATGAGGATTGATTGAATATTGCCTATCTCAGTTCCTTACGAGTCACGGTGATTTCAAAGCAAAACTGTACTAAGTTTCCGCACACAATGAAAGTGGTTTACATGGATAAAGAATATATGACAAACAAAAAATTTCAAGTAAAATGGTACCTTAAAGTGTCATATTCCCGAGAAATTTGGAGGTAAAGATCGCCATATGAGAATATGTCAATCATTGGTGTATACGCATTCCATGACATTTAATAGTTGCTTGGTTACTATTTATTAGAAGGCAGACTAGCACAAAAAACCACTTTAATTAATTACTTTCCTTCATCGCATAACATTGCAATTAAAGGCTATTTTGACAAAATAAGTAACTCGAACCGCATTGGTTGGCATCAGTGAGGTCAACAGTAAGAAATATAATGAAAAAGACTACAAAGTAGTAAACAACATAATATGTATTTACTTGTACAGAAACAGAAAGCGAAACGCCTGCGCACTATGGGGGTCAAAGTAGCACACTGACCAACTTAATTAACTTAACTGAGTTTGATCCTTCCCCTCCATACCTTTTCCGAAGAATATTTACTATTCTTATCTCACTCACACTCGTAAGTATTACTGTCTGTCCTTGTTTATGACGGCGAAACAACGGAAGACAAGCGGTGAAATCAAAACTTCGGCAGGCAGCTTACATAGAAAAATGTTCGAAACCCTTTTATAGAAAAATATTTATATACATAACGTATATTTATATATATAAATATATTTAGTATAACGTATATAAAATATGTATATTATTTGGAAATAAGAAAAACAGCTTCTTATAAATTGTTTTTTGTTTTTGTATGTATACGCGTGTGCAATAACCTATAACATTAAATAAATGAATAAAATAAATGTCCTAAACGGTGAAATAAATTAATTTATAATTAAAAATGAAGTAGATATATGAAATTAATGCACATCAATAAGGAGGTATTTACAAGAAATAAAAAAAAAAAAATATTGAATACAAAACCAGACAAAACAAGACTAGAACACGTTTTCTCTGTGATTATGATAAGTAGAAAACGTGTTCGAGATCCGTGCCGTGTGGGAGGGTGCCCAAAAGACTAGCAGCATTACCTTGTTGTATAGCAATGCTAACACGCGGCCCGAGGTAGCTGCAGCTCTTTTATCACCGGAGATCTCATATAAGCGCGACGACAAATCTTCGCGCTTCCGTACCCCACGGGCCTAAGGTCTCCACACCAAAGGGCACAAATACGTAACCTGTACCCAGAGCTGAGTATTTGCGCCGCTTGGAGTTCTCGGCATGTCGTAAGCTCAAATCCAATATCAATCGCAAATCGAAAAATCTGGTGCATGCGATTTTGGACCTTACCTGCTGACAATTTTCAGAATACTATTTAGAAACATATGATTTCTGTTAATCATTATCATATTAGCCACAGGATGGCTACCAATTGGAAGCGACTCATCCAGCGACTTTCTGCGACCTTTTTCAGATTAACATTAGGTAATGAACAAGAATTACTGTGCAAACATACCTGTGACCATCTCGTTATACTTCTTCATGTAAGAGCATTAAGCAGACATGAAATAATAGGCAACAACGAGATATTGTCAGAGTGTATTTCCACAAACAACCTCCGTAAATTCTGCCAAGGATTACAGAGTTCCCAGACCTCTTTGTGTGTGCATTTTTCAATAGCCCCAGTTAGGTGGGACGGAGTAGTCATAGAGACCAAACAGATCCCTCTGAATACAGTTACCTTTATCCGATATTGTGAGCTGAATAGTTTATGCTACAGCAACGGTCTATAGGTAAGAGCTGCTTTGCACGGCTTAGAGTTCCGTCCTTGGTGATATGAAACAGTGGTATTTTTAAACTCAGGTAAAAGGATTCTCATTCAACATTCAACACATTAAATTTGTTGGACAACGCAAAGCAAATTCTTTGTTCATTAATCTTATCCGCGGTAACACGTTGGTAAACATGAAAAGTTTCAAACCAACAAATCGCGCCAAAGATTTTACTTGAAATTTAACTACAACGGTATCCAGGTTGATATATTTTTATACGGTCATCATTGTTTTTTCAACATTACCAAACTCATTGATTATAATGTGTTCGTGAACCATATTGATGTATATCCAATTCGATTTCTAACCGCAAAAGTGGTGGATGTACGTTAGATATAGGACATCGTCAGGTACATAGCTGGGCACCGTTAATGAAATAGTCTAGAACTTCGGTCACCTGCGGCCACTGCGCCGATTTAGGTCACTCAATACGACCTGTACGAAGAAAGCAGAGACCAAAATGCGCAACGTGTTTGCACTTTAAAAAGCAGTGCAATCATAAAACAGGTGATGCTAAATCCCCTGCCAAAAAAATGGCCGAAAAAAGATATATCAACACAATAGATTATGAAGGCGCCTAAGAGCGCCGGTCAGATAACACGTATTTTTAGACTTTATTTATTTATTATCTTTTACTTATTTTACTTTTTTTTAATCATTATGGTTAATAATATAATTCGTGACTTAGACAATTTCTCTGTATCCGAGTCAAAAGTCAGCGAGTTGTAAAACTGCAAACAATATATTTCCTGCTTTAATAATCCACTAACAATAATAAACAAAATATACGAAGCATTTTAAAGAATTTTGCCAATTCTGCAACTCTCCAACAAAACTAGACGTAAACTGTGAAATTGTTGTTCTAACCGAGTATTGGCTGACTAAGCGTTCTAACTAGACTAGGCGTGACTAAGACTAAGTAGCCTTTAAGCATATATTTATTCTGACTTTATTTATAGATATCTAGTTTGTACCTACAGATGGTTTTATTATTTTAATTTATAGAAGCGCTAGCTTCGCCTGAAACACAGGATTTTCCTAGTTCAGGCACTAGTGGTATAGTTGCAATTCAGTATTATTTATTATGTAGATCCTATGTTTCAATGTACCATTTGAATTAATAAATATACTTATTTGATTTGATTTTCATTTGATTTCAGTCAACTTCGTTAATCGCTAATCCGTTACTAAAAAAGTGAATGTCGTTAAACATTAAAGCGTTACATTTCGAAAGATTTAACGCAAGTTATCGTTAAACCGTTAACACGTTATAAAAATTGCATATTTTTATATCGTTGCGTTAGTGATCTACTATAACAACGGTTGGTTTGGGTTCTGGAAGTTAATTAACGGAATAACGAGTTAATGCCCAGCTATGGTAAGGAAAAGCTGTCGTATCATGCTTAACACGGTCAAAGAAAGAAAATGTAAGATCATGCCACAGTAAACGTAAAAGGAGTGTCGCCTGCAGCTAAATGTATAACAAGCGATGGGTATAAAAAATTCATATTCCTGTTACACTACCTATGGCTAGTTTTGCCTTCTACAATATAATAAATGGTACATACCAAACGCGCAAGGGGACAAGGGAAATACTTTTAGTCGCTGGCGACAGCACGACGCTAAAGAATGCTGGACTGCACTGTACTGAGAATAACGGCATACAAATTTGTATAACTATTCCGGGCTTTCAGTATTTAACAAGTCAAATTTTTCATCCAATGCTTCTCGCTTAGGCGGACTTTTTTATATTTTTTGGACCTAGCATAAACGGGGCATTTACATTCACAATTTTTTTTTTCAAAATATCATAACGTTTACGAGAGTTTGCTAAAGTACTTAAAATATCTCACTTCAAAATTAATTTAATAATTTTTAGATTTAGTCAGACCATCCCTCATGTTTTTCAAGATTCTGGGTCAACGGGAATAGATACTTTAAAGATTTTAATGATACGTGTTTTAAAGGTGTATAAACTTGAATTTGACATTAATTTCAGCTCTGCTTGAGATAAATGATCTTGACGAAGAAATGGACAACAAAAGGTTCTTGTAGGACAAGAGTCTCCTTTTCACCTTTTAAGTATGGAATCCTAAAAATACGAGCAAGATTTAAAAGGTATTTCTATTAGATATCCTTATTAAAGACAGGAAATAATTGTCAAGTCCATTCTCACGTATATCCCGGATGGCAATAACGAGCTAATTACCTGGAACTACTCACTCGAGCGATTCGTTCATCGAGCTTTTAACTGATATTTCTCTGACATTGTACTGCCAAACCGGCTGAACCGATTTGAAAACTTATATGTTCGAAAGCTGGTGTTTGCTAGATTCTTAGACAAGTTTGATGGATAACGGTTATGCCGTTTCGGTGATATTTAGCTTTAAACCGTTAGTTTGATAATATGGATAATACTTTGATTTTTAGTTATCCCAACTAATATTATAAATGCGAAAGTTTGTCTGTATGTTTGTTACCTCTTCACGCCTATACAGCTGGACGGATGAAATTTGGTGGATAGACAGATTAGGACCTGGATTAACATATAGGCTATTTTTTCGGATGAACCGATTTAAAAAAATCTTCCACGGTACCAAGTCGCGGGCGGCAAGTTAGTAAAAAATAAGGCGTATTAGACTGATTGATTAAAAAGTTATTTCAATGTTCAAAACATTGAAATTTAATCGTTCGTAATTTAAACGTCTTTGGACGAGCGCCCGCCTACTTGCATAGTAAACTTATAAGACTCATCACATTGGTCAACCGCTTAAAATATAAAAAATACTAAGAATAACGTATTTTCGTACAACTTATAATGCCCTAGAGATAATGCTATTTAATAAGCATATGTACATAAATACATAACGTCACGACCGTGGGGTGCACAGAGATATCCCAAACAATAGTGATTGCGTGTTCCAAATATTAAAAGTTTAACGATTGAAACAAAGCCCACGGTTCACCTTATGAAATATACAGAAATGCGCACGTGGAACGGTGAGCCCATCGCCGTTGAAACGTGCAAAACTATACATGTTCTTTGGCGAAAGTCCGTTAGTTGCTTTTTACGACACCCACAGGAAGAGACGGGTTGGTTCTATTCTATTTGAGTACCGAAACAACACAGCACGGCATAAGGATATGCCCGTAATATACCTAAATACCTTTTTTCTTCCAAATACGCTATAATTTTAAAGGTATTTATAATACAGACATATCCTTATTAAAGACAGGAAATAATTGTCGTATCCATTGTCACGCAAATCCCGGATGTCAATAACGGACTCATTGCCTGGAACTACTCGAACAAAAATAACAATGTAAGTGTCGTACACGGTTCACTACCTCTATTAAGCTTTATTTCCAAATAATAAAAGTACAAAATAATCCACGCTGATCCATAATCTCTAACTTAACAGTATCCCGGCTACTGAAAATTGAAATATTACCATTCCTCTAAGGAAAAAAAATGAAAACAATCATCGAATTGAAACACTAAGCCAAGTGCCGCTGCCGGTGCCAGAGCGAGGCAAGTAAAGAAGAAACAAATTATCTCTATCTGGCTAATTGTCGACGGATCAAAGGGGGGGAGCGGTAGGTAAATCCGATCCGTTGTATTATTTTTATTTTTCAGTAGCAAGAGGAGGTAGGGGTGGGGCCGCGGGCGTTGTTCGCAATTATTGTTATTACAAAGAGATTGCCGCTGAGCCAGCTCACGACTCCGAGAATTTTTCACTGAATTCATTTCAACAACTCATAATTGTACGTATATGTTCCTGGAAAACAAAACGATGCCTTGTCGCACAGGGAGGGAAACAAGCAACGACAGGCAGGGTACACACACGACCAAAATAGGTTAGTTGTCGGCAATAACTGGAGGTATGAAATAAAATAGGTAATTTCGGGAAATGAATAGAACCAACCCGTCTCTAACGCGTCTAAGGGAGTAAAAAACATTTATAGACTTGAAAATTTCAACGGTAATGGGCGTGAGCCAGTCATGTGTGCATTTCTGTATAATTCGATTGTTGTAGCGTTGCTTCAAGCGTTAAAATTTTAATGAAACACCCAAACGCTTATAATTGGGATATCTTTGACCACCCATTTGGGATATAGGTTGTGACGTTATATATATAAAAGAAATTTCTTCAATTTATAGTTAAATGTGGGTACACTATAGACTTAAAAATTAATTTGTGGTAACATTCTAAGAACAACTGTAAATCATTTGTTCAACGTTTGTTTAGGGTTTTGTGGTGGATAGTACGTGAGTCCAGTTATTTTACCTGGAGATGCTGAAACTGGACGCAACTAAAAGATCAAAATGTATGGTATTGTTCAATTCCAGTTATTTGAGTCTGTGAAATAATTCCGCGAGCTAATTATTTCCAGGAGTTTCCGTTATTATTGTTAGTAGAATCGAAAAATATTTTGCGATGAGTATGATGCGAGAGATGAGCAAAATAAAAGATTTGATAACAAAAATTTAAAACGCTTGTGCTATAATGGCGATCGTCAAGAGAGATATTTATAATGCTAGCTAATAAAAGTACTTGGCTCTGAGTCCATTAGGGTTAAAATCAAGTCTTTAGACTTCATGTTCCAGCCAGAAGAAATATTCGTCTGCAACCGCCTCCATGGCTCAATGTTAACAAGCTAAAGTTAACAAAACGGAAATCGCAGATTCAGTTCGCAGCAGAGTACATGTTTAGTATTTGATTGATGGTTGGGCTTATAAATATCTGCCTGGCCGGCTACCACCATCTTATCCAAACCTGCCGGCAAGCAGCAAAGTTGATAACATTATTGTGATCCGACTGTTTGAGATAAAAGGTTGGGAGTTCCTGGTGTGCGCGTTTATACCTTCGACTTCTTAACATCAAGTGTGACTAAGATCAAATGCTAACCTGATACCGTTTTTCCCGTTCCCGTGGAGTTTATCTGTTTTTTTACGTACCCGTATTTCCCGTTCCCGTCGGAATTTCGCAAAATCCGTTCTTTGCGCACGTCTCCTACCTATAAACTACATATCTACCAATTTTCAGTTTCATAGGTCAAGTAGTTTTCAAGGTTTCGTATTTAGTCAGTGGGCCTATCGCTTTTATCGTTTGTATCGCCATCGTCATATGCTATACAAAATGGTACCTGCAACATCTCCGTTGAAAGGCTAATAGAACCAATAAATAAAAATAATTAACTTACCAATAAAAACGAAGATCTGGTGATGTGCATAACGCAGCAACATAGATATGGAGATAGTCTGTAACAAGAGAAATTTACTCATACAATCTCATATATTAAGTAAGTTGTGATTTGGTTCAAAGAAAAAGAATAGGATTAAAAAATACGTGCGTGCGTGGTTATACAGAGTGAATTTCTTAAGTGGGCCTGGATGGCAAAATCCTAAACTATGAGGAATAGCGAATGTACTCAAAGGAGCCTCGGACCCGATTTTTATGAAAACTATAACTGCATCATCGGATTTTTGAAAAATTAAATTAAATCGAACCCGTTCATTTTGAAAAAAAAAAAACACAACACCATTCGATAATGTCGCTAATAAAGAACAAATTCTGGGAAGTAATGACATAAAAGTAGTTTAAAAAAATATGTTAATGTACATTGAAAAACCCTGAGATTGTTTGAAATTGGAACCTTTCAGCTTTGTACACAGCTGCGCCTAGGATATTCCGTCTTCAAAATATAACTACAGAAATCGTAAATATGGACTAGAAACTTTAATTTCAATATACCCGCTAAGCGCATATAATAATTACGCTAAACTTAGAATCGATGTACCAGGATATCAAGAACGAATGAGAACACACAAATAGAACGAACAGAGGAACAGTTATTGCATAAAGGTACATTTGGTGGACCGATCGCACTGTTACTTAAATGGATTCAATCTGCACTAAGCGTTTCGTTAATGAAATTCAATCGCGGCGAGGCGGCGCGGGGAGCAAATGATGTGGCGAAAAGATTGATAGCGACCTCCTACAGACGTCAGCCGCCCTACCTCTATGTTCTATAACGGCAAGTCTCTCTAGCGTTTCACTTCCAGCGAAAGCAGGCCTCGAATAACAGTAAAGTCAAATCAATACAAAGGTCATGCAAAGATTCGATATTTCCTTTGATTTAAAGCATTATATGGGTGGAATTACAATAATTTTGTTTATGTGAAAATCTAAATTCAAATCGAGTGCGATAACTACGACATACTACTATATTATTGCAGTTTCTTTTTAACCCCGAGCGAAACGAGAACGATGGATGTTATGCGTAACGTGTAGGCGTTATGTTTGTTGGTGTGTGTGTGCGTGTGGTCCGATTGGAGTGCGGTTTTTTTGTTTCCAAGATCGATGACAATCGGTTAAGCCATTTCGACTATATTTAGGTTTTAACACAGTTGTTCAGAGCATTTCGATGATATCATAGACTTGAGGATATTCTAAATTTGCAATTTTTTATTTATTTCAGATTAAACTGGGGGTTAGGTTTTTAGCCATGTTTGATGGCAGTCGTTTCGAAAATATTTAGCATTTAGTACAGTTGTTTTGGTTTATCTGGACGATACGCTTGTTTACTCGGGGGTTTTGTAAATTTTCAATACTTACCTTATTCGATACGAACGACAGTTCTAGCTAAAAACAAATTGCATTCCGAAACAGCCTAGGAAAGTATTACTATGTGTAAAGTTTATTTGTATACATTTAGCTAAACAAATCAACGCAAATAACAGATGCGGGTTTAACTAGTCCCAAATTTCCAAAGCTATCGATACCGGAGGGAACTACTTTGGTCGCTGGGAGCGCGCCGCGCGACCGGACGCGACAGAGCATAAGTGCGTGCGCACCGTAGAACGGGCAATGGGCCGGACGTAATCCAGCAACCGGCAACCTATTAGTTTTTACGGGACGCCGTAAACTAAAGACCGGACGGCATCGATCGAGTCGCTGTTAATATTAAAAGGCACTACGTTCTAAAAACCAACACATTTATGTTTGTACCTACTGAGTTCACTCAGTCTTAAGCTTCTGCTTAAGGGGCTTGACATATGTCTGGGTTTATTGATGCGATGAGGTAACGAGTGGCCACTAAGATAGCATGTTGTGTTTTCATTTATCAAACTATAACATGAAATATAGGCTGAATGAATAAATAATTACTTGTTTCGTATCTAAAATGATAACTTTGCATGGAAGAGGTCGCTGTTAGCGATAAGGCCGCTTAGTTTTTTAGTTTCAATAACACATTTACAATATTCTAGTATAAACACCAAAGCGTACTTGATCGATAGTTTTTTGTACTTTTTTACAATTTACAATGAACGTGATTAAAGGCTTAGAAGTACTTCAATTTGCAACGCGTATAAATATGAAAATAACTTTGTATAAAACAGAGAAATGGCCTGGGATCTAGAGAAAACATGACCACTTTGTAGATATCATAAAAAGTCGGGCAAAATAAATACAAAAGGTAATTGGAAATATAAGAACAACTAGCTTGCCCCGTACAATATTTTTGTTGGTTAGGATACTAAATTTGAAACTAGGAAACTATATTAATAATAAATATACACCCAATATGGATGGACGGGATGGACTAGGCTGTCGGTTGGCAACATGACGCTTTTGTGGCGGAGACTATGATTTTGTATTAACTCTAATAGATAATTATTTATTACTCTTTCAATCTTATTGATCATATTATTAATAATAATAATAACAATCTTATTAGCCTGCACATCACCAGCTTGACTTCTCCGATACTTAGGCTCAGCCTCCTCGGTCATAATCCACAACGCGGGTCAATGCGGATCAGTGGAGAGCCTATATCAGATATATATATCTCCACTTCGGTGATAGGTACATGTTGAGCCTCTATTTGGCACACTCCTATGCATCGATACTGTCCCGATCGATCTCTGACAAATGATAAATGATTTCACCATCCGCAGCTAACGATACGGCGTGCATATATCCGCGCGTCCACGGATTCTCCACCCAAAATTGGAGCGGGGCGAGACATAATAATAACAGAATAAAAACTAGTGCGAGTAGGAATCGAGGCCTGAGAATTTGTGACCAATTCCTGCATGACAATGCAGGAAAAAAGCTTGAAATATATCGCGGCGTACAGACTGTAGCACGCGAGCATAGTAGTAAGAGTAGTAAAATTTTGCTAAAATCGGACATTTTCATCAATTTGTTCCTAAAGCTATATGAAGACATTTTTAAGAGTTACGAATTTGCTAAGATTTTCAATTACTTATTATTCATGTCAGTAATTAATTTTTATAAAGAAGGCGCTTCTTAGCATTTTCCTTGCCTAACAAAGTATTCTATGAGACTGCTGTATAGTTTCAGGCATATAAAAAGAATTCCAAGCAACCTGTCTCCACCCGTGGGTGTCGTAAAAGGCGTCTACAAGACTTCAAACCAAATATATTTATAGACGCACGTTTCAACGGGCGGTGGGCTCACCCCCTGTCACGTGCTTATTCTGTATATTTCGAGAGGTGGACCGTGGATGTTGTTTTAAACATTAACGTTTAAGATTTGAAACAAAGAAACGCTTGTTTGTGACATTTTGTGCAATAAAGAGTATTCGTATTGTATGGTCCGAGTATGTCTGACCTCCATTTGGGATAAAGGTCGTGAAGCATCACATTTAGGTACATTGTTATGTACCTACGGGAGAGGTTCTTAGCCATGTTTGATTAAAATCGGTTCAGACGTTTCGAATATATTCACTTTAAATACTGTGGGTTTCTTGCGCCGCTTCTTTTCCCACAGATGAATTCCCTTTCCGAAGCGGTAGTAGCTTGGACATACCGACTGACAGATAAATGCAATAAACTTTTTTATTTCCAGTAGATTTAAATTGACATTCAACAAATGATATCATGTATCTTACGTTGAAATAAATGCTTGAAGTTTGAATACAGTTGCTTTGTATAGTGGCTCTTTAATGACAGGAAATATAAGCATTGCACCTCTCTTACTCGCATGAAACATAAACGTGATAGAAGACTACTATCTCGGGTTGTTGAGAGACTACGGGTCATGGTACCCCGGCTGGATGATATTAACATTTAGAACCTTCAAGAAACGAGCCTACACCTTCCTCAAAGGCCGGCAACGCATCTGTGACCCTTTTGGTGTTGCGGGTGTCCATGGGCGGCGGTGATTACTTTCCATCAGGTGACCCGCATGCTCGTTTGCCGCTCTCTCATATAAAAAAAAAAAAAAAAAAAAATAGTTCCTCGGTATTTTCTAATTTCAATAACATTTATAAAAATACTTGCATTGTCTATACACAGTGAAAAAATGTAAGTGAAATTTCAATCACGTCTTGCCAAGACTATATATAACCGAACCAGCCCCCGCAGCATGATATCGTTTGTCGCGCGCGACGTAGCAGTCAGAGTGGGATATTTGTATATTTCATTCAAGCGAATGAGCAGGAGAAATATTATCTCGCGCGACTTAAACGTTTATCGCGACTGTCAGGCTACTAGTGATGTTAGGCAGCCCGCTTATAATATCGGCCCCAGAAGTGATCGATCACACGGGAGCACCAACAAACACTTTATTGTTCCCATCCACTTGCAACTTCCAATGTCGAATTACGTAACTGTTTCCGGAGTTCCGAATAGGCACTTCGGAGTTACCTTGATGAAGCACTACGAACATTACAAGTTGGATTTATTAACGGTTGTGTGATTATTTCGCGGTGTTTTGTGAAAACAATTATGATGTTAAGGCATGTAACATAATATCAGATTTGTTAGGTTTAATTTGTAAAATTAATTACTTGAGATTGAGTTACGATTATTAATCCGATTTAACTTATATAGGAATAAACTTGATCAACATCACCTTTGCTAAATAAGCTATAATGTGAACAAACTGAGTGTATTATGCAAGCTTCCTTCAGTGTTCCTCGGTAGCATATAATTTTTTTTTTTATTTTTTTATGCACGACGGGTTGACGTGATTGACCTCAATCACACCTGATGTTAAGTGAAGATGTTCTAATTCTCTGTTTTAATTTTATAGTAGACGTATTGACGAACCGTACGAAATTGTAAACTGATGACGTGACAAACTGACGAATTGCACAAAATAAAGCTTTGCTTTGCTAGTCAAAATACGGTTTGACCTCGGAAAAACGAATAACAGCGATTTTTTTGAAACATTTAATAAAATGTTGTAAATGTAGTAACAATTGGTAAAATTAAGCATTTGTAAGAAACGCAAGTACTAAGTAACTAAATAAGCTAAAGTTGAAAAATGTGTTTCTTTAAAAAAAAATGCTCAATTGATGGGTATTTCTTTCAATTCAATACATTTAGACAAATTATCGTTACAAAATATTAGTTCTCATTTTTATTTCTTAAGCAATGTAGCTCGACGACATTTTCAGCTAAAACACTTGCATGCCTAACTATAACATGCTTAGTTTTTTATTCATCAACAAGTTAACTGTGTTTAACAAAAGTCTACCTAATTAAATATCAGTTAGAATTTATTGTTATTAAGATGCAAATTAAAAATAGAGTTTTCTAAAAAAATCTACACTAAGCGCTAGTTTTTTAGGCTTAATTATTCAAAATTACATCTATAACATAGCAATTATATAAGTCGGATCTGAATTATGTCTAGCTAAGCTTAACCCAGCGAAAAAACGGTAAAAAATTAGCTAATTTTTTACCGTATTTTCGCTGGGCTAATAAGGACTTCGGTACATTCTAATTTCACATGCGTACTGCGTAGAGATTTGAGTATTCAGTGAGAGAATTCAGTAATTAAATTCAGACAAACCAGCCAATAAATGAGCATCGGCAAATTACAAAATTCCAATAACATTTTTTACAAAAGCATACCTGCCGCAATTTCAATATAACAACGCATAACTTCATTGGATTCACCAATGAAAGGCGCACGAGAACAATCCCAGCCGTTGCTCGGTGGCGAATTTCTCATTCACTGTGAGCTTTGACATCGACTAGGGTATGAAACCGGAGATATGTTACGCAATATGTACGCTGTTTGACGATTGATTAATGCAATTTCTCTGCCTACTGACGTTGGACTATGGAATATGGGATTAGTCTAGTAATATACAATGTGTCCCGGAGAGAAGTGACCAGCGGGCGTAGTTTGAAAATTTATACAAAATTATCGATAAATCATTTAAATTTAGAGACCTAACTGCTTCTGTTTTTTAAAAATTGTTAATCCTTTTTTTTTAATAGACATGTCTGACCTTCTGCACTATTTTAGTCATAATTTCTTTGTTTTTACGTCTTTCCCAATTCTTTTTTTTTTAATTCAGTGCTGTTATTATTATTCATCAAATTAAGTTATGAAAATTATCCCAAAACAAATAAATAATTTATTAAAAAAGAAATAAACTTAAAATTCGACCAACAAAACTGTATTTCTTTAAGTTTAAAAATAAAAAAACGAAAAATGTCCCTATAACATCATGCTTTTTTTTAATTATTATGATACTACATGATATTCTCTAAAATATCCTCGAACAATGTTTTATGTTATTTCAAATAAATGTGAACGTACGAGACATTGTAATTGACCTTTTATGCTCCAGTAACTAGATAGAGATAAGTTTAAAAAAATGAAAGTAATGTTTTAAGCAGTTTATTTGCACATTTAAGTGTTTTGTTATTACAATGAATCATTTTGATTTTAACATGATAGTTTAATAATAAATAAAAGATACTTAATTTGTTAAAATGGTTGTTTATTAAGAAAAATCAGGTAATTAATTAATTATGTTTTCAAAATGACCGCCGTCAGCGGTTATGCAGGCCAGGCCAATGAAAATTATCCAAGATGGATTGGCAGAGGCGGTCCAGTAGCATGGCCCCCGAGGTCACCAGACTTGACGCCTCTTGATTATTATTTCTGGGGCTACATGAAGCAAAAAGTTTATGCTGTGCCAATAATTTCAAGAGACCAGCTGAAACAGAGAATCGATGCTGCTGCCGCAGAAATAGCGCAGAATCATGCAGAAATAAGGCGAACTACACTAAGGATGTCATTTAGGGCCCTGGCCTGCATAACCGCTGACGGCGGTAATTTTGAAAACATAATTAATTAATTACCTGATTTTTCTTAATAAACAACCATTTTAACAAATTAAGTATCTTTTATTTATTATTAAACTATCATGTTAAAATCAAAATGATTCATTGTAATAACAAAACACTTAAATGTGCAAATAAACTGCTTAAAACATTACTTTCATTTTTTTAAACTTATCTCTATCTAGTTACTGGAGCATAAAAGGTCAATTTCAATGTCTCGTACGTTCACATTTATTTGAAATAACTAAAAACATTGTTCGAGGATATTTTAGAGAATATCATGTAGTATCATAATAATTAAAAAAAAACATGATGTTATAGGGACATTTTTCGTTTTTTTATTTTTAAACTTAAAGAAATACAGTTGTGTTGGTCGAATTTTAAGTTTATTTCTTTTTTAATAAATTATTTATTTGTTTTGGGATAATTTTCATAACTTAATTTGATGAATAATAATAACAGCACTGAATTAAAAAAAAAGAATTGGGAAAGACGTAAAAACAAAGAAATTATGACTAAAATAGTGCAGAAGGTCAGAGATGTCTATTAAAAAAAAAGAATTAACAATTTTTAAAAAACAAAAGCAGTTAGGTCTCTAAATTTAAATGATTTATCGATAATTTTGTATAAATTTTCAAACTACGCCCGCTGGTCACTTCTCTCCGGGACACATTGTATATGGTAGGGTATCGAGTCGCACACAACTGATATTGATGGGGCAGACGAATTTGATACATACACAAGAACCCGATCGGTTTTTGCAGTGACAGTTCTAGTTAGTGGCAATACAAGGGATTTGTGTCGATTTTAATGATCGCTTGGGTCACGCTGAAGCTAATTTTATTTACTTTTGGGATAGTTACAGTCGTTACATTACACTTCTCGAACTAAAACTAGATAATTTTAATGGGGCGTTATCTCTTACTTCCGGGCAATAATAAGGACGGGATAATGGTGTCCATTCGATTAGCACACCCTTCAAACTAGATTTAGGCTTGTCTATCCTTTTCTGACTACGAGTATATAAAAGGAAGACTTGACATTTAGTCTTCTCACTTCGTTCCGAATTCATAACCTTTTGATTTGTTATGCACAGACATGTTCTCTAAAAATCTTTGCGAATCCTATTTCGGACGAACCAAATTAAAGTGAAGTTGAAAACAGTATTTTCTATTGAGGGGATGGTAAAGGGGCTAAATTCGATTGACGCAAAATCTGTATCTAATATGATGGTGATCTGTATGTCTTTCATCTAATTATAAAATTAATAAATATAAATGACTAAATATCAAAATGTCAACCGCCTCCTTCGCTCAATGTAAACAACATTGGGTTTACGATTCGGAGGTCGCGGGTTCGATCCCCAGCGGGGTACATGTTTAAGTACTCGGTTTGGTTGGTGGTAGGACATTTTAAATGTTCTCCTGGCTAGCTACCACCATCTTATCTAAATCTGCCGCCAAACAGCAATGTTAATAGCATTGCTGTGTTCCGGTTGTCAGAGATAAGATAGCCATACCCCGAAATGTGTTGGGGTTTCCGGGTCAGTACGCTTCTACCTTCGACCTTAAACATCAGGTGTGATTGAAGTCTGTATCAACCCGTTGTGCATTAAAAAATCCATTGAATGGCTAATTTAACCATCTGTCTACTGTATTATAAAATAAGGCTTGAATCTGCACGAGGGATCGCAGACTACGCATGCCATTTAGACAACTATTTACCAAAGGAGTTTTGTAAAACAAACATAAGGCGGCTACAGAGGTGGAGGTGGAATTTGGTGCCGTAATAAAGTTTGAAAGGGCTGTAAAAGAGCTATAACTGTAACTCGGGGAGAGCCCTGATTTTAGTGGCGGGCGAGGGACCGCGCCTTGCACGTTACCTATTAATTGATCTGTAATGCCACTGACGTTGTTATAGAGTTTTTTTATATATTCAATAATACAAAATGATAATATACGAATGCCTCGGAGCAAATTTAAAACATTTAATGCATTTGTTGCCGACTCATTGATTTTTTTTTATGCTGTTAGTTAGACCTGTGTTCTCAATCAATAGTGATTGATATATAGATACCGTCACGACCTTTATCCCAAATGATATGGTCAGAGATATCCTAAACATTAATTCATCATCATCATATCAGCCAC
The DNA here is from genome assembly GCA_949316235.1 of Oegoconia quadripuncta. NCBI lineage: Eukaryota > Metazoa > Arthropoda > Insecta > Lepidoptera > Autostichidae > Oegoconia > Oegoconia quadripuncta. Next base: position 8,183,423 of record OX438757.1, read on the forward strand.
AGGACGTTTCCTGCTACGCTGCGCTTGCCGGTGCGTGGTCTCCACTCGACAACTTTAATCAATCTTCGAGCTATGTGCCCTTTCATTAGCGTTTGAGACTTCCAAAAATTAAATTTAATGCTTAAAACTACATCCACGGAACACATTTTAAAATATATAGATAGATATGCAGCCGCAACGAGGGGTGAGCCCATCGCTGTTAAAACATACAAATCTATAGAAGGTTTCCGTAGAAAGTCCCATAATCGCCTTTTACGACACCCACGAAATCTATTCTATTTACGTGGCGAAACCACACATACCTACCTCAATCACAATGTTCACTGATAATGAGGTCGACGGCGCTAAACAGAAACATCTGACATTTTTTTTTCTGACTTTTCCTCAAACAGCCGCAAGACAACAACGTTATCAGCCTTGCTTTGACGGCAGACATAGATAAGATGATGACAGGTAACCACGTGCACATTTAAAATTCCCCACTACCAACCAAACGAAATGGGTACTAAACATGTACTCCGCAGAGAATCGAACCCGCCATTTTCGTTTTATGAATCCTATCCAAGGAGGCGGTATATATAAACATGTATTCCCTTATTTAGTACAGACTTATAGTACAGGCTTTGCCTAGTTTGGGAATGCCAAATAATTTTCATGTCTTTAAAGTTGTGCGTCAGCTCTCTACAATATTTCTATGGAAAAAACTTAACAGACTTATACCTAATAATATTATTTAACACAGAAGTTGCGCACCAAAGATGCTCACCTAACCCGATATACCTACCTATAACTACATGACATACTATCATTTGCTTCACGTAGAGATGATGACTTTCCTCGGTGGCTTTCGGCGTTTCCAGGAAACCATTTACGAATACAGATTTTTTTTAAATGCTCCTAAGTCATATCGTCTTTCCAATTTGCATTTGACCAAAACCAAAAATTGTCCACTTGAAGATTACTTACGTATATTTCTTTTTTCAAATAGGATCCATCACCTTTATAAAAACATCACCATCTATTTAGTTTCCCTGGTAATTCTTGCCTTCCCTAGGTTGTTACGCAATTACGCTACTCGCCGCTAGATGGCAGAGTATAATATGCCCTCTGAAAATATGGCCCTATATAAACAATTTTTCATTAAACAAATACTGGTTCCAATTATTTAAAATCTATTTCCGCTTGCATTGTCTCCCATGATGACAACAGACAGCGCAAAGTTGTCCCTGTTTCATAAAAACAGCACCCATATTAGCATCCACGATAATTCTCGGAACCTTTTGGTTAAAAAGCTCGCTTTCATAGTTTCACTACTCGACGCTAGAGGGCGGGCGGAGTGCCGAGTGAAATCAGAAAATATTTTGTAATTTCTATACAAGACATATTTTCAAAACCATCATCGAATATAGCGTTAATTGTGTCATTTGATGGTCGCGATTGTAGCCTATTCCACATAAATACATCATTAAATTAAATAAATAAAGAAAACTTGGAGAAAATATGACTTCCCAATAAAATTCGCATGATAGGAACCCTACGAATCACCCCAGTTCTTCGACCGAGCTCGTGAATTTTTGAAATAAAAAATACCTATGCCAATTACTTCTATTTCACTTACCTAATATGCGACATTTTTTTCCTTACGGTAAAAAAATTCATCCGGTACATTTATAAATAAAAATACTTACAAAGACCAGCATAATGAAGAATGCAGCGATGTAGGAGCTGCGCGCCGTCATCATCGACACGAAGCGGTAATGTTCACCGGTGATCACGTTCCTGGAATAAATCATTCATCATCACCTCATCAACACTTTCGCGGACACTGAACGCCTATAGCGTAATAACAATAAAACATCTATTGTGTCCGGTTCACTGTCCGTGAAAGCATTAATAAGATAATGCTTGAATCAGCATACACCATACATATTTGTATGCATTACTAACTTTGTGTGAGATTTGTCATGTGGCTTTCCTATTGCCAGGAGACCTAGGTGGATGGGTGTACCACCGTCAATCTATTTCTGCAGTGTTCTGTTATGGTGTGAAATGACCTAATTTATATTTTCAGATAAGTTACTTATTTGAACGACTTTGCATAAAGGCGTGGCCTTCCGGAGCGGTTTAAAAATACTGACAGCCCACAAATCCACCAACTGCCCTGGACCCGCGTGGTAGATTATGGCCCATACCCTCTGCCAGTGAGAGGAGGCTGTACCCCAACAGCGGGGACGTGTAAGGCTGTTGATGATGATGCCTACCAATACCGTATTACAGTTCCAATATCATGGCTGTACCAGAGCATCTTTCATGACGCATCAGACATAAAACCGGAACTCAGTGTCACAGTGTTGACACTTTGTCGACTGTGAAGTGTCAGCGTGTATACTCATCTTAACGCAACCTACCTTAAATATCCTTTGTTATCCTCCTGTTCAGCCAAAGTTTTAATTGACGCCATGAGCAAATCATCGTAGCCCAGGAATTCGTCAAGCACGAACCGGGAGAACGTGTCGCCGAAGCATAAGTCTTTCTGAGGGTCTAAAGTAACAATCTTCACTGGTATCTTGAGTCGAAGGCGAGCGCTGGGCGAAAGACGAAGGAAGCCGTACTCCAACGAATACTCCAATATGTAGTCGTCTTCTGCAAAAGATAAAATATTGTTAGCATTATTATTGCGGTTATATGAGATAAAATAGCCAATCTCCTGATTAAATTGAGGTTATGGATAAGCACACTGCACTGTTCGAGCTCGTATGAATAAAAAAATTTGTGTTGTAAGAAGGTAACGGAGTAACAAATACCGAGCTCGATTTCTGGCAGTGTCCACTGCCTCCATTCAGAAGGTGTGTTAAATCTTTAGATAAACCAGATTAAAAAGAAATCTTAATTTATCCAACGAGGGCGCCATTAGACGGAATAAACCCTCTTAAAAACTAAACTAGACACTCACAGAGACAAAAATACAACTTATGTTACACAAATGGGCTTATGCCCAAACTCGAAAGTTTTACTATATATTACATCGTTGTTGAGTTCCTCTGCCCACCTTCCGACTACATCATCAGATCCTGTATAATTAAATGTGCCGGTGACTTTATATCGACTAATACTCGAACCATTACTCTTGTTATAAAACGTAAATAAATATACTTAAACAAAAGACACTTATATCCAACTACAAATGCAAATCTACACTATGTATTATTCATTAATAAAGGCAGAGTCAAGGAAGAACGTTTCGCGACTACCTCGATTATCACGTAAAGGAAAAACTAATTTTCAATGCTACAAAGACAATACTTCCGTTTTAGTATGTGACGTATTCAGGTGATGTAAATTGTATATTTCCACTCGTATTAACTAAGTATTCGAATTTTACATGCAACATATTATTATGCTAGGAACGATAGCCGGTACGAAAGGTGGAGCAGACATCCAATCATAAGGGAGTTAGTCAGGGGTGTATCACGGAATTACATGTATACAGTATGATTGGAGAAGGTACATACAAATAAAAAAATTGAAAAACGAAAAATCTTTGCGGTTTTTAAGCGCAACTGGTAGCGCTTTATCACAATCACACCTATTGTTAAGTCACGATAAGGCTGAAAGTGGAAACGCTCTAACCCGAAGGTTACTTATTTCGTGGTCTGAATATATTATCTCAAAGAAATGATAACATACCTTTCGAAGTGTTATTAGATACTGCCTCATCCAGAGATTCCTGAAACAAATGAGGTAATTTTCAGATTTGGTATTAGCTATTAGTAACATAAACTTTAGTTTTTATTATCTCTTAACATATTCACTGAGACAACACCAGACACAATGGAAGTTTTATTGATATAATATTAATTAATAATATTAATTAATAAGTGAAATAATCTTAGGTTTTAAGCATTCAGCATACAAGAAGTTCGTTTTGTAATTTCTAATACTTTTTTCGTGAAAATACGGTCCATGAATGCGAAATTCTATCTATATGAATTACCATAAGCCGAATTTGTTATAAAAATAATCTACAGTCTGGAAATGCTGCATTGGGCAGAGCGCTATCTATTGGGCAGAGCGCTATTATTGGGCAGAGCGCTATCGCGCTGGCCCCACCGCCCGGTTAAGCTGAAAAAGTCCTTAGGACTGTCAGCGAGTTCCAAAATATTCAAATTGAAGATTTAACATTCAGTTACATGGATGTCGATGGTTGGAAAGGAAGAGGAAGACCACGGAAAAGATGGATGGATTGTGTGAGGGGTGATATGAACGAAAAGGGCGTGAATGATGAGGTAACGGCTGATAAGAGGAGATTGGAAGAAAAACACGTACTACGCCGACCTCAAATTAATTGGGACTAGGGCAAGAAAATCATGATTCAGTTATGAGCAAAAGTTAGAAACCCCTAAATTATACCTAACTCAAACCCATGTTTCGTTATAAAATGTGATCATCAGCAATTGGTAATCATATATGTTAAATAATAAATTTAATCATACCTATTTCACATGGAAATCTATCTTTACTAGTCTATACAAACAATTTTCCCCAAGGAACCATAGTCGAATGCGATCAAAAAAAATTTTGCTTACCCCCTACAAAGTAAACCATTTTGAAACCAAATTTAGTATGGAAGTACAACAATGGCAAAATTCGGCTATGGTTCCTAGTGGAAAGTTGTTCATAATCAGGAGTAGAGTCACCAACCGAAAATTGTTGGACTCCATACCAAAGGTTGTTTCAGAATGGTTTGCTTTGTATGGGTAATCGAAAATTTTTTGACCGAATTGACTATGGTTCGTTGGGGTAAGTAGTTCGTAATCAAGAGTGGCGTCACCAGTTGATGGGAATTACACGAATTCAAATTCACCCTGTATTGTAGGTACATAGGAAGTATAATCCTACAAATACAGTGTATTACAGAAGAACCATTTGTCCAGCAGTGGATGTCTTTCGGTTCATATGATGACAGAAAACCCCTATAAAATTAGGCAAGCCAGTGCGGAGAGCAGCTATCAGTCATATCTATATTCCACAATCACTATTCATACAGACGACGCTTGGTACTAATTCACGTAACAGACATATCTCATTGATGAAACTGAGTGCATATTTGACCTTGTTAGTTATTCGTAATAATATTTTTTTGTAAACCTCCACTGCCGTTTGTGGGGTATCCTGATGTGTACAGCAGTGGTGATGGTCATCAGATAGCACGCCATCTTTTTTCTTCTACTACTTTTCTTTTCTTACTTCTTAACAGACTCCAATTCCAAAAGGGAAAATTTTAATTACGCTGTATTTTTATTATTTATGTAAGAATATTCCGCGATATCTCCGACATTTGTAAACCGATTTCAATAATTCTTTTTTGTTTAAAATAATATACCACCAACCCTAGAAGTTTCACATAGATTTGATATGGTAGAGAACGGAAAATTATTTTAGTCGACTGTAATGGCATATTTTTGGCGGTTCAATTATACATATAACTAGCTTTCCGCCCGCGACTTCGTCCGCGTAGAAAATTTCATCAAAATCGATTCAGCAAAAAAAAAATGCCTATATGTTAATCCAGGACCTAATTTGTTTACGAACCAAATTTCATCCAAATCCGTCCAATCGTTTAGGCGTGAAGAGGTAACAAATATAACATTATTTAAGTCGACTAATGGCAATTTTTGGCGGTTCAATTATACATATTATAACTAGCTTTCCGCCTGCGACTTCGTCCGCGTAGAAGATTTCATCAAAATCGGTTCAGCAAAAAAAATTACCTATATGTTAATCAATCTATGTAAATAAAAAATCTAATCTGTCTATGAAGAAATTTCATCCAAATCCATCCAGCCGTTTAGGCGTGAAGAGGGTTACCTCTTCACCATGCAAATGTTTGTGTGTGTGTTTGTTAAAACATACATACATAAATATGAAATATTAAATTAAATAAATTATAAATATAAATTAACCAAACTAGCATCAACGTGGAATTTGATAAAAAAAGATTGTAACGAATGCAAAGGAACAGTAAATGTTTTAAACAATATTTCAGGCAAATCTGAAGGCAATAAGTGTAAATAAATGAGATTTTTAAATTAAAATAGTTTTCAAAATCTCTCAAGAGCTATGTTGCGATTATCTGTATCGAGCTTAGACTGACATTCATCATTACAAAAAATATTGTCAATATTCCGCCGTTTCCGAAACCTATACGGATAAATATTTTTATTATTATTATTATTAAATTCTTTATTGCACACAAAAATAAAATACAAAGAACATTTAACATAGATGATGAAGTGTACAAAGGCGGTCTTATCGCTGATAGCGATTTCTTCCAGACAACCTCAGTTAAAGAAGCTTTTTTAATAAGTAGTTGGATAGTGCAAACAGTAGGTACATAGACGATACATAGAAAATACATAGGTATAGTGGAATACATACAAAGATAAACACTTACTAAAATAAACAAACCATATAAATAAGTACAATAATAAAATACACATAAATTTTATTTTAATACCATTTGTATTAAAAATATTGTCAATATTCCGCCGTATCCGAAACCTATACGGATAAATATTTTTAATACAATGACAATATTTTTTGTAATGATGAATGACGGCTTTGGGGGATTTTAGGTTTAAATGTTACGTAGATCTTATTTCATTAGTAGCATCGTGCACCCCAACTGTTTATCGATCTACAAATTTCCCATAGCTGTGGGTTGTCTAGAAGAGAGCTTTTAGTGATAAGGCCGCCTAAAATCATCAAAAATTATTGTAAATTATTTTGTCCAATAAAAAGTATCAGTAGGTCACAATCAAGCCCTTAAGATGTGATTTGCACAGATTAAATTATATAATTTAATAATTAGAGTTCATCACTACGTGTATTTTGTCAGGCAGAAATATTTTGTTATTATCTACCACTGACACTAATGATAACCCAGAATTAAATCTTAATTACTCGGCATGATTGTGCTTAATAAGCATTTCTTAACAATTTCATACAATGATGATTCACCCGTACACAAAAATACAATATATTGCTAAGTCATTGGCGAAATCTGCTGGTGATATTCTTTATGTTAACCATGTCTGATAAATGAGTAGATAATAAAATATGAAACGACTTCCCTCTTCTAATTTTGGACCCAGATAAGAAAGCGGCATTAAACTTTACTATTAGTTCACTTTGGTTGATAAATCTGCAAATAATTCAGAACTAATTTTTTTATGCCCAATGGGTTAACACTTGACCTAATCACACCTGCTGTTACGTGCAGATGAGATTGAAAGTCGAAGCGTACTGATCCGGAAATCCCATCTTATTGGGGGTGATTGGCTAACTTATCTGTGACAACCGGAACACAACAATGCTATTAACATTACTGTTTGGCGGCAGACTTAGACCCGTATTAATCAACAGTTCTCAAGATTGACATGGCCTCAAGTTGACGCTTGAGAACCTGTTGCATATTAAAACAGCATCAGGAAAAATGGTCTTGAGACCAAGACGCGATCTCAATCTCAAGAACGATTTATTAATACGGGCCTCAGATAAGATGGTGGTCGCTAGCAGTGGCGGCTGCCTAATAGGGTGAGATCCTGGTGACATGTATCACGATTTCGCATCTAGTTCAGGCACCAATACAAATCATTTCTGTCACCTTGTATTTTGGTGAGAATCCTAATAAGTATTTTATTTTGGTGTATGATTATTTTAAGAGAGAAGTAAATGACTCTTTTGCTTTTACAGTAGTGCATTAACTAACCAACTTTGTACATATTATACATTATTCTATCACATATAAACCATGCTGAGAAATGTTACCATACATAAACAACATGAAATTGGAATGGGCAAATTTTTATCAAACTACCTTATACTTACAACTACTGATTTGGTCTCCTTATCGAATTCTTCAACAAGCCCCATAATTCCTGCCCAAAGAGAAGGAAAAGATTCTATATTCTCGCTGGATACCATTGTTACATTCATATCCTTTGCCTCATCATCTAGCAGAGTTCCTAGTTTGGTGTCGACTTGTGCAAGGGACTGCTCAAGATGTGGCTCTTTGTTGAGCTCATCATAAATCCTGGTGATATTGCCATAGTCAGTACCATCACGTAGGTATTCATCTTCTTCTTGGTCCTCACGTTTTGAAGATTCTATATTAACAAATCTGTAAGTGAGGAATTTCATTTCTTACCATTTGGTAATAAACAAATATTACACTTATTTGTTAACTAACTTTAATAAGGATTTTAAATTCAAATTCCTAAAATTGTGAACACATAATGGATGCTAATATAACAACCTCATAGGAATCCCAAGGGAAAATGACATCACAGATGTGGTCAGTTACATTTAATGTATAGTGTATTGGTATTGCACAGAAATTGAATTTTTAATTCTGTTTTTCATTTTACTGCGATAATTACACATAAACTAAGTTTCTCTTATCATGTTTCATCTATACTACATCTATATGGCAGGGAAACCTATAGATTAGAGTTATATCACCACATATCATGGGTGAGTAGATCTGTATCACACATAAAAGGGATATTACATGAATTTAAAACTTTAAAATCTTTCTATTGCTAAAAATAGAGGGAGCCTGTTGAGCTGCAGCCCAGTATAGAGATATAGTAATAATAACATAATGTGAACCGTAATCCATGAATAGCAAAAATGTTTCTTCAAAACTACTATAGGTCATTATAATTTTTGCCATTGATATGAAAAGATGAAGGTGACAAAAACATCCGAAACTATAGCACCTGGACCTGTTTGCTGTAGTGTTAAGAGTTCATCTTGCTGCTATACTAAAAGGTTGAAGATTAGAATCCCACTGGGCATGTTTGTATGATGAATATAGACATGTGTACTTATGAATGTTTTCATTTATAATGTGTATATATTTCCAAAAAATTGCATTTGTGAAGTATCCATAACACAAGCCTAATTGCTTAGTGTGGAACTTGTGTACATCCAAGGATATTTATTATTATTATTATAGCATGTTACAGCATGCAAGGCGCTCATTATAGTTTAAATATAAAAACCTATAACCACCTGTTTTATGAGCTCAAAACAGAGTACTTCACTGTTAGTTTTTGGTGCACTCCGACAACAAAATCATTCATTCTGACACAAAAACATTTCCAAATGTATGTAACTTACCCTTCTGTTGTTAGTATGCTTATCATAGAATTGAGTTCATCTTTCTCCTTTTTCAATTTACGTTCCTTAGCATAACTTTGTTCTACAGTATAATCTTGTGCCGGATTTCTCAGAATCTCGACTCTCAAAATCCCATCTCTTGGCCATGAATCCTTCACATGATTCAAACAAGTTGTTGGTGATCTTGAAAATGCTATATGAATATATGCAAGAACAAAAAACGCAATTAATGCTTTCAACAGGACCAGAAACTCAAAGAACCTTCTCACCGGTGGTGGGAATGTTCGGGCATAGGCCACAGCAAACTTAAAAAAGAGGGCATGAAATAATCTCTCCCTGACATTAAATAGTGGATTTTGATTTTGATTATTATTATTATTATTCCTGTTTCGATTCATAGTAGGGTTAATCAATGGTCCTCCAGGCAAGAAGTTATTCTCAGGATTAACACCAGGCGGCAAATTATTCATAACTGGCACACCAGCTGCATTACTCATATCTATGCAGTTGTTTTAGAAAAATATATATAAATATGCCTTTCTTTGATTATTTTCCTCTTATCTATCCAATCACATTGTATGCGGTCTGAAAGAGAAAGTGGAAATTGTTACATTTTGTCCACAAATTTAACCTCCTGACAGAATGTCACAATTAGAGGGCAAGACAGGGCAAAAGTACGAAAGCTGCCAAATTGATAGTGTAATAAGTAGCAAGTTGTGCGAATTTTTCATGAAGTCAACGCTTCATAATCATACGCTGACCTCAGATTAGCCAGTTAAAAGTAACACAGGATGGGAAAAGTGACAACAACAATAAAACAAACAGTTTGAATGTTCAATTAATAATTTCTAGGAAGTTAGATACTTATATTTAAGGTAGGTATGGAAAATCTCCACATAATGAGGTGAGTAGAACGAAACTAGTAAATATGAGAAGCGAATTTCCGTAAAAGCTATATACACAACATTGGTCCAACCTGAATTCAACGTCACAACTATTAGGATCCACGATAATATTTGATAACGGTAATAACTTATAATACGAGCACTTAAACTAGAATTGTTTTATAACAACTAAAATAAAAATAACGTCGTCGCTCACTTTTCCGTAAATAAAATAATTATCCTGATTTTTATTTAGGTGACAGCCAAAGAATTTGTCAAATTCGTGACATGACATGTCATGTCATTCGCATAACAGTGAAAAAAATGTTAGACGATTGTCTATGGCTTAATAAACTTGCGCCACAGGGTCCCGAATCTATTGGCAGGAACTTGGCAGGAACCGTGGTAGAACGGTGGTAGAAGATGGGCATGTTGTTCAAGATTCTACAGACTTGCCAACTTAGGGCAATTGGCGCCAAAAGGACAGTAATTTGCATTTCGAAAATCCAGTAAATCAAACACAATTTAAGACAAGCCTAAAATACTCATAATTTATTGTACAAATTGACCCCACCAAATCAAAGTGTCAAAAATGAGAAAATGTTTGATTTGTAATAAAAAAATGTTGCCAAAATGCTGTCATATTTTGTTATAATTTGTTTATGCCTATTAACATCATAAGAATGTAAAACTGATTATACATTTGAACTTTAGGGGCGTTTAACACTTTCGCGGACGCCTCTATAGGCGTCCGCGAAAGTGTTAAACGTTATAACGTCTATACGTTATAACAATATCTATTGTGCTTGGTTCACTGTCCGTGAAAGTTAATTGTTGGATTTAGAAATAGTCCGTCTTGATTTTAAAGGGATTTTTGAAGAGTTGGTAACCCTGAGTTTCAAACCAATATTCTCATGCGTTCCGAGTTCCGAGTCACTGCGAGCGCGTCAACGAAGGACACGCTATGTCATCTATGACGCCATTTTCGAGCAATCACCAGTTTATTATTGATTCTCAAGACGCGATACTCCATGGAATAAAAGCCGATAATTATTGGATGCCGGACAGAACCAATGTAGGTTTTGTCCGGCATTCAATAATTAGCGGTGTAGAACGGAATAACATTTTTATATATGAGAAGCACCTTAAACATAAAAAAATAGTGATAGACCAGTAGGTTGAACTTAAAGATTCCAAGGTCATCGGATCATGCCTATTAGCAGAGCGTTCCATACCTAGGTACAAGGGCTGCATATAAATAAACGAAGAAGATTAGACTACATCCATGATTGTGCCAGATTCAATACGAAATTAGAATGCGGCCATAGAGGAATAACAGATACGGCTTACGCACGAGACCTACTCCTAGTTGAAGCGCCACCTAGCGGGAGTTAATTTGTAACATAATCACATTTGATATGGCGGCACATGGCGGTACAGAATTACACATTAATAGCACTACGATCATAGACAGAGAAGGCGTACCTACAACAACGTCCAGATGGCGCGAATCAAATAGGCATAAAAGTTTAACATCTAAATATATCCTAGGAATAACACTAAACCAACCATCTAGGTATGGAAACACTGACATACTCAGAAGCTCTAACAGATGGCGTTGGGTACATTAATGTTTAATATTTTGAACAGAGAGACAGACAGAACGCCGTATGTCAGTTATTCATTACTTTTTACAAAGCACGATATAAAAAGCCATTTAATAAAAAAATCAAATATTTTATTTTGTTTAGTGTACATGTCCGACGTAGACGTCCACTACTGGACAAAGGCCTCCACCAAAGATCTCCATGTATATTATATGTATATATATAATATACCTACTTATTTGTTAAAAATATACAGATATTCCTTTATTTTATAATTAAAACGCACATACGTATTTCATTAAATATTACATAGGTATATGTATAGGTAATGATAATTACTTTTTGGGTGATGGATGTGCAATTAAACATCCAGTTGCGTGATCTAAACTTCAGAATTTTACCCGACTACGGCGAAGCCAAAAGGAGGGCAATTCGACTCCGGCCTAAATTCATTGAGTTATTTTTATTTCGTCTTGTTTTTGACTACATAAGTATTTATAACCGTAGTCGGGTTGGAATATATTTTTTTAAAGTATTTATCTAACCAAGGAATTGACATGTAGTGAGTGCGGACCCGCGAAGAAACAAAATTTATGAAGGCTCTAATACGAAAATAAGTACCCACCTATGCTGTGCTGTTGCTGCTGCTTCTATATACTGTTGATGAGATCTAATACTATTCTCAAGAGTTAAGTAAAGTGTAACAAGTAACAACACACCATCTACATGTCAGGTAGGTACTATTGTTCAGCTAGCGCTTCCTTGACAACGTGACCAAGGGTTTTGCTAATAATAATGGCCCCTGACACCAGCAGCCATAATTTTCCGGATCATTTGTAACACTAAGCGTTCGCAGCGCCAACGAAAGGCTCGCATGCGCGTACGCTTGTGAACAAAACCATAGAAATCTTTAACAAAGCACCTCTACAGTCTGATTGACGTCTAAATTGTGCACAACGCTTGTAAAGATTTTTTATATTCCACTATTCATTCAGGAGCCATAACAAGAAACGACTGATAGACGCTGGAAAAAATCCTTTTTTTATTATTATGGATGATTGAGGTAGGTACCTGCCTACTTTCTCAGATTATAAAGCGTTACTTTTTTTATGTTTGCAGACTAATGAGATGGATTAATCTAAGGTTGTATTACACCAATAGTAAAATTTATGAAACGCCAACTATTCATATTCACACAGTATATTTATTTCCGTGAGTGATCAGTAAACCTAATGAAATAAGTAACCATTTGGAACATTATTACACCTAAACGAATCAACATGTTTAAACAAATTACCTAACTAAAACAATACCTACTGCTTGGTTTATTCATGTCTAGGGTGAATAGATATTTACTGAAATGACTTGCTTTATGTCCAGCTACATCGTCACTTTCTAAAAGGTGATATTGTGGTTAAAGGCATGTACTACAGTCTTACATAAAAAAGTTTGGATGCATCAAAAAGCCGAGCAAGTCAATACTTAATATTTTTTTTTTTATATGAGAGAGCGGCAAACGAGCATGCGGTTCCGGTAATAACATGAGGTTCCTTTTTTACCTAACTTTATACAAGTGCTTGTGTATTTAGTTCATAGATACTTGTCTAGCGTTTTCATAACTATCATGTTATGCTTTCTGTATATTTAATTTCCATTTGTTCTCCCATCTGTCTGTGTCTTGTGAGGTACAAACAGCTATATACCAAGCGATAACTACCTACCTAAACATTTCCTAACAAGTTTATTTTTTGTTTTCTTTAATAGAACATGATGGAATCCACATTAATCGTAGCCGAGTCGAAGCGAGCCGAGGCAGATAAAGTCTCAAAGATAAAGAGAAGTAAACTTAAATTACGGTCTGGTCACGTTATAAATATTTAAAAAGCCGTTGGGGCCGTGGCGGCTTTGGAAAAAATTGACGTCTCAATTATCGATGGGCCCGAGAGGGAATCGAGGTGCGGGGGAAGGCTCTTAATTTATATTATTCTCACGTTTTTTATTTCCTGTTGGCATCTCGTTGTGGCTCGAGATTGGGCTATGAGTTACAGGAAACTGTTTCTTTAATAGAGCTTATCCGTCCGTACCTACTAATTTAAAACATTTTTACGCAATTTGAATTCTAAGCGGAGAAGAACATGCTTATGTTAGTCTAACTTATGGTGTACAAAACGCAGAGGTCGTGCGTTCGGTTCCCAGCAGGGTACCTACACGTTTAATAATAACTGTTTTGGCGGTAAGTTGGCAGGGCATTTATAAATGTGTTCAGACTGTTTGAGATAACATAGACAGTCTCCAAATAATTTGGGTTTCTGAATATATCGTTTACACCTTCGGCTTCATTTTCAGTAAACATCATCTAATACCTACATCGTGCATAATTTTAAAAAATTATACTTAGTAGCTTTTATATTACAAAAGTTTTAATGTTTACATAGAAACAAAATTATAGTGCTGTGTGGTTTAGGCACTCAAATAGAATAGAACCAACTCTCTCTTTTCGTGGGTGTTGTAAAAGGCTTACCACCAAAAAACATCTACAGTTTTGCATGTTTCAACGGCGATGGGCTCACCCCCGGTCACATGTGCATTTCTATTTATTTCATAAGGTAGACCATGGAAGTTTGTTGCAATCACTAAACTTTTAATGTTTGGAACACCTAAACCCTATTGTTTGGGATAAAGGTCGTGACGTTATATATGTATGTACAATTATAGTACCTAGTATAGTCTCTACTTGTATTCGATCACTTCTGTACATACAACAAATTTAGAGTACTTAGATGTTTATGACATGTATCTTCCTACTCAACGAGGGAAATCAACCTTCGTAATATAATTCATAAGTCAATTAACTACTTTGTCGACACCTCTAGGTTCGGAGTCTCTGGCTCCCAATTCTACGAACTGTCTGCAAATCCAAATCGCTTGCGATGATGAAGGTCAGATTCTTAGAACGACAGATAGTGAGTGAGGAGGTGAGGAGGTGACATTTTGACAGTATAAATAAAATTAAACAAGTTATTTATTGCTTGTAACGAACTTGACACTTTTCTCAATTTTATATTTTTGGTAGTATTACAAATAATAGGTAGGTATTTAGGTACTTCTGTGTTTTATTGAGTGAATCATTAAGTGAATCTCGAAAACAATACCTAACAAGTTTTATATCTTATATATGTTATTAAGCAATAAGTAAGTGTTAAACACATTTTTATTGACACTAGGTATAATATATACCTATTATTATAATAAAAACATAGTTTTATAGTCATCCAAAATGTCGTCCAACTTCATAAATTATGGTAGATAGGTAGGTACTTAAGCCAAAAAAAAATAACAAAACAGGTGAAATATTACGACTTATTCTAATAGTTTGGATGTTTGTATGTTATACATGGCTGAAGTATGTGATTATTTAAAGCATCCCAGTATTTCCCGGAGTCTTTTCTCTGGACCCGATTACTTTCAATAAGCGACGTTCAGCTGTACCGCTGTTGATTCTGACTAACATGAGTTGCAGTGGGAGGAAGCTTTTTAATAACAGAAAAAGTATTTAAACCTTTAAATAAATAATGAAACTTAAGAAAATGTACCGCAGCATTGTTGTCGCTAGCTTATTTGAGTTATGATAGCCAGCAAACCACGAATAAGTTAGGGGTTCTGGGTGGGCGCGCTGCCATCCTCGCCTTCATCAGGTGTCATTAACGTCAGAGCAAGGCCATTATGCCAAAAAGTAGTACGGTATAGGTACTTGTGATCACGACCTTGCACCACCACGCACGCACAGGTGACAACGGCCGCGCCGCCGCCCAACGCGATGTGAGAGTCAAAGCCCACGTACACATCACCAAGCAACATTTGTCCCCGGAGATATCAAAGACATCGCCCCACGTCGCTCGATGTCCGGGCGATGTATGGCAACGTCACCCGACGACACATGTCGCTCGACAAATGTTGCCTAGTGACGACAAAAGACGTAAAATATTATAAATGTGAAAGTTTTATGTTTGTTTGTTTGCTCAATCAAAGCGAAGCAGATTTACGGATTTGACCGAAATTTGGTGCACAAATAGAATATGCCCTGGAATAGAACATAGGATACTTTTTATCTAGATAAAATGAAAAGTTCCCGTCATATAAACAAATTACACATTTTCACGCGGGAGAAGCCGCGAGTAAATATTAGTCTAACGATAGTGTCGTAAACGATACACCGTCACGTAAAAATATATAGTTCTGTGTCGGTGCCCACTCATTTATAGATTCGTATGGAGGCAATTTCTATAGAATTATACGCAGGCGAAGCTGTGGCAAAAACTACTGCCTATAACATTGAGACATTTGGAAAAGATATAATTTGTTTTTTTTTTATTCGGTCTCTGAATAAAGCTATCAAAGCGGAGAGCCAGGGTGCCAGTTATAGGCGGAGATATCGATGTGACACGGCGGTTTTAAACATTTTATAACCACTCACAGAACACAGAATAGAGATTTTATCGTCTTATGAATATTTTATTGCGACAGTAAATTACAGAGCTAAATGAGAAAATATATGGCCTATTGAAAGGATGCGTGATGTAGAAAACTTGTTTTTTGATTGACTTCCTGTGATTATGTTTGGAAATGATATTACTATTGGACTTTTCTTAAAACTGATGTTAATTTAGAAATAATTCTATAGTAATGTCGATTCATATAGGTACCTAATGACACTTCCTTATATCCTAAAATTTGAAATGTTACTATCCCGTTCTTATAATTCCAGGAAGAAAGTGGTAGCACAACTTACTTAGGTTTTGCAATCAGAATCGACTACGGATCTGACTATAATAAAGATTATTATTGTTATGTTATTGTAAATAATACTTTATACACACCGATACGGTACGGTACCAGTCACACTGGAATTCTATGGTAGGCCGTCTTCTGCAGTGAAGCTTCTGTGGCTGATAGGATGATGATACGGTACGGTGACAGCCCTACAATTAAGTACCTATAATTATTATTTATTATAAATATAAATTATTATTTACAATAACAGATTAATTGTAATGATAATCTTTATTAAAATCTGATACGTAGTCGATTCTTAAAGGAATTTTTAACCCCAGATGCAAAACGAGCGGTGTTATGTGTTTGACGGCGTTGTGTGTGTCTAGTCTTTGGCCGGATGTATCTCAGTAATGCGTGGTCCCATTTAAGTGCGGTTTTTTTTAATATTTCAGATTAAACGATATTATTAGTTACAATAAAAACTATACGTTATTATACTGGATGAGTTTTTTTACCGTAAGGAGAAAATAGGGCATATTAAGTAAGTAAAATAAGTTATTGGCATACGTAGTTTATTTATTTTTTTGAAAAACGCATTTGCCGACCGGTTATTTACATGCGACTAATAAATCATTCTCAAATCCTCTTTAGTATGGAATTCGAACAATTTTCGGTTGAATTCGGCTATGATTCCTAGTGGAGAATTTATTTATTTATTACTTTATTGTATAAAAATATACATATTAAAAAAAAAACAAATCAAAAAGAAATTAAGAATCAAAGAACCATTTTTTTTATGCACAACATGCATTTTGTTGGTACTTGACCTCAATCACACCTGACGTTAAGTGAGGATGAGGTCGAAGGTGAAAGCGTACTAAACCGGAAACCCCAACACATTTGGGGGACTGGCTATCTTATCTCTGACAACCGGAACACAACAATGCTATTAACATTGATGCTTGGCGGCAGATTTAGATAAGATGGTGGTAGTTAGCTGGGCGGATATTTAGAATGCACTACCACCAACCAAACCCAGTACTTAAACATGTACCTCACTAGGGATCGAACACGCGACCACCGAATAGTAAACCCAATGTTGTGTACATTGAACCACGGAGGCGGTTGGAACCTTGACCATTATAAAAATATACGAAGGCGAACTTATCTATAAAGTTGTTCGTAATCAGGAGTGGAGTGGTGACTCCACTGATGAGTAAACGAGAATTACACAACTTAAATTTCAACCTGTATCTACCTGTAGGTACCTGCTTCGATTCTCTATAGTCAGCATTTAATTTCTACCTAAAGTGATGAAACAAAGTTTTTTATATCATAGAACCTAAATAATCACTGAAGAATTGTTACAATTTCTAAATTTACCGCTTATTCACAGCGTTATGCTCTTCAGAGTAGAAGGATTCAGAAAGAAGAAGAACAAGATTTTGTTTTATTGCAATTATAAAATGAATATTTAGAAAACCCTTGAAAGGCTACAAATGGTTAGGTAGGTGTATCATCCAGATAAACAAATTAATAAGTTAAACGCTAAATATCTTGGAACCGGCAAACATTACTAGCGTCCGAAAACAAGAACCGATGAAAACACTTGATCTATTGTAGATTAGATAATTGAATTCACATTTTAATTAAAGCGTTTCATCATTCTATTGTATATTAGTAACATGGCAAAAGGACATAGACACCATGGCTGTGTCCTCCTAGTTGATACCTGCCAATGATAAGCTCGACTGAATGATAAATCACCCCTAAGGTGCCTTCTCGAGTTATACCCAAAAAAGTAATTTGTAGGTACCTACATACTTCTTCGGTTTTGAAATGACTGATGTCCGAGGCTTGTTGTTTTTGTGGTCTACATAACGAGATTGGACGGATTGATACCTAATATGGCCTTGTTTAGCGAATTATTGACTGTCTTGAAACTCAGATCAACATCGGAATACAGATAGTAGGTACGTAGTTGCGGGTCAGCTGGAGCTGGATGAAGCATTTTTTTATGTCTGCCTGCCTAGGCTAGCTAGCTATTCTGAACTTACTAGGAAGATTGACTATCTTTAAGCACCGGAACAAAAGATATTGACCCTGCTGACTGGCGGTAGACTTGGGATAGTGGTAACTAGCCAGGCGGACATTAAAATAGTCCCGACTACTAACCAAACCGAGATTTAAAATATGTAGCTTAAAAAAAATAAGAAACACGCTACAGTCATATTAACCACCTCCTGACACCATCATCAGACCTTCGACATCAAGTGCAATATATTGAACTCGTCAAGACGAATCATATAAGCCCAAACTCGAGGGGTTTACTAGTGGCAACTGAAGAGTTCCACCATTCATCTTCTGGCTCCATCATCAGATCTACTCCAACTTACCAAATTAAGGTATTGCCATTCGAACTTCATATAAATACCAATTTCATTTGGATACGACAATTAGAAGTAGGTTAAAATTGACTTCCAGTTCAGTTTATTTACACGTGAAGCTAATATAGGTACCCTAGCTGGGAATTGAACCCGTGACCTTCATTTTGTAAAGCATTACGCAACATTGGTTGCGCAATTGAGGCGGAGATGACTTTATTTAAGTTTGAGATCCAACGCTCATCCATTATGTAGGTCAAAGTGGGAAGACTAGAACTGTACAGGATCTTTTATTATTATTAGGAGCCCATACTGTCCCACTGCTGGGCAAAGGCCTCCCTCCTTTCTTTCCCCGCAGGATCTTATTTATTATATTTTATACTAGCTTTCTGTCCGAGGTTTCGTCGGCGTGGAATAACTTTATAGTGGAAATTTGTTTATCCCGCGGTAACTGCTCATTTTATCGAGATAAAACATATCCTATGTCTTAGTCCAAGTTATATTCTACCTATATACCAAATTTTATCAACATCCGTTCATCCGTTTCGCCGTGATTGAACAACAAACAAACAAACTATTGCATTTATAATATTAGTTAGATTTAATGGCATGGCATAGTGATTATGGCATATCAATAATCTCATGACCTGGTTTATATTTTATTTTGTTTTGTTTTGTTTAATTATGATTATTCAAAAATAGTATGACGTTGATGTAACAATGGTTACATACTTATACTTTATTAATTAATTTTGACATCCATATAATAATATGTAGATGTTTAATTTCTATCTTATTATGTTCATTTTGTGACTTAACAATATTTTAACATTACATTTATATTAAATATAATCTAGTAATTCTACAAATCTTTAAGATGTATGTGTATAGTTATTGTTTTATTGTTTTATGTTTGACAATCACTTTTATTTTAGAAATCATAAATTTACGGAACTGTATATATGACTTGATATTGTAAATGTGAACTAAATAAATCTAATCTAATCTAATGAACGACCTATCCAACGATACTCTCCTCGACGGGGTACAAAATTAAAATAAAATTCATTTACGTGTAGGGGACGTACCCTAAGAAATTTTTTTTTCAAGATTTTACTACTTTTACCCATGCCAAATTACAACTTTCTATATAGTACTAAAATCCTTGAGCTAAGCCGCGGACAGACAGACAGATGGATATGGCGAAACTATAAAGTTTGACTACGGAACCCTACAAAAGTAAACATTTCCGGTGATATTTTAACCACTCTTCTGTTGAATCTGTCCAATAATTTTTGTGGCTAATATTAACCAATGGCTATTGGTTAATATCTCCACTTGTTAATATGCATTTTCAAAATCAACCCGTATAGACATTGATATAAATAATAAATAAATAAAATAAATATCTTTGCACATACACAGAGCGCCATCTTGTTCCACACTAAGCAACTAGGCTTGTATTATGGTTGATAAACTACACAAATACATTTTTTTTGTAAATTAATACATATGTAATTGAACAACATCCATAACTCGGAAACACATGTCGGTATTCATCATACAAACATACGCGGGATTCGTACCCGCGACCTTTTGGTATAGCAGTCAGAGTTTTTAACCACTACACCAAACAAGTCGTCTTCGTCGGTCGTATCTCTAGTTTTTATTTATTATTTTAGTATTTATTATTTCTTCACTCAACATCAGATATGATTGAGGTCAAGCAGAAACGTGTAGTGCAATTAAAAAAAATTAAGCACAATCTATTTTTCCGAAATTTCTGTTTATTGTATTTCAACACCACAGAGTATTCCTAATTAAATCTTAATATTAAATTATTGAATTTGGACCAGTACTTTTTGCGTCATTCAGTGGATCTTCTTTCTAAGCGTTTCATTTCACAGAACTTTAAAAATTGTTATCTAATTTAAGTTTTCTAAACGAATATAATTAAGTACTTACACGATAGATCGATGAAAGCATAATTGGTCTTAAATCTTCATCGACCATAAACTAGTAATTATGACGCAGGATGTAAGTTGATTTCCGTTCATTCAATAACGGACACTAAAAAAATTAAGAAACGAAAAACTTAATAACTTTATTATAACTATGTATTCTTCGTCGAAGTACCGATGTAGGTATAAATTTGTTTTTCTTTAGCAAGTTTGAGATACATTTTTTATAACATGGTATGATTATAAGGTACCCTTACTTGACTTTACAGGGTAATCACCGGGGTTCAAACTAGATTGATGAGGCAAACCATTACACCCAGGTAATATAAATGGTCGTCAGTGGCGCAACCTGGTGAGGGGAAGAGGTAAGGAGCTGATCTAAGTAAGATGGAAACACAAATTACCACTTCGTGGCACCCGTTTTCATTGGAAGAAGCCATAAAGGTGAATTCGCGACGAGAAATGAACTCAATCCCGGAAAAAACGTTTAAAAAAGGTTTTATTGATTGGATTATTACTTGGCGTAAGTGTACTCGTATCGTTTCTGAAGGAGCATACTTCGGAGGTGATAAATTTGGATGAATAACTAACATTTTATTTATTACTGATCTTTTCCCTGTACTTTCTTGACAGAGTAGTATAACAATTTCACCGTGTCCATTACACCGTGTTTGGGCCACGGAGCACGGAAACGTGTAATTTGTCCGTTAAATCCTAGACATTTGAATTTTTTTGTATCACTATTTACATTTCCGGCCCATCACTCCCGGTGAATAAGATAATCTGCCAAGTACCAACATTGCTCAGATTACGTGACTGTTTAACTTCGCTCTATAAATATTTGCTCTACACTATGTAAAGTTACACTCAAACAAACATGTACATATTTGCTGCTTTGAAATAAGTTGAACTAGTATAATAATGACACTTACTGCTTCCTAATAGAGTTTCAAATGACTATTTTTCGATCCGCAATTCGAGTGTAAATTATATTTGAAAGGTACCTGCACCTGTGACAGCTCCCGTTTAGGGTATTTCTTTGTTTTTCTCGACGATATGCTAATCGCTATTTGCTTTAGCATATAGTAAATTATTTAGTAGTTGCAATACCTATATAACCGAATAATGTTAGTAAAAATAATACTCCTGAGAATATAATGGACCTTATGATTTACTCAGTAAAATAAAAGGAAATTATAAAAATTCGCTTACACATAAGAGTGGTGTTGTAATGACCTACGACATGTCATTGATATATAAAAAAAACAGGGAGCAGCTCAGAATAATGGTGCAATATTCCCAAAAATCCTGCCCTTTGAGATTTACCTCTAGCAGTGGACTTTTATGAGCTGTTACAGTATCATAAAAGAGTCTGAGGACGCACATATTTTACTTGACTATCCTTTTTTCCCCACCGTACCGCATCAACTTTGCCGCTCCAGTTTATCTAATATAACTAATATTATAAAGTTTGGATGTTTGTTTATTTGTTTGTTGCTCAATCACGGCGAAACGGATGAACGGATTTGGATGAAATTTGGTATATAGGTAGAGCATACCTTGGATTAAGATATAGAATATTTTTATCCCGATAAAGTGAGTAGTTCCAGCGGGATAAACAAATTTCCGCGATAAAATTATTCCACGCAGGCGAAGCCGCGGCGGAAAGCCAGTTTATAATATTAGTTAGATTAAAATACGTGTAACTATGTAGTTTCGTAATCGAATGATTGCTTTAATTTTAACACCCATTTACGCATACATACCTTTTGTACACGTACGCATACATACATATTACCCATACACGTAGAAAAATAACTTTTCTTGATCGGTTTCCATCCTCTCATTTTTCAGTCGCTCTAGCAAATACAATTCTAACTACGTAATCATTCAAAAAATCTTAAAATAAAATAGTAAACTTCGAACGTATTAAACTCTAATCTATTTTCAATATTTTCCAAAGAAACTTTAAAACAGCGTTTTTCCATTTGGATCTCAGAAATTGGTATGTTTTTAGAAACATACAGAGAACATGGTGAGCCATGTTATCTATAAATTGCCTCCATAGTTCACATATAATAAATTATATTTAAAGTCGATAAAGATTAATATAGTTGTATCCTGTTGCTGGACGAAGGATTGTGCGTGTTTTATCCGAGTCAGAATAACACTGCGAGACCCTATAGAGCTGTAGTAGCGTCTGTAGACATTTTGATGTAGCACTGGCATGGGTCACAAACCTTTATTGGTTTTTATAATGCAATTTTGTGAATTATAGACATAAATTGAGGATAACTATTTGAAATATGCCCGGTGGTACAATTGAAAGAGAGAAAAATACAAGTAAGCACAGTAGATCTTTGTGCCTGAACACGATTAATAAAAATACATATACTTATTTTTAATTGATATAACTTTAAAAAAAATTCACAGATCTCGTGCCAGTCACGACCTTCATGCCATTGTGAAAAAAAAAATTCACAATATTTCATACAATACCTAATAAATGGCATGTTCAAAAAAATGTTTCACCATCTTGTAGACCTAGCCGATACGCGTCTTTTGAGGCCTCAACTACTCCACGTAGCCCTAAAACTCACGATACCAGGGCGATTTCGAACTCAAACAAATTTGAGGGACCTCCTACAGCACGAAACATCATAGATAGACAAATGCTCTTTTTTTAAAATATAGTCCAATGTCCAAATATATACGGACTTCCGTGATTGACATTGATGACATTTAGATTTTGAGATATAAGAAATTTAGTTCGAAAAATACAAAATTCACCATCTTGTATCCATAACCGATCCGCGTCTTTTGAACCCTCAACATTTTGTTAATACGTTATGAATGGAAGAGCAATGAAAGAAAGTAAAAAAATATATGTTATTTTAAAAAGGTTGAGTTCCTCTGCCCATGATCCTCTCGCATCCAGCTGCGATATCTTCATTTGGCGGCCGGCAGGTGTCACGTGGTCACTCTTTCTCTCTCTCCCACTTCGTCATAAAACTATCTCCATCCCTTTTCCTTTTGTGCTCCAACTATACGAAAGCTTAGCGGAGTTTATTTTTATTTTTGGTGAAGGCTTTATTTATTTCTTTAGAGTTCGTGCCGTGTACAAATAAATATGTTTGTATAGAGTTGGAAGATATTAAACCGTGAGTACGTGTAGGTACCATGAACAGAGTCTATCCATGTTTCCATGAGAATTGCGTTTTCAATAATAGATGAGTTGGACTGGGTTTTACGCCGAGTACAGTTTAATTCAAATACTCGTGAAGCAGTCGCATTCGGTATTCATTTTCGATTAGCAAAGTTAAGCATTCTCTGGCGCGGTGCAATCCTTGGAGAACTGACCACTACAGTGGTATTTTCATACGAGTATTTTCGTGCTTCGAAGTTCACAATAAATAGTCAGTCCTGGTTATTTTCAATTGATGGCAGTCGTGAAGCAAGGTCTATAGGCCACAGACGTGGCTTAAAAACACTGAATTTCAGGTGGACTAGAGTCTGACACTAATCCACCTATGGTGGTTGATTATCAGTGAGAGGCCTGTAAGGCCGTTCATGATCATAGTTCAATTCTCCTAATGAATTTTACACCAAGTTAATATTTCGTTATTAATAAGAAGTTTTTAAAAACACACTTATAATAAATATAAAGGTCCCCAAGTTTTTTGAAATAAAACTTTAAAGAAGTAAGTAAGTAAGTAAGTAACAAGACAAGCAGCGCCATCTATTTTATGACCAATTGGACATTTTGACACCGACTATATTGGGTCATCCGGAGTGACTATCTATAATAAAATTATTTCCAATATGTTATTTGGAATTTGATTTAATAATAGCAAGTTACTTAATAAACATCACATAAAAACTGACTTTCCTTGAATAAATTTCTTACAATCGGTTTCTAAGAATTTAAATTTACTCTCTTCTCTTACTTACTCATGTCTTAGTCTCACGTTAATTAAATTAATAAAAATATTTATCAACCAAAAATAAAATAATGTTATCGTAACAAATGGTTAGACCTAGGCTGGATATAACCTTTACTGAAATCCTACAGTTCTGTCATAATTATAGATCTATTTTACGGGATGACTATCAAGCCTATATCTGGATTTAGATTATTGCTATCACATTCCCACTGCAAAAAATATGAAACTATCCATCCTTTTCCGTTGTAGTGATCAAGACTTAAACTTGGTTTTGTAATACCATCGTCATGAATAATTCCATAATAGATACGGATCCATGGTCAATGTAAATAACATAAAGCTTACGAATCGAAGGTCGCGGGTTCGATCCCCAGCGGAGATTTTTAGTACTCGGTTTGGTTGGTGGTAGGTCATTTTAAATGTCCGCCTGGCTAGCAATCACCATCTAAATCTGTCGCCAAACAACAATTTTCATAGCACTGTTGTGTTCCGGTTGTCCGAGATAGCCAGTCCCCTAAATAAGATGGGGTTATTTCGGGTCAGTACACTTCCACCTTCGTCCTCATCTTCATTTAGCATCAGGTGTGATTGAGGTCAAGTGCATGGCTTTATACATAAGTCATATCTTAACACTAAAGCGAAGACAACACACAGGTTACTTGCAACCTATACAAAATCAATAATTACCTTACATTTACCATTTCATTCAACAAGAATCATTTCGGTCAATAAACCACAAAGTCTTTCCTTCTAATCGGCGCAGGCGCTGTCGGCTGGGATCCGAACCGCGACCGCATGTTATCACTGCTACCTGTCACCTACATGACAGCCGCTTTCATGCCTCAGTGCGCGGCGATGGAGAAACACGTCTGTCGAGCTTTAGTTGCGTACCGATCGCATTACGGAGAGATTTTAAATGATTCACTAAGAAACCTATAACTTAATAACAAAGTAAATTTAATCAAATAAAAATTACCTAAATAAATGAAGAAATTAGATAAATAAAAAAATTGTCCCAGGTTGTGCACGCCCGAAATGGACCCGAGTAGGCTGGCGGAATTACCTCGTTGAATAGCGATGCTCACCATTTATACTAAATAGAGACCAGCCTTTTGGTCGTGCGGGGTTCGACCAAGTGCTCTAATAACTAGTGTTGGTTAAACATCGATAGTCAGTCGCTTAATCAATGTATTTCAACTATCGATTGTCTGAGAAATGTATCGATAGTGGGAGAATTAAGGAGTTTCCTTATGAAACAAAAGTTTTCATTTTTGTTTTCAACATTTTCATATTTTGTTTTGTTACGAAGATTATCATTTATTTACATAACAAGTTAGTACTAGTAGATTATTCGGCGACATATTTTCGGTAATTTCAAACATTGACATTGACAATACGGTAATTATAAAAGTAAAAACAACGGGATGGTGAGCAAAAAAGGTACTACAACTATAAAATAAAGTTATGATTTTATTTGTAAAAAATACAAAAGTATACAAAATTCTGTTTTATTTCATACCTTTAAAGGTATAGGAAACTATCGATTAATAATCGATTTATCGGTGTATTTTTTTTAAACAATCGATGCTATCGGAATTTCTAACAAACGATGTTTAACCAAAACTACTGATAACTGACGGAAGAGGCTGTAAATAAATAATAATAAATATTTTAAACAATTGTACCAAATATCTATTTCCTAAACTTACATTTTAGATATTATACATTATAGACATTTTCTGAGAAAATTTATATCAATCTAAAATATAAACTAAACAATAAATATATATATTTTTTCTTTTGCATGTATTACACAGTTTTAATGATTGATTATTTTAAGTTTGCCTGTATATATTGTTCATTTTATTATTATCGTTCCGTCACTAGGATTGACAGTAGGTCCGAACCTCCTGATCAACTGGTTCTCAAAAAGCCGATTAACGTGTTTTCAGAAGCTCTGGTAGGCTCTGAAGGAGCAGTATCAGAGGACCGATAAGAGTTAGAGTAATTTCCCCGTCTTCTCCAGTTCTATGGAGCTGAGGAATACATTGTCCGAGGTGGAATCAAAGAAGTAGACTTCCACTCATTCTCACACTAATTTTAAGTTTACAATTCGATATCTGTGAGATAAACATTTAAAACTTTATTCATAACTATAAATTGAAACTTTAGATAGCACCCATAGAATATAAATGATAATATCTTCTAGATAAACCAAACCAACTGTGTTAAAAGTTATAAGTATTTGAAACGACTTAATCGATTCTCAATAGTTCGAATGAAAATGTATAAATTTAGAAAAACCCTCGAGAGGTTATGATGTCATAAAAAATACACCGTTAACTGTGTAAAGAACTAATTTGAGTGCAGCTTTTCATATTGAAGCTTTTTTTTAAAATATGAAAAGCTGCACTCAAATCAAATCACGCATTATTGAGATACATCCGGGCAACGACTGGACACGTCGTTAAACACATAATATCCGTCGTTTGTCGTCGGGCACAAATATGTTAAAAGATATGTTATGTTAGTA
Organism: Oegoconia quadripuncta; assembly: GCA_949316235.1. Classification (NCBI taxonomy): domain Eukaryota; kingdom Metazoa; phylum Arthropoda; class Insecta; order Lepidoptera; family Autostichidae; genus Oegoconia; species Oegoconia quadripuncta. Next base: position 8,210,695 of record OX438757.1, read on the forward strand.
GAGTGGAGAGTGGTAGATATGTTAGTCTGTTGGTATATTTAGTTCAATACGATTCCACCCGTTTCTTTTATATACACTTATAAAATAAATTCCTATACATTAGACATCAACGCGCTACGGTCTTCTTCAAAATACATCTTTGTCAATATTTAGTACTAAATTTAGTACTGAATTTGTTTATGACTATGTCTGAGTTCATTATTTAACATAAAACGTGCCGGATATGTCTCTATATTATTTATTCACGATTTCCCATTAAAAATATTAACATAACGATATAAATCTCCAAAATTCCACAATTGCCACAAAACGACGGCGTTCTTAAAGCAATTCCAATTGAGTTACAGCTTAGAATACAAAGAACTGCCGCTCATCTTTAGCTTGCTCATTATCTTTTTTTATTACAAGTTGGTTACAGTAAAATAGACTCTACCTAACAGGAATAAAGATAAAATCCATGGTTTCGTATGAACAAGATATTTACGCCACAATCATGATTTTACGAGTGACATAAAGTTTTTGCTACTATTTATCGCTGAAGGAAGTGAGCTCTTAATTGGCTGCTGAAACGTATTAGGTAGTGTTATTTCGCTACCACCTGCTCATAAAATACCTGGTATTCAAACCGAACAGGAAACATTTGTTTTCGCCAGTAGCCTTCAGAAAATAAAAATCTAATTGTGTTCTTTTCGCGAAAACGCTTCTCAACTTGTACACAATAATAATGTATTTAAAGAAACCGTAAAACACTTTAATAATAAGAATATACTTGTTCCTGTTGATGGGCTCCTGTTTCCGCATTTAGATTCATGAGTAGTTCATTAAGCGTACATTTGCTGGCTAATCTCAGCTTCGACTAGAAGCATAGAAGTCTCCTAGGACTTCCACAGGTTTCGCTGAGCGACCTCCATATACCATGGATTTATGCCCATAGGTTTGCCACTCCCACGCATTCCAGGAATACGTAGGCGATAGTTCCATCAGCCCTCATACAACCTTTGCATTTTGTATAGGTGTTTATTCGTAGAGCAGTCGCATCCGCCATTCGTTTTCGATTAGCGAAGTTAATCACTGTCTGGCACTATCGGTCATACGATGGGTGGCAATTTTGATACGACTGATTCCGAGCTCCGGAGAACGCGTTCACTAAAGTCGTTCAGGCAAGTCGGTGGCCTACAAGGTAGGCTTTAAAATATTGACTGTCAGGTGGTCACTAGTCTGACACAAATTAGTTAATCTAAATTACGCACGCGTGGATTATGGCCCATTCCCAGCGTGAGGAGTTTCTGCCCCAACAGTTGAATCGTACGGCTGTTGCTGTGATATGTAGAAATAAATACGTTCAATATTTTTCACGACTGCCCCAGGATGTATGTATGAACGTTGTATGTATGTATTATGTTACCTTATACAGCCTGAAGCTTGACCGATTTTGAAGTGCAAGATATCATCAAATACGTCGTGATCCCCAGAGTATCATAGGACGATGGCGAGAGTGATCGATGCGAGTACAGAGTCTCCCCACAGACAATGGATCGCGTATTGGCTTGCTCCGCGTGTCCTAACAACTGCACCTTTGACGACCTCCTTAACGCCACAGACAGTGCTGTTAGAGTGGCTAAGTTTTGGTCCAATAAAATTTGAAATTTGCCTCCACACGAAAAGAAGAAGAAGAATAGGACTCTTCTTATGGTAAAAATGACATGACACCTTTATTTGAGGTTGAAAATATTAAGCTTATCTCTGCGCGGTTTCAGACGTTATTGAAAACCAGATGGTCTGTTTGCCCACTTGTCATATAACGACAAAAACTAATAACTAAAAACTAATGTATGGGACTAGTCATTCGATACATCGTAGACTGACACGACAAATCTAACAATACCTCAGTAAATAAAATCCATCCTGTCGTTTGCATGCTACGAGGAAATAAAGAATCCTACATAATTACTTAGGTACTTATACACATATAGGGTGACTTTTGATTAGTTGTTGATACCAGAAGATATATGTGTACTCATAATTACAAACAATGAAGTTGTTTCTTTGGGAAAGTTGTTTGTAATCATGATTAGTTACAAGCATACCTTTTAGGTAAACCAAAGAGCCATCGACGTTGCGTCTTTTTGGGCCAAACTACTTTAGTCATTATAATTTTCGCCATTGACTCGAAAAAAAGAAGAAGACACGCATATCATTTGGTATCAAGAGCTAATTAAAAGTCACCCTATATAAAATGATGCGCTCTATATCTAATCGCTTCTTTACAGTCACTAAAGTTAATCTTCCATAATGTAATAAACATATCTAAAGCATATAACTGAAATCAAGTTTCGAAAGGCTTTCGATATTTGAAGCAGGGACTTCTTCCATTTTATCAGAAACCTCACATATTTTTGTCGCGCTATAGGTGCTGATAGGGCCATCGTGTCCCCGGAACGGGTTCTTGCTCGTTAGCGCCAATGAAGTTGTAATACATGCAGGCTCTCGCCAGTTTTTGTTGCCGCCTCCAGTTTTATTTCCACCGGTGCAGTGCCTTCATTACTCTGCAAGATTACCCTGATTGCAGGAATGAGGCAATTTGCTAGCGGATTTTGGATCCGGACAATGTGTTTTGTGATCGAATCTGGGGACAGATTTTCGAGTAGTGTGAGTTTCGAGAATATTAGAGTAGTGTGTACAATTTATACAAACAATAATGTGCTTAGACGATCCTGAAGCTTTTTCTTTGTCTAGGTGATCATCTTATGGAGCTTTTTTTGCCAACTTCAAAAACTCGAAGAACTAGTGTTTGCCTTCATGAGTGCCTACTATAAAAGCCCTTTGAGAACTCCAACGGGTATCACCACAATATCCTGCATCCAACAATTTGCCGTGATCTTTATATAACCGCCTCCGTGGCTCAATGTGAACAACATGGGGTTTACATATTGGAGGTCGGGGGTTCGATCCTCAGCGGTTTAGTACTCGGTGTGGTTGGTGGTAGGGCATTTTAAACGTCCGCTTCGCTAGCTACCACCATCTTATCTAAGTCTGCCGCCAAACAGCAATGTTAACAGCATTGATGTGTTCCGGTTGTCATAGATAAGAATAGCCAGTCCCCCAAATAAGATGGGGTTTCCGAGGTACAGTACGCTTCCACCTTCGGCGTCATTTTTACTTAACATAAAGTGTGATTGTGGTCAAAATAACAAAACTAACAATCCATGTATGTTATGACTTGTATTGTTTATTTTTCTTTTTGTATGCCATTTGGTAGAACACAGTGCTCCAGCTATTTTTATATCCTTACCATCATTATTGTACCTGTGTATCATAAAGAAATAAATGAATATGAATGTGAAAAAGCTAACCCGTTGTGAAAAAAAAAAATAAAGAAATTATCCGTTCAACTTGTCATTAGACTACCCACGCAGCGCTACCTAGGACTTTTATACCCAAACAACAATCAGCCCTGTCCATTACCACTTCAACTTACTAATCCGCTGGGCTATATCGATGGCCTTCGTTCTTTTACCAATACATTCAATGGATCTCGTAGTGAAACGCCGAGGATCGCCCTCTCCAGAGCTCGTTGTGTGACCCTGAGCTTTATGACTCTTATAACAGAAACCATGTTTCAGTGCCATAAGACATCACTAGTAATACGCATTGATTATAGACTGTCGTCTCTAACCACTGAAGTATTTTGGACGAGAAGACGTTCCGCACTTTCCCGAACACTGCTCGCTCGAACACTCCGATATTCAATCATCATTCGACGATAAAAATCATCTCATTAATATCGCTGCTGAGTTTGTTGATATACAGGCGAAATTAATCATCGTAGCAAAGGGCCCGAAATTAAAATAAAGCAAGGACTGCCGCTGTCTGTTGGTGTACGTGTGTGGAAATGGTGTAAATGGGAACATCCTTAATATTTTTTATTCAAATTTAGCTGGACTAGTTACAGTTACGGATAAATTCATTAATGTCCTCAATAATTTATAGGTGTAATGAGAAATGTAGTACTCGTATGATCACAATTTTATTAAGATAACATAACTTTATTTATCACTATTAAAATAATCATTTAAGCATATAATGGAATTAATACATACTAATAATATTACTGTATGACATAAACAAATTCCGGCTTTATCTCCAGACTCTACATCCGGCACACGTGCGCCCTCGCCGCGTAGGATGCTGCCCACTCCTACATTTCTTTCTGTCATCATTATCGTTGTGAAGACCCTGTGGAGACTCATGCGATTGTATTTTAATTACTTACCAAAGATTATGGAAATGTAAAAAACATAATTTCGTTTTCATCTAAATCTAATGACAGTGCAATTATATGTAGGTGTACCATTGAGGTTAATAATGGACTCGGATGGTGGTAGTTGTAGCAAGTAGAAATTCGACGATAAAATAATGTCATCAATCTCGAAGAAGCCAATTTAGGTACCATTACAATTTCCCTATATCATGTTTATATGCAAGGTAACTATTTCTTAAATTTTAAAAGTATTCACTTAAGTTGTATATTTAACGAAATTTAAAGGAAATTTTCACAGCTAAATAGGTCCTAGTGGATTCCGAGTACCTAATAGTAACATTATTATTAAGCTTGTAAAAAGTTCAAGTTCAAAAAAGACAGATCGATCGCAAAATTAACTTTGTACTTTTAAATGAATGCGGAACCCTATTGTGTATAGTTCGTTTGCACTTAGCCGGTTTCTCTGGAGTTTGGGACTTTATTTATTTTAGATCCATCGCTCCAATTAGATAACTTTAAGGCTTCTACTGTTTCTGTGTTGTGTTTCAATCAATCATTTTAACTAGTCACTAAGATATAGACTTCTAAGTGAGCTCTTAAGTTGTGGTGTATACATATAATGCACAACGGGTTGCTACTTGACCTCAACCACACCTGATGTTAAATGAAGATGAGGTCGAAGGTGGAAGCGTACTGACCCGGAAACCCCAACCATTTGAAGGACTGGCTATCTTATCTCTGACAACCAGAACACAACAATGCATTTAACATTGATGATTGGTGGCAGATTTAGATAAGATGGTGGTCGCTAGCCAGGCGGATATTTAAAATGCCCTACCACCAACCAAACCGAGTACTTAAACATGTACCCCGCTGGGGATCGAACCCGCGACCTCCGAATCGTAAACCCAATGTTGTTTACATTGAGCCACGGAGGCGGTTACCGTTGCAAATTGTAATTTGCCTTTGCATATCACACAATTGCACATTTTATGACATGTGTTTACTAACGACCTACAACACCAATAACCACTGAGCAAGTATAACGGTTGATCGCGAAAGCCATGCCCTAGTTTTATTATTATAATTTCATGTACAGACCTATCAAAGGCTTTTGACAAATTCGACCACTTTTCGATTAGCGATTAACGCAATAATAATTGAGTTATGTGTATTTTCAAGTCGACTGGGGTGGTTTGCGAATGGCGAGTGGGCCGTATAAAGCGATCTCGAGAAGCGAACCAAGTCCATCTCAGTCTTGAGATCGTTTTATTGATTGAATTCTAATAATTCAGGGGACCAATGGATCAAAAACATCAACAAGCAACAACAAGTTAAAACTTTCTGAAAATCTGAAAAAAAACTAAGCCTCAACTGATTTGAATTGTGATATTTCGACCTGTTGAGGAAATCGAACGTGCCGTGATTGTGAATTTGAATTTAAAATGTCTACGACGATTTATTTATGCGAATTTGAACGCTGTGATATTATATTATTATGGTGATAACGCTTTTAAATAACGTTGTAAAAGTTGATCTTACCTTGGGAGGTTACAGAGGTCATGGGCGGCAGTGACAGGTATCAGCTGCTGGCACGTTTATCATACGAGTACAGTTAAATACATAAAAATTCAAAAGAAATTATTGAGTTGGCGAAATTAATAGTTTGTCATTTGTCTTCCGTATTCACACATTTGTTATGCCACATTTTTTGAAAGAAGTTGGAATTTTCTATGTATTCTTCTTCTTAGCGAGTATGTATTGATATGTTTGATGGCGGATCCAAATTAACCCCCGATGAAAAACGACGGGTATTTTGTCTATGACGCCGTTGTGTGTCTGTATATGTCCAATATGTGTCCGGATGTATCTCAGTAATGCTTGGTTTTTTTGTTTATTAAGACTAAATAAGTTGAAACATTATTGGACATATTTGATGATAATCGGTTATGATGTTACGAAGATATTTACCTTTTAATAAGTTGGTTGGTATGTTTGGATGACATTAAGTACAGTCGTTCAGAAATTTTTCAAATTTCAATATACAGGGTGAAATTTTATACGTGCAATTCCTGTTACTGGTGACTCCTCTCCTGATTACGAACAAATTTCTACTAGGACGCATATTCGAATTAGATCCAAAAAAAATCGGTTACCATTCTGAAACCACCTTTGGTATGGAAGTCCAACAATTTGCCGCGGAATTCGGCTATGGTTCCTAGTGGATAGTTGTTCTTAATCAGGAGTGCAGTTACCAACCGAAAATTGTTGGAATCCATACTAAATGTGGTTTCAGAATGGTTTAATTTGCATACAACGGTTTAAATTACCCATAGGTATTCGAAAAGTTTTTGATCGAATCCACTACGGTTCCTTGGGGAAAGTTGTTCGTAATCAAGAATGGTGTAACCAGTTAATATAATACAATACAATACAAATACACTTTATTGCACAACAGAAAAGAAAATACAGTTTAAGAAAAGTGATAATTACACGAATTCAAATTCATCCTGTATAGTTTAATACAAATGTACACTTCTCCGTTTAGAAAACAGTAACTATATGTGTTTCGAAAAATAATTGAGACAGATAAAGCTCTTCATGTTTACTTGAGACCTAGTTTCTAACTATCTGTACAAGTAATTGTGTTCCATTGTATTTTGCGTCTTTTGTTTTATTAAATTTATACCATTTTACAATGAGTTTAGTATCAATGCTCTAACCGAGCTTTTCCCCTATTAGGTAGTTTACCTGATAGCATTCACCGCGGAATTGACCTTTTACCTTATTCAGGATGAAGATAGCGATAAGCGCCAAACCCCACTTTAATTGACTCGAGACTCTACATTTTATAGGAGAGATATTCTTCTGCGATAACGGACTCTTGTTACGAATTTCTCTATTTTAAATTATAACAATGCAACATAAAAAATTACAAAGTTTAACAACAAGAACCTATTGTTAACTAAGGAAGTAGATACCTACAGTAATACACATAGATATTTGGAATTTTTCCTTACCTTTTAAAATGTCACCTTTTGCTACGTGGTAAGAGATGGAGATTAGAGTGTCAAATACCGGATTGCTATTTCACCATGGCTGTGGCGGGTGAACTAACTAAGAAAAACCTTGAAAAATATAATACTTATTATGGTTTACCAGTATTTGTACTGTAATCGACAAACCGTATATTACGGAACGTTTAGTTCTTATTGCGGCGTATTACAGTTCAACGAGAACGAGACTGACTTCTGTGGTATCGCGCAGGTCGAAGTACGAGTCTCGTGCTGTCCCCCTCCCGCCTGAGGCGGCTCCCCCGTCTCGCTCTCGACGAGTTAATCAGGCAACGAAAACTGATGATACTCAAACTGGACGCGGGAGCGGTGTTCCCAACTTTGAAAAATAATTACAGTGTTACAGGCTTAACCGATATTCATCAAACATGGCTAACAATTTTTTCCTCGGTTACTCTTTGATATAAAAAAAACTGCACTCAAAACGGACAGGGTTTAAAATAGATCTATAGAAAATATGTATCAGCTGTAACAAAAATTGTGGCAAAAATGCAATACAATACAAATATTCTTTATTGTACACCAACTGTAGTTACAGTATAAATATGGAACTTAAAAATATAGTAGGTACAATGGCGGCCTTATCATCACGCAACAAATACAATGTTTAGAAAACATGAAATATTAATAAGAAAATTTATATTAACCAAGGTATTTAATCAGAATGGGACAAACCGGTTTCAATGTTATACATGGATGTGTTCAAATTATTTAACATAGTTTATGTTGAACAAAACACACGATGATCCATTTCTCCGAATATGCTTACACTCAATAGATTTCAATAATTTTAATAATTTTGTATGTAGGTATTTAAAAAATTAAGTTTCCGTGTATATAAAAATTGCATAATTAACACTGAATTTAAAGGTGCTGTTACATACCGTGAAGCTGCAAACGTCATATGACTGTCAGCAAACGATCCTGCTCAAACAAAAACTGAATTTAAATTACGGTAACAGTTGGTGCTATTGACAAAAATATAGCCTTTTACCACTATTACAGTATAGTTGAAAACACTGCGGGAGACAAATTGAGACCGTTATCTTAGGCAGTTTACTGTCAAAAGAAATGGATATCAGGTCAAACCATCATATAACGTAATTAGCAATAATTCTTTTACATTAAATATTTCAATCAATCAAATCAATCAATCAAATACTCTTTATTGCACAATTAACAAAAGCTACATGAAGAATATTTTGTTTAATTCTGACCTTACTGAGGTTTTCATTGTAGTGAATTTTGAAAATTTGTCTGATTAATACTTGCAATATCTTTCCTGATCCTACAGCAATATTTTACTGAAATGGTCAAAATTCCCAAGCGGTAAAGTTTGGGAAGGACAGTGCTATAATGGAGCATAATGACTCTATCGGCGGCGGCGAGGCGGGCTCGCGTGATCAGCACTCCACCATCAGGCTTTGCGCTTTTTCTACCGAGAGCCCCGTGATTTAGCTTTTTCTTGGAACAAGGGATAGGAGATGTAAAGTTGCATGTAAGTAGCCAGTTTACCGGATATAAAGAAATTAGTTTATTAGTTTGTTTAGCTGTAGAAAGAAGACAAAAGACATCTGTTCTTTAAAGAAATCGCAAAGGACGCTTTTACAGCTCCCAAGGCAAAACAAACTTCTTTTCGCTGATGGATAAAGCAATCAATTATTGAGAAAACACTTTTTAGGCAATTACATGTAATTTCGATGAAACAGTAAAACTAACCAATCACGCTATAGCAAATGACAGATCAGAGCTCGAATTTTTTAATGAAGACCTCATAGGCGCGCTTCGGCGGCATCACAAAGGCGGTTTTCGTTTGATGTTGCCGCCGGCCGCGCCGCTCGGTGACAGTGCGGAGGCGATGATGCCTCTATAAAAACTCAATGATTTATTCCGAAACCATTCGGCATCAATAGCAAAGAGGATAACGATTAATAGATTACTAGAACATCAAAGCTATGGTGTGGTAATAATGAATGAGGTAAATGTCAAAAAGGTAGGACTTTTCACTTTGAATTTTTGGCGAATCTTTATAATAATTACCTAGTTGAAAATTGAAGAAGAAAACCGCAACTGTATTAAAACTTAAATACTACAAAATGGCTGAACCGATTTCCAACAAACATTGCTAAACAATCTCGCAAACACCAGCTTTCGAAAATAAAAAAAAAATCACATAGACATATAGACAGACATAGGCTTCAAACTCGTAACACTCTTCTTGAAACGTTGCTCTATTATGTTCAGTGAAGCTTATCACAAATTAAAAATATAAATGAAGTCCCTACATTAAAATAAAAACTTGTTGTCATAAAAATTGTATGTAATACGATACATCATTACAAAGATAAATATCATTTGGTTAACTGTAATACCCATGAGAGGCATGCACTTAGTAAATAATATTAGTATGTTAGCAATGCAGGTAGGCAGTAGAGAAATCCTACTTTTACTTGTTTTGCAGGCACAATGGCTAAACTTGCTCAGTTTACCTTTAACTATAAATTATCCCTTATAAGATGGCAGCTTATGGCACGGCAGCTTGGCAATTTATGAACAAAAGGTCTCGCTCTACAAAAAAAAAGATTTTGTTCCCTTGAAGGGTGTTAAACCTCACGCTTCAATTTTTATGATCGAGTCAAATAATAAGTCAGAGATTTGATATTGAGCCATCACTATATTCTAGATGTTGAGTCAATCTTTTCTATACATTTTTGTTATGTAATGTAGAGGTCTATTATAGGTAGGCATTGATTCTTACTGTTTTGTCATTCAAACTATGACATTTGAATCAAGTACGAGTATTCTAAGTTTAAAATTGTCATTTTATCTAATTAAATAAGGTTGTAATTTCAGATGATTGAATGTACTGTATGACTACAGGTAAAATTTTTGCATGTCAAAAATTACTAAACGCGTGATACATAGATTACTTGCATACGCGACCACAATTTAGAGCAAATAGGTAAGTAATATTTTCATTTCAGTTAACCATACGTTGTCGAAAAATGAGATCGGTCAGTAAGGAGTTCATCAGCGAAACGTTCCTTGGTCGAAACTATCGTTGTTGTAAAATTCTACAGACGAAACATTCATTCTCACATTCTCACAAGTATTCTGTCGGCAAATAGTTCTAAGAATGGTTTCAGATTGTGAGATGATCAATTATACAATAAGTATGATGTAAAAACAACGAAAAATTGAGCCAACTTATAATTTATTTAAGCTTCATTGTGTGTAACTAATTACTTACAGTATACTTATGAAATAATTTATAATATTCGCGATTACACCTACCTATTTTATTTGATTGAAAATAGGGCTTCATTTCTACAAAGCGGTACTAATATTTGAATATTAAATTAATAATAGCAAAAATTAAGTTAAATTATATGTCATCACTAAATTAAGTTTTGAAAAATAAACCTTTTCTAATTATTCAGAACCTGCCGAACGCGGTGCGACTAATTTATTTGAAATTTTAGCATAAAAGGAAATTGATCTTGGATTTGAGATCGCGTCTCAGTCTCAATACTATTTTTTTATACAGTTTTAATATGCTCAAGCGTCAACTTAAGGTCATCTCAGTTCTGAGAATGGTCTATTAATAAGGGCCCAAGACATGTCCATCTGATACTATAGCGTTATTGAGACATTTTTTTTCAGAAACATGTATCACATTTTGCATTTATGTTATTACTGAAATAAGTGGATTGGGATCGCATATAATACAAATAATTGCCCACTAAGAACCCCGTACATTACCTCTACCCTCTACATCATGTTAAGCCGTTTTTATTCTTTATGTTTCTTGGAGGAACTGCCGCAATTGGAAACAACAACAATCGGCATCTTGAAAAGATCTTTGAAGGGCCCAGATACAACGTAAATAATCTCACAAATAGTACCAACCGCGCCGTTTTTACGTAAGCAGGAAACGATTCAATGCTAATATGATATTTAGTAAACTTTAAAGTAAGTACACAGTAGTCGGAGAGTAATAGGAGCCCCTCAAGAGTGCTTTTAAAAAAAGAGATTAGTATTTCTATGAAGTGGACTCTGTTTGGCCGAGGCGTGTGGTTCCCGGTAAAGTTAATTGTGAAGAAATGTTTAGTCAACTGCCCAAGGATGGAGGGCTATGTTTTGTGGGGATATGTATATGTATTTCAAATGTACTGTCCTTATACCCAAAGGTAGCCTGGAAGAGATCGCTTTTAGTGATAAGGTCGCCAAATTGTACATTCTATTCTTACCACTTTTCTGAAACTGTATTTTCTTTTCTGTTGTGCAATAAAGTGTATTTGTATGTAAGTAGATTTCTATATTACCTCCTATAACGAAACCGCTGTGATCAATTTTGAAATGCAAAGTGTCGTTAGATTCGTCTTGCCTCAGAGTTTCATAGGATACATTTTGCGGTAAAAACTACACCGTGACGTCCACAAAATACAAAATAACATAGCTAAGCATTAGTCCGAATGGCTTGACAGATTTTGAAGTATAGTTGTAGTAGCCTTTTTAACTCCCGAAGTAAAAAGAGGGGTGTTATAATTTTGACCGTTATGTGTGTGTGTGGGTGTCTGTGTATGGCACCGTAGCTCTTAAACGGGTGAACTGATTTGGATGCGGTTTTCTTTTAATTGAAAGCAGGTTTTCTAGCGGTGGTTTTATCAAAATCAGTTCAGCCGTTTTGTTTCAATTACTTGTTTTCTCGAGGGATTTCTAAGTTTTTAATTTATTTATTTTTACACAGTCGCGCAGTAGACCTATTCATTATTTTAATCACATAGATACATATGAATTACATACCTGGGCTCGACGTATGTCACAGTATAAGTTGTACTGTAATCTCGTAAGTAGCCAATCAACCTCACGTATGTTAACGCTTTAATCAAGTTGCGAGCTTGAGGAAGTCAATAAGTTCACTCTGAAAAATAATATCCTATCTCAGAGACGATTAACTAAGTCAATATATCTTAACACGCACTTAGTACGGTCAGCAACAATAATTAATGAACTATGACGATCACACCGCTACTAAGACAGTCTTGTTTACTCAAAATTCTATAGTTTTTATTCAAATTTGTATATTTGTCAATTTTTTTTTTTTCATTACATAACGTAGAGTATGGGCACAGAATGAACCAGCGACTTATTGGTCAATTTGTATAAAACTAGAACGGATGAAGATTATTGTGGAGCAAATAAATTAAACAAATCGCTATTTCTCACAAATCAAATCAGATCAAAATATTTTATTTCATAGGATAAAATTATCACTTGAAAACGTCACTATTAATATTACATTTAAATTTACTGCTCAATCACAAAGCAGACTCCCCAGAGAAGAACGAGCAAGAAACTCTAGGGTTGCTCTTTTAAACAGATTATAGGTTACAATTTGTGATTTGATAATTATATGAATAATAAGACAGCTATGTCTATGTTTGCTTATCATTCAAATAGTCAGTGATTTTATAATAGCCTTTTGATAATAATTTCTGTTTTATGATTGGTTTAAATTTATTTAAAGGCAAATTTTGAATGTCTCCTGACACCTTATTATAAAAGCGTATACATTGCCCTTTGAAGGCTTTACTAACTTTGTGAAGTCGGCTAAGATAAACAGATAGCTGGTTCTTATTCCTTGTATTAACATTGTGCCTATCACTATTTTTAGCGAATAAGGTTATATTTTTTTTGCATATAACAAATTCTCATAAATGTATTGAGATGCCATTGTTAAGATATTAATTTCCTTAAACTTATCTCTTAGAGACACTCTAGGTCCTAATTTATAAATGGCACAAATAGCACGCTTCTATCTTCACACGAGTTCTTATTCTACATCTGAGCATAGACATCTAGAAAAAAAATTATATAGATAGCCCAATTACAACAGGATTAATTGAACAATTGGCCATTGTTTCCAGTCTTCAAATAAAACAACCTTCAGGGCACAACACAGAAAAGTGATATTCCAACTTTTTGGGATCCATAATAATTTTATTTGTTATAACAACCGTTTTGTTAATCTTAAGTTCCGGTTTATTGAGTGTAAGCAAAGTTTGATTAACAATGAACAAAGTCACTCTTAACTAAACTAGTCGATAAAAGTACCTATAGTTGTTATAGTAATTGCAAAGTTGGCAACACGTATGGTCTATGCAATCTAAAAAACTTGATTTTACCACTTAAATCGATCGGTTTACTTCTAATCCTAAAATATCAAACCAAGTATATTCATCATCATCATCAGAGGCCTGCATCCAGCGATTTACTACAACTTTTATCAGGTCGTCTGTCCACCTTGAGGGTGGATGTTCTACGCTGCGCCCTGCCCAGTGCCACTTCAACTGACTAATCCGCTGGGCTATGTCAGTGACTTTAATTCGCCTACGGATATCTTCCTGATTCAATCACTTATTGAAACGCCGAGCGTCGTCCTCTCCATAGCTCGTTGAGTGATTTTCAGCTTTCTTATGAAGCCAATAGTGAGAGATCACATTTCAGTGTCATAAATCATCACTGGCAACACACAGTTATTCATCACTAACTTTCCGCCAGCAGCTTCGCCTGCGTGGAATAACTTTATCGCGGAAATTTATGTTTCCCGGGGGAACTCCTCACTTTCGGGATAAAAAATATCCCATATCTTAATCGAGGGTATATTCTATCTATATACTAAATTTCGTACAAATCCGTTTATCCATTTCGCTGTGATTGATCAACAAGCAAACAAACATCCAAAGTTTCACATTTATGATATTATTTGGACTAGGTAGTTAGATTATCGTCTTGCCCTGCTGGTCCCAATTTATTTGGGGTCGGTCACATTGATCATAATCAATTAAATCCAAATAATCAATGTGATTTCAAAACTTATACCCACAGAAATTTTGGTCGTGGACTGTACCTTGGGATAAAACACGGCCGCAAGCGAACGGTTTGATTTGGTTTTCCATCACGCTCGCACCGTTACAAAATATCGAGCTCGTGATCTAAAGATATTGAACTATGTACCATTTATAGCACTTACATGAATTTACCTATACTTCGTGTTGTGGATTGTACATACCTTCTACAATATATTTAACCTTTTTAACCTTATTTTTTTTAAAACCCGTATAAGTGTTATGTCTGTCTAGTCTTACCCGGACGTATCTCAATAATGTGTAGTCCGATTTGAGGGCGTTTTCTTTATATTAAAGACTAAACGAGCAGGTTCTTAGCCATGTTTGATGCTGTTTTGAAGATTTACCTGTTTTAGATTCTAACACAGTTTTTTGGTGTATTTCAATATGATATTAAGCTACTGCAATTACTATATAGTACGGAGATTAAGGGCGGCGATAATTTTCTCTTTCGGACTTTAAAGGTCTGTAGTTCTCCCATTAACAGTTGAAAATGTCACTGATATGTTAATGACGGCATTGACATTTCGAAATTATACTCTGTACTGAAAAAATTCCTATACGACTAATCGTTATACAAATATATAATCAACGGAAACAGCTACAAACGACCAAGAATAGATGCACAAATGGATAATGATGATGATAATAATAATAAATAATTTATTGCAGTAGTATTTGTGGAGGTTACATAATCATATTTACCATGCAGTGGCACTCTTATACTATTTATTTATTTCTTTAAAAGGAACTCTGATTTCTAAACTAGGCAGAAACATGTGTCATAGAAATCAGCGATCTTCACAGTATATAGTGCAATGTAAAGTTACAAAATGTAAATGAAATAATGTGTATATATTTTTTTTATTCAGAAGACGTAAGTGACTATGTGAATAATGATGAATGATATAGGAGATATCGATCGGAGGCGATTCGCGAACTCTAAAATTGCAGGCAAAATATTAGGTGGGCACTCGGATATCTCAATTGTAAAATAATTTTTTAACTTCCAACAAAAAACGACTGGTTGTATCTGTTTGAAGGCGTTGTGTATGTGTGTGTGTGTGTGTCCAGTCTTCGTCTGGGTGTATCTCGGTAACACGTCTTCCGAATTGAGTGCGGTTTTTCTTACGTGAGAGACTAAACGTCATGTCCCCACGTTCTTAGCCAAGTTTGATTCAAATCGGTTAAGCTGTTTCGAAGATTTTTCAAATTCAAATTTATAGTTACTATACACAGCAAACACTTTCACTTTCCCCCTTCTGAATAGTATAAGATAATATTATTTATATACCTATCATAAAATTAATAACTATTAATTAACATTGCTGCTACAATTATATATTTGCAAATTAAAATCACAGAGTGATCGCTATTAGCTCAAAAAGTCACCTGGTTTATAGTTTCTAAGTAGAAGTATTATTATTGGTTATTTTAAAATAAAAAAGTATATTTCTTTAACAATATTTCAATAAACTATTAAAGTACCAACGTAAACACAATTGTATTTATTGCTTAGACAATATAAAGTCTTTAAAAATTCAACAGGCTCTTGAATATGAATTGTAACGTAATTTGATACTTTTATGTGACGGTGGGTATCTATATCATCCCATAAGATAGTAATGTAATACACATTATACCAAACATTATTTATGTGCTATAAATGCTTTCTCTCGTGCTTCGGACTTTAACGACTTTATTATATTCATATGTTAATGTAATGTCGACCTTATGGTCGTTTTAGCCTTTACTAACACTGTGTTTTAGGTACCTACTAAAGAGAGATCACACAATTTTTATAAGCATTAATATGGGTCTTAAAATCTTGAATATTCAATATATTTATTTATTTATTTATTTATGTTATATTTAAGTAGGTATATTTGTCTATCGATATATGTAAGTATGTGTATGTAAATGTATGAAATCTATTCCCGCAGTTTCTATCTGCATCCCTATTTAATACCGCACAACCTGCCTATTTCAAATTTACTGTCCTAATACCCAATGGTTGCCTGGAAGAGATCGCTTTTAGTGATAAGGTCGCCAAATTGTACATTCTATTCTTATCACTTTTCTGAAACTGTATTTTCTTTTCTGTTGTGCAATAAAGTGCATTTGTATATTTTATTTTCAAAATCATAGCTTTGCAGATATCGCTTTACGGTTGCGGGGTCAAATCGGGGTAAATATTTGTGTGATGAATACGAACATTTATTCCCGACTCATGGATGTTTATATAAATACTTTTGTATGTTTATCTGCTATCTAGTACTACCTTTACCTAGTTTAGGACTAGCTGATTGGTGTAAGTGTCCGAAATATTAATGCATTTATTATTATACATACTGCTACATATAAATATTACAAAATTACAAACTACAATGCATTGCAATCAATCAATAATCATAAAATTTATGATAAACTGGTATTTCTTGTTTCATTATAATAGCTACGTTAGCAAATTAGTTATTCTGTAATATTCGGCAAGTACCATTCGGCAAATACCTACCTATCTAGCTGTGCCTATGTAGCATAATTTTGACTACAATTGTGTTATGATATAGACATTGTAGTGAGTAAGATAGAGGTATATTAAGGTGGTTTGGGCATATAGGACGAATGAGGAAAGGAGAATAACGAATGCAATATCATAACGTAAGCGTGAATGGAAGGGCCGGTTTTTACTAAACTATTATTATAGTTTATTTTACCTATTTTTGAAAGTATATTGAAAAATGCAAATAATTATAATAATATAATAATAATTCTGTGATAATGAAAAAACCGGACAAGGGCGAATTAAAGTCGCATGGGGAGGGGCCCGTAATTTATCCCTAGAACAAACTTAACTGTTGTTAACTGTCCCAAATAAATAAAATAAAAATTTTAAAAAAATAAACCTTGTAGTCGGAAAACATGTTCTCCCATACATGCAAATATACAGGGCGTCCCAAAGTTATGGGACATGAAGGGGAAGTACCTTAAATATCGTAGATAGTGAATTTTGCTCAAAGAAGACTTTATGTTATTTTTAAAAGTTAGTAATTCTGCATTCATAGATTTTCTAAAAATTATTTGCTTCGGCTGGGAATCGAACCGACTCAAATGTGAAAAAAAAAACACCCTACTTTTATGATGCCAATCGAAAGAATAGCTAAAAAATAATAACTCTGCCTAAGTAACATAGTATTTTAAAAGAAAGGAACAACGTGAAATTAATCATTTTAATCAAATAAAAAACATACATGAAACTGCCGTAGTCAATTAAGTAGGTATTTTTTTGTAAATTAATTAATTAAATGCTCAAAATGTGATCCCTCTTGTCTTACGCAAATCGCCAATCTTTTAATGAGCCCGCTGCCTGTTGATTTTCTAATCATTTTATGGTGAACACTCGATGTGATATGGCACAATTCTGTTTGCAACTCGCCTACGTTCTCGTATCGCTTTTTGTATAGCATATCTTTCACGTATCCCCAAAAGAAGAAATCTAATGGTGTGAGGTCCGGGGATCTGGCCGGCCATCTAATCGGTCCATTTGTACCAATCCATGTAGGAAAACATTCATTTAGAAAATCTGCTGCTCTCCGACTATTATGAGCCGGAGCTCCATCTTGTTGGAAAATTAAGTTTTCTTGCTCCGCCGCGGAATGGTTTCTTATCTTATCCCTTAAAATTTGAAGTATTCCTAAATACTTTTCTGTGTTCAAGGTTCCTTGGTAAAAATGGATTAAGAAAACCCGGTTTTTTAAAAGTCCGCACCAACAGTTGAGTGAAAAACGCACTTGGTTATTAGTTTCAGTCACTCGTAGGGGATTTTCTTTAGACCAAATACGATTATTGTTGCGGTTATACATACCGTTATTGCTAAAGTTAGATTCGTCTGTCCAAATAATATTATCCAAAAAATTTGGATCTTCGAGCAATCGTGCCTGGATATCAAGACAGAAATTTTTTCTCCTTTCTGTATCGCCCGGAAGTAATTTTTGAACCAATCGTCCTTCAACATAACTCTTAAAACCGTGTTTTTTTAATACACGGTGTATTTTACTTTTTGAAACTCCAATTTCATGTTCTCCTTCTCTCACCGATGCTTTCGGAAAAGCCGAAAAGTAAATTAAAATACCAAGTTCTTCGTCGTTGATCGTATGGTTTTCTTGCTGTGGTTCTCTTGGGCGTTTATCGAAACGTCCCAGAGTTTTCAAATTGTTCACAAGCCTTTTCAAAACTTTACGAGACGGTATTTGTCTATCAGGATATTTTACGCCATACCACCGCAAACTTCTAGAGATATCTTTATCGTTCAAAAAATATGCTTCCATTAGATCAAAACTTACTTGATATGCCATGTTCGCAATAAATTAACACAATAACACTTGTGTAAGTGAATTGAGACTAAACAGATCAATATCCGAAAAACAAACGCTCGCACATACTGTTCCATTTTCAAATTTAAGAACAACATTTAAAAATATCACTTCTTTTTAAAATATCTTAAAAAGTATGCATTCAAACAAACGCTGTCATAAACTGTTCCATTTTCAAATTATAAATTATTTATTTTTGTTTTTAATTTGCCTTCTGTCTAGCTTACAGAGGACGTATTGAAATACAAGTTTTATCATTTCATCTACACGTGCACTTATAATAAGGAAAACTATGTTAGTACCTATTTTATGAAGTGGGTACTTATTTACGAATAATCAATGCTATCTTTGGAATGATAATATCGCTACTTTTCGAACGTCGTCGGCAATAAATAACTTTCTTGAAATTTGACTCAATCATTTTATGTTGTTCCTTTCTTTTAAAATACTATGTTACTTAGGCAGAGTTATTATTTTTTAGCTATTCTTTCGATTGGCATCATAAAAGTAGGGTGTTTTTTTTTTCACATTTAAGTCGGTTCGATTCCCAGCCGAAGCAAATAATTTTTAGAAAATCTATGAATGCAGAATTACTAACTTTTAAAAATAACATAAAGTCTTCTTTGAGCAAAATTCACTATCTACGATATTTAAGGTACTTCCCCTTCATGTCCCATAACTTTGGGACGCCCTGTATGTATATTGAAAAATGCAAATAATTATGATATAATAAAAATTCTGTGATAGTGAAAAAACCAGACAAGTGCGATTTAAAGACGCATGGGCAGGGGTCAGTAATTTATCCCAAAAACAAACTTAACTGTTGTTAACTGTCCCAAATAAAGAAAATAAAAATTAATAAATAAATAAACATTGTAGTTGGAAAACATGTTCTCCCATACGTGCAAATATAAGTTTGTTCGCCCAATATTGAGAGATTTATATTTATATTTAAAGACCATAGACTGCTTTACATTGTCCTGTAGGTAATCAATATAATACAATCCAATGCAATGCAATGCAATACAATACAATACAAATACCCTTTATTGCACAAAAGGAGAATATATATTTTACAAAGCACAATACTGAAAAGAGTACAATTAGGCGGCCTTATCACTAAGAGCGATCTCTTCCATGCAAACTTTGGGTGTAGGTGTATAACTTTATAGAACGGGCAGGTTGTGCAAGTGTGTTGATGAAGTTGTGTTGATGCAGATATGAAATAGCTACATAATTAATCAATAAATAAAGAACTATTTTCTATATTATTTAAAAAAAAATCGGGTCAGTGTTTCGCAGATAAGGAAGGGCAAAAGTTAATTTCTTTTTTTTATCTTGAATTACTGTAAACGTTCGTTTTAATAGTTCTCCAGTAATTGTGTTAGAAATTTAAAATGTAGAAAACGTCCGAATGTCCATAAACTGCTCAACTGTATTAAAAGCTGGAATATCTTCGCAACGGCGGCGACGTCACCCATCAAACATGTCTAAGAACCATCTCGTGAATACCACGTCTCTCAAAAAAAAATTAGACCGATTCAGTCGTTTTGGCGCTAAATACCACAAACAGACACATGTATAGTCATAGTTTTCAACCCTTTTCGCATGGGGGGTTATAAAAGTAGAAAACTTGTGTTACAAAAATTGGCCTCCTGTATTTTCGGCGTCATACCACACACGGTGCCTCAAATGATGCAACAGCCACCAGCCAGCAATGAGGAAACTATTCGGACCGGAGGCATAATTACCGAGAGCGCATCATCAGCGGTCATTACTTGGTTGGTGACGGCGACCATCGCCCACCCACCGTCTCAGCAAGTTTACCAGTTAACATTTATTCCAAATGTTTTGTCTACATTCGGACATGTTTTAGACAACAATATCTCCGTTCAAAGTATTCGTAGGTACGCAGATTTTCTGATTTTTTTAAACCCAGACGCAAAAATGTATATGTGACTGTCTGTGGCATGGTTGAATCAAAACGGTAGAACCGATTTGAAAAGTGGTGGTGGTAGCGAGGTCAATCAATCAATCAAGTACACTTTATTGCACAAAATTCTACAATACACTTCTTAAATATAGCTATATATATAATTATTAGTCACATTTAATGGGGAAATTATGTAATTTTTAGTTGTTTCGGAGATTTTCCATATTTTCAATGCATAGTATAACATAGAATTCAATCACTGGTGTATATAGTCACCGATTTCACGATATCATAAGTATGGTACTTATGTAGATATGGTAAATATGTAAGGAAGGAGCAAGGATATCGACGCAGGTTGCGTCCCATATCGAAGACCGTCTCAATTTTCAAGGCACGAGTGTCATACAGTCCGGCCTTTTGCCGTCATCCCTCGCTCATTTTTTATATTGTCCATAAATTATAGCATGTAACTTTGTTACTGCGGCCCCTGCTGAAATTAACATGCGGTAAATGAAAAGTTACAAATGTTCATTATTTCTAAAATCTCTTTCAGACCGCGTCACTCAATCGTCGTTACCGTTGAATCAACACAATTTTATACAAGCCATACCAACTATACGATGTTTGCAACAATATGGCACTTGCTCGTTATGTACTCTTCATCATTTTCTACAGCCTACAGCCTTTCCCATGGTGCAATTTGCATCGAGTTAGCAATTCGTAATATTTTTAGAGCTACGCTCCAATGACACTGCCTGTGTCTATGCTTTTATGCTCCTTATCTATGCCTTTTGCTAAAGATACAATGATCTCAAATGGACACGTATTAGAAAATAGTACATGGGTTTATTTAGGCCGTCGCTCTACTACTCATTTTTCCAGAATTTAAGTATAGCGAATTTATATAATTATATATGTATTAATTATGGTCGCGCCAGTTGGCCGCATTTTCAGGATCCACGGGAATAGGGGTTGGCTCTATTTTTCTCTGCCTGAAATGAAACGGTTAAACTATTTTGTGTGCGGTTCTACTGATCGCATAGTTAGGCCACGAAGCACAATTATATGGCCTTAAACAGGGAATATCTATACCTATGAATTAGTTCCATAATAAACTTTGTCATTCATATGAATGTAAAACCAAGTTCCGACAGGATGCAGCTCCGACAGAAACATTACTCTCACGACTTTGTCCTTAATGGGGTGGTCAGAGATATAGTTATTTGTGCTAATGCAACTCATTACTTGTTTGCTTGAACTGATAGGTATGATGGAAGAAATTGCTGTCAGTGACAATGCCGGGTAATTTGCAATTTCTTTATGATATTTAATAATGTAGGTACTTATACTATTTCTTTGTTTAAATAATAAAGAGTGTTTGATTTATTCGATTCTGTCCTTTGCATGTAGTTTCCAAGCGAGGCTCTAAACTTTCAGCGTGTGGCAATAGTGGCAAGCCTGCAAGTACCGGCAGTTGCTAATGTTCCCAATGAAGTCGTCTCCAGACCACCAAGCGCGAGGGTTCCGGCACGACCTTCCACGCCTCTTAATGCGAGTCGCACGCGCACGATTCCGCCATGTGTACTGACTGATAGGTTAGGTAGGTACTTCTTGGTGAAAAATTTTATTCTCTTATTTGGGCATAGCGAGATTCGCCGTTTGAGAGATTATATTTACGCTGCAGCCTGTCCGATACGTCTTTTGTTGAGAAATTACAATCACTTACACAATGCTACCTGCAAATCTAATTAAATTATTGAAGGTTCGGGCTAGGAATAACACAAAACACGTTTCTACATATTAGATAGCGTATATACTAACTAAATCCTGTGCCAGTTTTGGAGTTTATACTTTAAACGAGATTTTGTAATAAGAAGCCGCCAAAAAAGTGGCAAAACGATAGGCTCTTCAATATCATTCCGTTGTTTGTCTTCCGATTGCACCATCAGCTCTATAACCCAGGGAAAATACGGTTTGCCCTCGGAAAAACGAATAACCGTGATTTTCTTAAAACATTTAAAAAATGTTGTAAATGTAGTAACAATTGCTAAAAATTAAGCATTTGTAAGAAACGCAACTACTAAGTAAGCAACTAAATAAGCTTAAGTTGAAAAATGTGTTTGTTTAAAAAAATGCTCAATTGATGGCTATTTCTTTAATTCAAAACATTTCGGGAAATTATCGGTACAAAATATTAGTTCTCATTTTTATTTCTTAAGCAATGCAGCTCGCCGACATTTTCAGCTAAAATATATACAAGCCTAACATGCTTAGTTTTTTACCCATCAATAAGTTAACTGTCTAAAAGTCTACCTAATTAAATATCAGTTAGTATTTATGTTATTAAGATACAAATTAAAAATAGGGTTTTCTAAAAAATCTAGACCAATCCGCTCGTTTTTTTTTTAGGCTTAATTATTCTAAATTACATCTGTAATATACCTCTATAAGACAGCAATTATATAAGTAGGTTCAGAATTATGTCTAGCTAAGCTAATTTTTTACCGTATTTTCCCTGGGCTACTATCACATCATGAAAAGTTAATTGATAAACAAATTTATCACAAATATTAATTGCTTTTATTATCAACTGTTAAATAGTTCTGGTCTCCCCATGAATACTACATCATCATATATCTTATTGAAATTTAAATAGGAATACCTCGAGAGTTTTTACCTGACAACCGCAGAAAAGAGATTTTTTCGTGTGTAAGTATATATGTATGTAGATTTCTAAGTTACCTCCTGTTGCCTAAACAGCTACACCGATTTTGAAGTGCGAGATGACGTTCGATTCTTCTTGATCTCTAAATTGTCATAGAATACATTTTATGGTAAAAATTGAACATGGCGCCCGCGAAATAAAAAAAAATATAAAAATAATAATACAAAAAAGTATTTAAAAAATAAAGGTCTTTAAATATACTTAAGTTGTTATTTCAACAAATTTCACTGTGCAGAAACAGTTTTATTAAAAGTTATGTTTATACTAAATATAAACAGATAGTATAAACATCATTCTAGCACATGTTACGTACAGTCTGAAACCTTTACAGATCTGAATAATACAAATTAAGGTTCTCAGGAAATCATGAACGTTTTTGGTTATTTTTTTGTTCAGTTACAGCCACTTACTGAGTTCAACCGACCCATTGGTGTAGTGGATAGTGACCCTGTCAGTGAAACCAATAGTTGCGGGTTCGAATCCCACGAAATGTTTGTGTGATGAATACGAACATTTATTCCAGAGTCATGGATGTTTATATAAATATTTATGTATGTTTATCCGTTATCTAGTATCCATAGCACAAGCTTGACTAGATGATTGGTGTGTCTGAAATATTTATTTATTTATTTAAATACACTGGAAAAACATTACCCTCCTTTCTTGGGCAGTTGGGTAAAAATTAATCAAGGCTACTTTTTGTTTTATTATTTAAAAAAAATCCTGGGAAAACTTCATTTGAATTATGGAATTGAAGTACCCGGTTTGGTTGGTGGTAGGGCATTTTAAAATGTCCGCCTGGCTAGTTACCACCATCCTATCTAAATCTGCCGCCAAACAACAATGTTTATAGCATATTGTTGTGTTCCGGTTGTCACAGATCCACCTTCGACCTCAGCTTCACTTAACATCAGGTGTGATTGAGGTCAAGTACAAAAACGTGCATAAAAAAAAATGCTGTAAAGGTTTTTCTGTTTTAGAGTGTATATACCTAGCCACTACACGAGAGTCCAGTTAGCATTGCTTGCAACGTAAATCTCTCTCGCCTAACGACCACTTGCATTTACCAGCGCACTGATTGAGACGTGAAAGGGAATGGCCATCGTCTGTCATCTCGTAAACACCGAGGTGGTATTGTTGGACGATCGCAGTGATTTATTTCATAGTTGACGTGTCTATAGAGTTCTAAATGCGAGTGAAACTACGACTGTACAATGATGGTGTTAAAATTGTATTTAATTGTATATAAGAATATGTGTGGTTGCTTTGACTATCCAAAATAATTCGCTAGGTCGGACTTTATATTGTGTAAATGTAGGACGGTGTTATACCTACTACTCGTCGGTATTTTTTAAAATATAATCCATATATATGGATTTCTCATAGCCATTTCAAATTTAATCTAACTAATATTGTAAAAGAGAAAGTTTGAATGTTTGTTTATTCGTTTGTTGCTCAATCACGGCGAAACGGATGAACGGATTTTGCTGAAATTTGGTATATAGATAGAACATACCGTGGATTAAGTCATAGGATACTGTTTATCCCGATTAAGTGAATAGTTCCCGCGTGATAAACAATTTAAACATATCCGCGTTAAAGTAATTCTACGCAGGCGAAGCCGCGGGCGGAAAGCAAGTTTCTTATAAATGGTTTATTATGTAACTTTTAAATATAATCATAACAATTTTCAAATCCGTATTATGTTTATCACTCCTCATGCTCTAAAATTGTAATTTATTCAATTTAGGATACAAAAATATCACTTATTGAAAGTCAACATATTATTTTTTTAAACTGCACTACTAAATTATGTATACATTTTTATCCCTAGGGACCAAAGGTTTTCTCTCTAATTTTCTTTAGAACACCAGAAATTATCAGATGAACTGTCAAACACTTACCGAAATTAAAGACAACCATTTGTCTTGAAAATAGAACAGACGATTACTGTATGATAAAAAACATTGTCTTGACTCTGTACCAACATCGTTGCATAAAACCCTAATTTCTCTTATGGCAATTTTTGTGAAATATTCTTTAGCTGTATGCGACCGTTGCCATTGTCAACAAGATTTTTTTAAGTGGTATGCTTACCTCGAAAATTGTAATTATATATTTTTAAATTATTTTATAATTGCTTTTTATTTCCTTGTCTTGCACTTGAAGGACGAATGTTTTACTCCGGACCAAACAGCCAATATAATGTATTATATAAAGTTTGTTTAGTCTAGAGTATTATAGTCTCGTTTTAGTCCGTTTGTTATTTATCCACTCAAAATGTAATTTTAATAATCAATAAAAAGGTACGTGATTGCTCATAATTTTGTACTACTTGCAACTGTATCTACATAACCTTATACGTAAGTAACGTTACGTTAAGCTTAATTTATCAGAACTTCTGATACTAGGTAGACCTCTAATTTTACCCTTTACTAGAACTGCTGATACTAGGTACATAGAACAATTTAACAGCCTCCGTGGCTCAATGTAAACAACATTGGGTTTAAAATTCGAAGGTCGAGGGTTCGATTCCCAGCTAGGTACATATCTAGTACTCGGTTTGGTTGGTAGTGGGGCATTTTAAATGTCCGCCTAGCTAGCTACCACCATCATATCTAAATCTGCCGCCTAACAGCAATGTGAATAGCGTTGTTCCGGGTCAGTACGCTACCACCTTCGGCCACATCTTCACTTAACATCAGGTGTGATTGAGGTCAAGTGCTAAGTCTTTGTGCATAAAATAAAAAAAATAAAAAAACTGATTTATAACCCCCGACGACAAACGGCAGGTGTTATGTGTTTGACGGCGCTGTGTGTTTATGTGTGCGTGTGTTTGTCCTATTTATGTCCAAATGTATCTTAGTATTGCTTGGTCAGATCTGAGTCCGTTTTTTCTTAATATTAAAAACTAAACTAGGGTACTTACAGATCATTTTGATTTTCATGAATTGAGCAAAAAGATATTTAGCTTTTAACACAGTGGTTTTTTAAATTTTCATTTTATTGTTACTTATTATGTATAGGTCATATAAACAGACTCATAAATCTATCGTTCCAAATAAATGAACAATCAAAAATGTTCCGTGACCGTAAAAGCCCAATTTAGAAATTCTTCATCCTCAAATCTCTGTTTCGTATCAAACGGCTTTAATATTCTATTACCTTTTTGTCTAATGCCTATTCTTGCCGGCTAATGGTCGCCTTTACTTGAAGTGGTAATAATTAGGGTTACGTAAGACACGAGATGGTCGTGTACTATTGGGACCACCCGCGATGTCCGTAGCGTAGGTGGCTGCCACGAGCTATGCGAATTCATATTATTCTCAGATTAGATTATTAAAGTTATTTGGTAGGTATATCTATTTTTTAAATAAGATAACAAATAATGGACTGTAAGATAATTTGTTTCGTGAGGTCGTTAAATCTTCTACCATCGCAAAGTAAAATTGGGTGACTTAATGATTACTTTTGCGTAAGTTATGAGTGTGTATGAAGTTCCAGTTTTGGAAATAGGAGTAGTTTGTAGATACTATGGCTCGTATGAATAAAACGTTCTCAAGATTGAGAGTAGTTTTGTGACCGGTCTCAAGTAAACGTGTCAATTAATAAACCTTACTTGAGACCTGAAATGCACGTGCATACTCAAGCAGTACTCACCTGAGACGTGCGCCGAGTTTCACGTATTAATAAACGAAACTCATGACTATCATTTATTCACTGCTGAGGTGAATTCTTGAGAAGTGATCTTAGCTGAGTACACCTCAAGGTTGGTTTATAAATTAGTACGTAGCTTAGATAGCGTCAAATGCTTAAGACGCATCTCGGGTGATACAGCCTCAAGACTTGTATAGAGGTTGGTTTATTAATACGGGCTTAAGACAGAGGACGCCAAAAGTGCATACCCATTTAAAAAAAATGTTTTACCATGCTTTCTACTGATTTACTATTATATTATAACTTTATACTGATGTATTATTTAAGATTTTGACTAAGATTAAGATTATAGTAGTACCGTATCTATAGGTTTTAACGTCATTCAAAATTGTTGGTAAAGAGACATATGCATTTGATACACTTCCGGTCGATTCGGATGCATAATCATCTTATGTTATTTTAGTTTTATTCCTTTTGGTGAGAGTTTAGAGAAATGGAAATTATTTTAGAATAGAATGTATCAAACTGTGTACAGATGTTATTAGTTTTTTTGACACAATAGTTTGTCCATTTCTGACGTACAAATTATTGTATTGTTTAATGAAACAGGGATCTTAAAATATTCTTTTATATTATGAAAAAAACTTTACATAGCAACCATTCTTCAGCTTTTTTTTACTGAATACCTACTAATTCCTTAGTATATTCTGGTAAGGGGTTGTATACTCTGATCTCATTAACATAAGATTTTTGAATAAATATCGCTATTTTAAATATTATGGTTAAAAGAAAACAAAGAGTTTATCGTAAATTTTTATAAGTCTTTTGTAACTAAATTGTAATGAAAATCTCTGAGTTACTATGAAAATATCATCTAGGTAAACAAACTATGTTAAATACTCAATACCGTTTATGGCGCCAAAACGGCTGAGTCGATTTGAATACTGCTTTCGAAACCTGGGTCTTCCAAGAAAGATCTATGGCATGTTTGATGGAAATCAGTTCGATCGTTTCGAAGATATTACATTTTTAACGTACAATTGAATCAGTTACGTGAATTAGTTCAGTAAAATTTTCGATTTATAATATTTTCATACAATGATTTTCATCGTTCGTATAAAGTCGTTGTTACGTACTCGTATAAGTGTCTAATGTACTATACTTTTTCTGATAAAAAAAATGCCTTTATCCTTCTTTCAGTTATCTACTATACAAAAAACTTTCACACGCTCCCATCAATAACGGATGCCTGCCCTCAGGATGTAAGCTATTGTAATCCTTCTAACTAAATCATACAAGCACCCTCGCAACTCACGAGCTCTCCAGCTCGCCAACTTGAGTTAAGAGGTCTTTTATCGGTAGTACGTGATGTTGCCAAAAACTTGGATTGACTGGCATGGGAACGGATGTAAGTACGTAGAAACTTGTATTATTGCCTAGATTAGCCATGAGCTATCGCTGTTGAAGGTATGGGTGCTTATGACATAGTATATAAACTTAAATGAATATAAAAAATAAACACATAATTTATAAAATTTTACCATTTTCGAAGATTGCAAAGTGATTCAGGCCACGTAGTCTAGTTTAGGCATTCTCCCACAATTCTGATGATATGTCACACATTTGCCTATATATCTATGCTACATAGTTGTGGAGAGACATTTTATATTGATTGATTGATATACCTACGTTCTTTCTTATTCAGGTAAACTTAAATATATGAAATCTATTGATGATCAACCTGAAACTCGTGTTACTTTTATAACGCTCACCGACCTCAAAGTCTTATTGCTGGCTTGACTAACAAATGCGTGCGTGGTTAGGGAGGTCAGATTTTCAGGTTAATTGTGTATTTTTTTCAGTTCAATTTTTTTCTTATCTCTTCAAGTCATCGGGTTAGTACATATACATTCATAGGCTAAGCATAGGCTAAGCACTTGCGTCGAGTGAATTACATCTATGAGTACTTATTTACAAAGATGTAATAAGAACTTCATTTATTTATTACTAGCCACTATGACATCCTTGTAGGATTGTCTTGTAGGAGTGGATTGTCTTTGCTAATAAATAAATAAATCTTTTATAGTAATAAAAGATTTATTACTTATATACCGTTACCATTTGTGAGGAGTACCTCACAAATGGTAACCGCCTCCGTGGCTCAATGTAAACAACATTGGGTTTACGATTCGGAGGTCGCGGGTTCGATCCCCAGCGGGGTACATGTTAAGTACTCGATTTGGTTGGTGGTAGGGCATTTTAACAGTCCGCCTGGCTAGCTACCACCATCTTATCTAAATCTGCCGCCAAGCAGCAATGTTAATGGCATTGTTGTGTTCCGGTTGTCAGAGATAAGATAGCCAGTCCCCCAAATGTGTTGGGGTTTCCGGGTCAGTACGCTTCCACCTTCGACCTCATCTTCACTTAACGTCAGGTGTGATTGAGGTCAAGTACGAACCCGTAGTGCATAAAAAAAAAATGGTATCGCGCTATTTTTTGTGAACGGTTATATCGTTGACGCTACCAAAGTAAAACCAAACCTAAAATGTTTCGAGCTAACCACGAGTATTAAAAGGTTTATTAGGTTAATTTCCGTTCAAATGATTAGCGCGATACGAAATGTGCTTAACGTAACGTTGTTGGTTATGGTTTAGCGTTGGTATTTATTACATTATTCTGATTTTTAATTTCATGGAACTTGTGTTCGACATTTAGTGTTACAATAGGATTTCACTCATCATTTTATATTTTATACAATGAAATAAGTTGCACACCCTAAATGGGTAAACTGTAGTACCTACCAATTAATGTAACAACATCTTTGTAACACAGTTGTATGCAATAAATAAATTCTGATTCTAATTCACACTTAATTAAATTACGAAATCATTCGAAGCACATTATGAATTTCATAATTAACCATAACACCCAGAACGATTTGTATAAAAATTAAAAAAACAATAATTTTGAACCATCGTCAATGGGACCCTCTACTTATTTAACCAATTTGAATTGAATGATGTGGGCATTCATCCTATTTCATTTGATTCAAGACTTCTGCCATCATGTGATACCAACATTCGCGTTCTGTCGCAATTTCAACGCCAGAAGAAAAGCATACATTATTTCAAAATTTATTTATTTATTTATATTATACTTAATTGTGGAGGAAGCACGAACCGTTATTCGTTTCAGCAAAGAAAAGCAACGTTCTGTGCGTTCAGTCCTTGAATGGGCGTGATCTAATCTTTACGGTAATTCACTCCGCTTCTGAATGTAAATGAAATGCAGCTATCATGGCCAATTGTGGAATAGTGTGATGAGTATGCTCTCCAGTACCTATCAGCATCTGGCATAACATAATCTAGTGATGAGAAATAGTTTCTACCGGTCAAACAATGCAACGTAGGACTGCTTCTATATCTGATTCTCGATGAGGTAAATATGAACTTCATCATGAGAGTTCTGTCTGGGTGCGATTCCCCATCTAAGTAAGTTGTAAGTATATCTTCATCATTATAGCCTCTCCCATAGACTTCCAGAGAGTCCGGTTGGAAGCGGCCCGCATGCAGCGGCGTTCATCAGCCGTCGTGACAAGTAAAAATTTTTCGTGGTACGACGGCAGGCCGTGCATCAACCTTATGAGTGGATGTCCTACGGTCTCCACTCGAGAACTTTAATGCCCTACCGGCTATCAGTTCCTCGAGCTAAGTGCCCCTGCCCCCTACCACTTCAACTTACTAATCTGGGCAGTCAGTGACTATGTTAGCCTATGGTTACATATAAACGTAGTAGTAGGTTGGACATACCGACTGACAGATAAATGCAATAAACCTTTTTTATTTCCAGTACATTTAAATTGACATTCAACAAATGATATCATGTATCTTACGTTGAAATAAATGCTTGGAGTTTGAAGTTTGAAACATCTAAATAAAGTGGATGAATAACAAATTAAACAAATCTTGTAAGAAAACAGAAATTTAATTGCAATTTTGCATAATAAATAATACATACAACTAAAAATCCTTATAATAATTTTACAAAACGAAACAAATGCAACAATATTCACGAACTAAACCGTAATCTAATTCAATAAATTATTAATTTGTATTCTATTTAAAATACTTTGTACGAAATTTTCATATAAAATAATGAAGAGAACTTATAAACTAAAGAATTGTATTTACAGTTTTTCATTAATCTAATAATCTCACTTTGGTAAACTGTGGTTAAATGAGTTAACTGTATTAAATCTAGAATAACTATAGAGCATCTTAACTGCTATTACAACGTACTCATAATATGTAATATTTAAATGGTAGGCATTTAGTTTATAACTTATAAGACCTTACTTATAAAATTATTAAGATAAACTGTTTTTTTCTTGAAAAAATCGGTTATAAATTCCATGTACCCCGGTAAAAAAGACCGGCGTATTGAATGCCTCACTCTTTTCTGAATCCGGTTAAAAATAATAGGAAAGATAACATATTGTAATAGCTATCAGCTTAATATTTTTACAAGTAAGGTCCATACTATTTGTAAATCTTCAGTACATTCAAAACACAGGCAAAACGACATACATTTGAACCTAATATTTCCCTAGTCTCACATTCTACATTTTCTTGCAAACTAACATAACCTTCAATTAATGCGAACATTCATCCTTGGGATGCCATACGATAATTAAACCTAAATAATATGTACTTCATAAACACACACCTATATTTATCTATACAAAAAGGGAATGACAACATCATAACTTACAATGTAGATATACATAATTAGTACATAAAAAAGCGAATAAATGTTTGTAGTAATACGTAGGTAGGTAAACAAACGCGTTTATTGCTGCAATTAGTGCGATAATTTTCTCTTTCAGACTTTAAAGGTCTGTAGATCTTCCATTAACAGTTGAGAATGTCACGCTATGATTATGACGGCATTGACATTTCGACATTACACTTTCTCATCTGTCGAATAGGTACTGAATAAACTATTATACGAGTAATCGTTTTACAAATATGTAGAATGATAATTGGCCAATGGCCAGCTCCAGTAATCGACGGAGACAGCTAGAAATGGCCAAGAGTTGATGGACATAATGGATAATGTTGATGATGGATAAATGATATAGGCGACATCACGGACCAGCGGCGATTCGCGGACTCTAAGTATGTATCTCATAGGCAAAATATTTCATAGGCACTCTCGATTGGAAAGCATTTTTTGGATTTATTAATTAAATTTAGCATTATTAGCATTGTCATTGCGTGCGAGACACGTCTCGAGAGTCCGAGTTCTTCTTGTTTTGGTAGGTAGGTGACATTACCCACAGTACTTTACCGGTGCCTTCATATAAGCCCAAAAGCCCGGCTTGACTTACTAAATACTCGATCATGACTATTAACTATTTAAACAGTATAGAAAATCTTAGATTTAAACATTCGCACTTATCCAACTGAAACGTTGTGCTTGGTTACGTATGTTATTTCACTAGCTGTGAAAAGTTCAGAAAACATTTTCTGGTTTACCGCATTTTGAAACTCTAGGTACGCCACTGAATTTACCCACATGACAGTTCCTTATTTAAATCGAGTTCAACCCCCTTGTTTACCCCAAAAACACTTTTAATACAATTAATAATAATATGAACTCTTCCGTGAAAGTTTACCAGCACCGAGTCTTTCAAGCAAGATCAAACAAATTCGCAGATACATGATTTCATGTGCCAAACAACGTTGTTACTCGTCATACTTCATTCATATTCGTTGCATTATCGTGTGTTGCATTATGCATAAAGACGACATGGGTCTGGCGACGGGACATTAGTAAGCAATTGTCTGCGAGATGCATACCAACACGACAGGCTGGGTACCAATGGTACTTACTGCAAAAGGAAGATTTATTGCGTTGACGCAGATTGCTAGAATTAGAAACTGTTCTAGGTATGGAATAGTAATGACTAATCGTTATTGCTAATAGGAAGCGGTCATGTGAATAAATTGCTGCGGAAATATCACATTTTGCTTGCTGTATAGTAGATATTTATGTTCGCACATTACGCTTCCAAAGTAGGAACATTGTCAAACCAAGAACAAGCTATTTATAAATAAACATCGCTACTGACTTTCAAAATCCGTTACGTTATTTGTAAGTAAATTCGTAGGTTGGAGAACTGCATATTTTGTAAAGAACAGTTAGGTACAAAGTGCTCTGGTTTCGTGATATCAGTTCGCGGGCCTTCGCGAGTAGGTACGTAGGTAGGTATGCCTCGCAGCCATCCAGAACCGGTTCCCAACCTCTTCATTACAGAACAACTCACTTAATGTACCAAGTGAGCCGCCCGACTTGTGGCCATTGAAGTTTCCAGCCTACTGAGATTTCCAGCAACGAGATATTTACTTTCGTACTTGCATTTTGTGTAAACAAAGTCTTTGTTTAGAATTCTAATAGCTTAATAGTGGTTTACGTGAACCACACATTTGTAAAATTGCAGAAACAATAAGTATCCAATTACGTTATTAAAGTATTTCTCAAAACAAGCAATTGTTACATACCGAGAACCCGACCTAATAGATAAGACACCTATGCGTTCGGATAAAACCCTTAGATAAGCTAGATTTATATTCCTTTCATAATTCCATAAACAGTAACATTAAGATTAACTAAGTTATAGGTTTAAGATAAATAAAGACCCTTCACCCTTGCTCCTACTGCATATCAAGCCGCAACCGATGATAACCCGATCCACTTCCCAGAGTCCCGAATCCTGATAACAACCGACACCGCGTCCTTTCCACCACTACTAAACCGACCTTATATAAGCACGCATCCCTTATCACCCACCCACTCTCTCCTCATTCATCTCTACATCCACACCTAACTCTTAGTTTCTAAATCAAATAAATAAGTTTATTTTTAAAAAAACTAGATTCCTTTATTCGCCACGTAACAATTGGCGCAGTCGGTAGGATCCCGCGTGATCTGCTACGTTGAAGACGACGCTGAACGTATAGAAACACCTGTTCTACTATACGGTTCCTGCAGGGATTGAAGAAGCGCCGCCGAATGCTATTTCAAAACCTTATCGTCGTGCTTACAAAATCACCATTTGCAAAATCTTTATGTACCTGACCTCAAGAATGATCGTACATGTAAGATGCAAGGTAATGAACAATTACACATTACAGCATATTTAGCCGACATTTATGAGTGCAAAATTATAATTTGCCAAGGTACCGTCAAGTATCCTGACCCTGATGAAATTCCTAATATTCTAGAAGCCTTTCATGACGAACCATTATCGGGTCACCGCGGTATAATAGAGACTACTAGAAAGATCCGCGAAGAATATTATTGGAAAGGTATGACGAACGACATAAAAAATTATGTAGAATCGTGCGTCACGTGCCAACGTAACAAGATACAAAGGAAATCTTACCAAGCCCCCATGGTCATCACATCTCAATCAACCGAACCGTTCGAACGCGTCTCTATGGATTTAGTCTCTTTCTCTGACGTCAGCGACAATAACAACAAGTACATACTGACCTTACAAGACGAACTGACAAGGTATGTCC
Source organism: Oegoconia quadripuncta (assembly GCA_949316235.1). Classification (NCBI taxonomy): domain Eukaryota; kingdom Metazoa; phylum Arthropoda; class Insecta; order Lepidoptera; family Autostichidae; genus Oegoconia; species Oegoconia quadripuncta. The sequence goes on from OX438757.1 coordinate 8,245,215, forward strand.
AGGCCTATCCAATACCCGACAAAGAAGCTGTAACAGTTGCCAAACAGCTTATATTATTCTGCCAACATTTCGGTACCCCAAAACGCTTCCATTCAGACCAAGGCACAGAATTCATGAATAGTTTAATGAAACAATTGGTGAAATTTCTAAGTTCAAACCACACTTTCAATACAGCCTATCACCCACAAACTAACGGTGCTCTAGAGAGATTCCACGCCACCTTACGCGATCACATCCGTATGTATCAAAATCGCAGACTTAAAAACTGGGATCAAATCATACCGTTTGCGATTATGTGTCACAATACATCCCAAAATAGCTCCACTGGTTTTACACCACACGAGCTACTCTTCGGTTATAAACCTCGCCCTTTCTATGCGTTGAAACCTACCCCAGATTATACTGCGTGCGACTATTTAAAAGACTTAAATGAACGTCTTAGAGTCGCCAGGGACACAGCCATACGCAACAGTACATCAATGAAAGAGAAAGCAAAGGAAAGGTACGATAACCAAATTAAAAACCTTGCCAAATTTAACACAGGTGACAAAGTTATGTTACGAGTTCCGAACCCGAATAACCTAGACTCTAAATGGGAAGGCCCTTACCAAGTAATCCGCGTAGGTTTTAATGAGAACTATATAATTCGCAAAGCTGGCAAAAATTATTTGATTCATGCCAACCGCTTAAGACCTCTACCCGAATCTCTATAATAATACAATTCATTATTTACTTATATACTTTCAGGATAACGAACGAAGTTTCAAGCCTGTCAGTCCAACCCAACCAAACCATTCCCGAAAGCAAAGATAACGTGATAAAAATAATGCAGAACCCTTATGTTAGTTTCGTTATATGTTCTATCATAAAACTTATATTTTACGTTCTCCTTTACAAGCTGTACATATATATTAAGGATTATATTAAGAACAGACATACCTCTCAAACCCGATCTACATCGCATAATGTCTAATTATTTTAATATCTCCTTACAGGTACTCCACAACAATAGTTGTAGGAGATACCCTTATACAACCCTTACCCGCGAACTCAGGACTCTATTACCAAGAGGAAGGCGAACTCGTGATCTCCGAAGGATCATGGAAACTGATAGTCTACAGAAATTTGGAACCGCTTGTAATCGCCAGAGATTCCCTGAAACGTCTGAAAAATACCTACTTTTCATTACTAGCTAGATATCCCAAGTTCGAACATTCTAGAACCACTGTCTCCTTCATAAATGTAAACTTAGATAAAATTAACGAACGACTCGCAGACCTCGCACTCTATAACGAAAAACCGCGGCACAAACGCGCACTTGTGGATGGACTCGGGTCCGTTCTTAAGTGGTTAATAGGCACACCCGACGCTAAGGATGCTCAATACTATGAAGATTGCATTCAGAAATTAGAAAAACAAGAACTCGAAGGTGCGGAAATACTTAACCAACAAATGCAAATAATTTCCTCCACCTTAATTAATTTTAACGACACTATCGCGAAAATTTCCTACGACGAAAATATAATCAATGAAAACTTAAGAAAAATTGAAAACTTCCTAAACGTCACGAACAGAGCAATAACCGACCTCAGTATTAAAGAACAACTGTCCGAAATATCTATTCAACTTTTAGAATCCATCCTAACACTAGAACAAGACATAGACGACGTCCTAACGAGTATTCTATTTGTCAAATCTGGAGCCCTACACCCATCGATAATTTCCGGCGAAAGGCTATTTACAGAACTTTTATCGTCGAGTCATGCACGACCTGATAGAGCGCTAGTACTCCCCGTGACCATGCCAAATGTTCACAAGATATTAGATTCGTCCACCTTATCCGCATACATTTATAAGAATAAATTAACATATATTTTAAATTTCCCCTTAATCAGAAGCGATAGATTCACGATATACCACCTCTATTCTATACCTATTCGACAACACAATTCCACACTATATTCCACAATCCTCCCTGAGCAAACATACCTGGCTACAAGCCCTACTAGACAACAATACGTCAGTACAAACACGCTGAGCCAATGCAAGACCTACGCAACGGAGAAGATGGTATGCCAAACCCTGCCCATCTACAACTACAACAAAGACCTGTCTGCGAATTGGCGATTCTGCTGAGCAAAACTAAAGAAATGCCCAACATCTGCGAAACAACAACGTTCTCCGCTCAAATAAACAACTTTCAACCCATATCAGCGAACAAATGGATCTCCATTATACACCACACAGCCCCGTGTGTCCTGCAATGTGGCGATAAGACAACACACCATGAATTGAAAGGATCAGGCATAATAACTATACCTCGAGGATGCAAACTGTACACTGCCTTCGTGACCTTATCCGCAGCCGACGAAGAAATCTCCAACTACACTCACCCGATAATAACAGTGGATATCGAAGACAATTGCACCTACACTGTAGATGCCCTCGTGTCGCCTGAACTAATACCCGTGAACATCGACAACATTCCATTGGACTCATTAAACACGATTAAAGAGGAATTAAATCAATATTCGCAAAACCTAAAAAAATACCGAGACGGTACTTTCCTAAATAGACACACATCGAAGTTCTCCGTAATAACCATTTTAATTGGACTAGCCATGATGGCTTATATGATATATAAATGCTGCCGATATTGTCCATTTTCACGACTAAAGAAAGGATTCATGCCAAATGACCATCAAGGTGGATGTATACAAATATTTAACAATTGTTTCGACAACTCACGTCGCCGTCACCGTGTCTCCATCCCTATGACCGTGGTCAATGCGAACTCCACTTCCGACGACGATGATTCTGCAGCTACGCAAAGATCGGCCAAATCGGCCCAATCTTTATTCTAAGGCGGGAGGTGTTACATACCGAGAACCCGACCTAATAGATAAGACACCTATGCGTTCGGATAAAACCCTTAGATAAGCTAGATTTATATTCCTTTCATAATTCCATAAACAGTAACATTAAGATTAACTAAGTTATAGGTTTAAGATAAATAAAGACCCTTCACCCTTGCTCCTACTGCATATCAAGCCGCAACCGATGATAACCCGATCCACTTCCCAGAGTCCCGAATCCTGATAACAACCGACACCGCGTCCTTTCCACCACTACTAAACCGACCTTATATAAGCACGCATCCCTTATCACCCACCCACTCTCTCCTCATTCATCTCTACATCCACACCTAACTCTTAGTTTCTAAATCAAATAAATAAGTTTATTTTTAAAAAAACTAGATTCCTTTATTCGCCACGTAACACAATGTAGTTCTCTTTTTGAACATCAATGCGTAAAAGCAAAAAAGGGTTCTATATTATAAGTCGAACCATAGTTAATAGAACACACTGTTGCTATTTTGACGACCTGTTTGGTATAGTGGTTAGAAACTCTGACCACTATACCAAAAGGTCGCGGGTTCGAATCCCGCTAGGGGCATATGTTTGTGTGATGAATACGGACATGTGTACCCGAGTTATGGATGTTTTCATTTATAATAAGAATTTATTAAAAAAAATATGTATTTATGTAGTGTATCAACCATATGGCATCCACAACACAAGCCTATAGTTGCTTAATGTGGAACTAGATATGGCATTGCGTGCATGTCCAAGGATATTTATTTATTTATATTTATCAATTGTGAAATCTTATTTGTAATTGTTTACAGTTCACAGAAGCATATTCTTAATAGAGTTTATTTTCACCTCCGACAAAAACTACGGGTGTTATAATATGTGTGACGGATTTATGTGTGTGCGTCCAGTCTATGTGCGGATGTATATCAATAATACGTAGCCCGATTTGAGTGGGATTTTTTTTTAATTAAGATTAAATAGCTAGAGGAATAGTTTTTTGCTATGTTAGACTAAAATTGGTTAAAACGTTTCGAGGAACTGTTGAACACAATTGCTTATACCCAGATGATATTAGTTAGTAACGATTTAGTACCTATTGGGGTTTCAAAATTTTCAATGTATGTTTTTAAAACGTTTATTTTTAACCCTCCTTAACCCTCCACCCAAAATAGGATCGTGATTAGTTTAAAACCTTTGTTTTTTTGTGGCGTCGTAGCACCACAACGGCTTAAACGTTTTGAAACGAACTTGTATCTAGAACTGGTATTTGTGCAATGTCCTTAAGCTCTATTTGATGAAAATCGGTTTAGCCCTTTCGAAAATAAAGCTTTTTAAACACAGTTAGATTATTTCGTAGGGCCTTCATGATTGTTCGTTTCGGGGGTTTGTTTAATTGGCAAGTATATTTATGCCGAAATGTAATTCAAATAAGTGACTCTATTCTAGTATTCTGAATATTGTTTTTTCTAGGAAAGTAACAGATAAACATGGCAAGGAGTCTAATGAATTCAGTGGAAATAATGGAATGGGCAAGAAATCTATAACTCCGATAAATATGCGGGGTGTCACCAAACTATCAATTCCCTGTTGATATAAATTATCGTGATTAATGAAATATAAAGTTGGAAAAATAACTCGAGTAAATTAAATATGCGCAAAAATATGCTATCACATTCAATTTATTGATAAATTTTTGTATTAGAGTAAATTAATTAAAACACAAAGTAAAAAGCAAAAACACGGAAATACACCCCACGCCCTCTACTCTCCATATTACTGTTTACTCAATAATACTTTTCAAAATTTTATCTAAATATGTGAATTTAATAACTCCCTATATATCTAACTTCTGCCTAATTAACATCAAGACATCTCCGCAATGAGAGGTATTCCCTAATGACTACACGAGAACATTTTTAGACCAATATTTCAAACAGATGTCAAAAAAAGAGCCGAGGAAGATTTGCTGTTATGCCTTAGAAAGATTTCAAAGAATTACGACTTTGCGATTGTAAAGCGAGCACATTAAACGCACGACGAATTCTGTTTATTATATTTCACCGAACCATTGTGGCACGGAATACTGTAACACGGAAGGGTTTGCCAATGCGGATATCGTGGCTACTAGAGATCTAGGTTTGCAGTTCACTTGAATGCACGACAATTTAATTAGAGTATTTTCCAAGTAAAAATAGTACCTCTATCTCTAAAATTAACTATTAAATGCAACTTTGTTCTTTGTCGCTACATAGCAGACTCTAGGAAGTTCTAATTTCAAAGTTACAAAATGTTCATATAACTTTAAATTAAATGCATTATATGATATTTCCATTGACCATTACATGGAAAAACGGGAATTTGACATGACCATGGCCTTGCAGTAATTGTTATTGCAATGAAAAATGTTACTAGGACCTGAATAAAGCCTTAATCAGAATCAACTGAATTGAATTTAAAAATTGTTTAATCATACAATTTAATGAACTAAATATTATTAATCGTTTCTCCTTGTTATTTTAAAGAATGACACAGCGGTATTTAATGACATTTTGTAGGTTCAATGGAATGTGGTCTTGAAATCAAATTTAACTTTAATTTAAATGCATTATATGACAAATTTACTACATGGTAGACACGCGTGATTTCTTCAGACACAAAAATAAGTTAATACCTGCGATTATAATGGCATGGTAGTCGCGTAGTGTCGCCCGAGAGTAAGACAGAAGTAAAGCTGCATCCTTCCGCAAAAGTCGCCCGTGGTTATGCTTTCTCCGTTCACTCTCTACTCTCTAACGAATATAGCTTCGGACGGCCATAACTTCGAACTTTTTCTTCTGCTAAAAATCCTTTATTTGCATAACTTCAGATGTTCCTTGCGTCCCGTACTAACTTGTGATGTCCAACTATATACAACAAAAGGAAAATAATGACGATTGGTTTATAATTGACACAGCAAACTGCAAAAAAAAAGTCCGAAGTTACGACCGTCTGAAGCTACTTTCGGTAGAGAGTAGACCCCTAGTTGCGCACCTATCAGAGATGTCGGACGAAGTGGCATGTCGCTTTGTGGGGACGCGGCTTTAGCCGCCCCATATCCCGGGCGGGCGATTAGTGTCGCCTACCGGAATTAGTGTCGCCAGTATGCCATTAGAGATTGCCACTTCCTCATCCAACCTACTACGAAACGACAAACGAGTTCATAAATCCTCTAGACAGAATTCTCACTTAGTAAAATATTTTTGGAAGAAGACAGCACGATAGAAATACAGTGAAATAAGCCATAGGTACGACCAAACCAAAACGTTTGTATACGGAGAGGCTTGTGATTGCAATATAAGTTCTATCAACCCTCTAACTATGATCTTCGTTTATAATTGAGAATAGAAGTACACAGCCTAACACATCCATACCAATATATACGAGTAATTTGCGCAACGTCATTTGCCGGCCACTGCATTTGTCTCGTTAATTAAGTAATGCAACCATTATGTTTTGGCACAAGAATCGTTTGAGTGATCCAACCCGGCAATGTCTCAATGTGTCGCCGACACTTATCCGGAACCAAATAAGAAGTGCCGCAGGCCGGTACGATAGGTACCGATAAGGTGGCAAAGCGGATAATGTACGCAGACCGCTGCCGCCGGCCGTGTGGAGTTTAGGACTGCCAGCACGTTGTATACACATTCCGGTCATGACATGACTGGGGTCGACCCCAAACAGAACAGTTGAATAAGGTATCTATGTAATTTACACAAATAATAATTTTTGGCAAGTGCCAGTACGACTACAGTCATGTCACAGCCAGGTGTGAGGTATTGTAAAAATCAACCTTATCTCAAGTGGTACCCTGGAATTGGCATAGAAGCCCTCTGTACGACATCACCAGACTTGCCCAAGTTATGCCTGATATGGACAAGCTATTAAACAACCCATAAGTGATGGAATAATTTTGGAATTGCTTCTACTGATTTTAAATTATAAAATACTCTTTCTCGAATTGTTATTCATAAATGAACACTTACACCGGGTCTATTTATCGGTTCAGTTTGGCATGAGCATGACCTTGCAATAATTGTTACAGCAATGAGATTTTTATTAGGACATGAGTCTTCATCAGAATTAACAGAATTTCAAAATTGTTTAATCATACAATTTAATGAAGTCTATAAAATATGATTCTACTTGTTATTTTAAAGAAAGACACAGCAGTATTTATTGACACCTTGTTGGTTCAATGGAATATGTCCTTTACAGAGACTTTAGACGTTATGTCATTGTTGCGAGTTCAAATTTTTTGACAAAATAGTTTGCTTCTATAGCTATCTCATTGCCTAGACGTTGCTCATAATAATCTTTGATATTTACAGAAACTGTGACAGAGAAGTTTCTGAAAATTACCTTTGTACCTATATTCGTCATCGTCACGATACGAGCAGTTAGATCAATCGGCATGGCGCCGCATCGGAAACAGGCCAGCATTTGTCACCGGACCACCACCAGCGTCGCAGTATTTATAGCTGCGCGGGCGCAGCCGTGGGCGGCGATATAGTTCACTATGTCGTATCACGATAGCTTCACTTGCATATGTTGGGTTACTCGATTGCATGTAAATGAAGACGTAGTATAAACTAGTACAAACGCAAATAAGGACGTTTTCTAGGTTTTGTTCGGAAGTAGAACTGTTAATCATTGGTATAAATATCTCTTCTGGGAAAATTTAAATTTTCTTGAGATATTGTTCTTGGGATATCATTTGAAGTAAATTGATAAGTACTCCAAATTCGATAAGAATATTCGTATTAGTCTTATAAAAAATACTAGCGGTGACTTCTAGATAAAGCTTTCATTTTACAGATATAGGAATAATAGCAATATAGAAAACGTAAATCTGTACTATTACTAACCTAACTAAAATTACAATAACACACAATCATTAACCCTTGCATTCCCTCACTTATAGTTAGATCTAGAATAAATTTTTTACATATTTACATAAAGTTGTACATAACTACGATCACTAGAATATTTCTACAATAAGTAGATAAGTAATTCTAAAACAATGTATTAGATAGATCATGTAACTAATAAATTAAAGTAGGTACGTATTTTATAACTTCAAACTTCATTGTAATATCCAGAAATCGTATGTGCGTTTGCTGAGTCGGAAAACTAATTTAGGTAGATAATGCTATTTGGAAAATTACAATCAATACATAAATTACGCCATACTTACATAATAAAGAGGAAAATATTCTAAAGGCGTGAATGTACATCGCCCGAGTAGTTGTACATTCGAGTCAAAACTGGTACGAAAATACTTACAGAAGTAACCCTGCATTCTCTGTCACGTATCGAGCGTCAAACAATAAAATACTGATAATGGAAGCAACAACCAGTGCACAAAAATAGTGTTCGCTGCACCCGGCTGCATATCCTCATGGGTTTTCTTATGGTGCTTCTCCCCGTTACCTCGGTCATGACCCTGGCCTTTCACGCGTGTCTTGGTGTGTTTGTGGAAGCATAATCTCGCAAGGTTGCTCTGCATTCGGGGGCAATCGTAGTCTTCGTCTCCGTCGCACCGGCAAGCTGTCAACGCCGCTGCCTTCTCCTGCTTTCTCAATATCTCTATGGAGTTGAGGCACTTATTGGAACATTTCCTCCCACGTCGATACATAGACCGGCAGAGGTCGTTGTAGTAACTAAGGGCTGTGGCACACTCAGCGTCAGCCAGGCAGATCAGCTGCGATAAACGGCAGGAAGCGGTCGCGTTGGCTGCCCCCTTCATCACTTGAGGCCGGCACACCTCAATCCTCTGCTTCGCTTCTATGCAGTAGTCGTCTTCGCACTGGCACTGCAACAAGATTAAACTTATTTACAAACCGGTCACCAAGCGGAAAATTTATGATTTAACGCCCAATAACTTTCAGGGAAAATCATAAATTCTCTTGCACCGCAGAGTATAATAATAACGTTGCGTTCGTAAAAAAATCTTTACGACACACCAGAAACATTCCTATCGCTATCGCAACACATAGTAGTTTCTGAATTCTCAACAAATGTTACTATATAGATACCTACTTCATGGAATTCGGATGGTGTTTAGTTTACTAGATGGCCGTGTGTGTAGCAATAAATTAGCGTTTATCACTAGTTATGCATTAAAACGATTATAGAGATTTACATAAGCTTCTGCGGATTATCGCTATAATTTATTGAAATATTTCGTGTTGATACACTGGTATGTGATGTTATGAAACGTACAGAATACTTCGTAGAGAGATAATTAATTAAAATTCTGATGAGCTGTAGATCTGTCCTATGCAATTTATGTTACATTAAAATTTAAGCTCAATTTACTGCTCATTTGGACTCGTTACAAGTAAATGAAGACACGGCCGCCGTCTTACGCTTGTTTTTTGTGTGAGAGAGCTAACACCTGCGCAAGAGTCGGTCGACGCTGCGGTAGGTCCCGATCAAGACGTCAAATCTCAAGGCTGCACGCGGCCGCTCCTTTGCCTTGCCTTTCGATACACATTGCCCAACGATGGTACGACATAATTAAAGGGTTTGACCGGTTTACAACTACTTATTACAATTTTATCTATGCGTACATTAACATTAAAGAATAGTATCCATTATTAATATATCAGTAGGAATTGGTATTTCGAATCGATTGCAATAATTGTTTTTGTGTAGTTATTTTTTTTAATAACATAACATTGCAAGTTATATTATATGTGTTCGAGAATGAAGTAATGTTTTTTCGTAATTTCGTTGGAGGTGCACCTGCCCACGCCGGGGAGGTCCGACTGTGTCAGATATATGCAAGTAGGTAGGTACTTACATTTAGTCGGTATCTACAGCTTTTTATTGATTCAATTGGGATTGTCTACCATAAAGACAATTTATAGTAAGACGTTATGATCGCTCTCTCTATATATGTTGATATATTAGTTACAATCATTACTTTCACAGTTATGTACAAGTTTTATACTGATTCTATACTATTTTTGAAACGTTCGTAAGTTTTTACTGTTTTAAATAATTAAATATTCATTGATTATTTTCAATTAGAATTGTTCCTGCTAATTTAAAATTTTTCACAGTACTTGCTTTTATACGTTTAATAGTTCCACGGTTTTGACGCTACAATGCCGCAGACAAACAGATACACATACAGACATTGGCTAAAGCTAGAAAGCAATCGGAGATGTTGTGAGACATTTACTCAGTAAAGTACTTTATATATAAATTACCAAATTACTCGTACTTTTGTAATTCTAAATGATAGGATCGCCATCTCCCTCCAAATTAAAATCCCTTTTGAAACGAAACATTTAAAATTATTTCAAACTTGAATTTCGAATTTCTATATAACCAACGATAATATCGTGGCGAGAGATCATGTTTCCAAAATTGCATATTCCGAAAAACAATACCAACGATAATAAACCATGAAAAAACTTTACCACACTCCAGCATTATTGCTTTTTTATTAGCTGTCATGAATTTCATCCAGAATAATCACTTTATCGTGCGAGTCAAGAGACTGAGTGATAAAGTTTTTAAAAATAGTCGTAAGTTTACGAAATGTTATAGGTATAAAATTGCCTGAGTTTATGTAAGTTTTTGTATGAAAAGCTAACCTTTGGTTAATAATGTAACAAAAGCTAGGGGTTACATTTCTTTCTCAGTGAAGCATTTCTTTATTTTCGGTGATTCAATTGTAGTTTTCCTAACAATTTTGGGACAACATGTTCAAGTGATGTAGGTATAGAGCAACGTTCAATGTTAGCATTTATATAGATCTGAAACATGGTTAATTTCTTATTATGGTTATTTTATTTAGAGAGATGTTTTATATAGAAATAAAAAATATTTAAACCCATCTCATGACACAAAGAATCAGATAAAATGTAAACATTGTGTTTGCCATCTAATTGTCGGGTTCGCAAGGTGGAGTCAAAAAGGTCTCAGCATGGGTTGTAGCCGTTCACTACAACACTGGTTTTCAGTGGAGCCTCTAAATGTAGTATACCATCGTATATCGACGACCGCTTAGTGTAGTGTATAGTGACCCTGTCAGCGAAACCAATGGTTGCGGGTTCGAATCTCGCGACGGGTAAATGTGTGTGTGATGAATATGAACATTTATTCCTGAGTTATGGAATATTTATGTATGTTTATCCGTTATCTAGTATCCATAGTACAAGCTTTGCTTAGTTTGGGACTACATGATTGATGTAAGTGTCCGAATAAAAAAATATAAGAGCATCTGGTTGAAAATGATTACGGTAACATGGTATGGTCAGCCCATGACAGCTATAATTTCTCAACGAGGTCGATATTTTACAGGGAATTTCAGTTGCATTGTCACCTGGAAAACTCAGAAGGAACTCCTCGTAAACTAGTAATTTCACTGGCCTCCTAAGCAAAGTGAGAGAGTGCTATTACCTTCACCCGCAGCATGACATCGTTTGTCGCGCGTGACGTAGGAGTGAGAGGGGTAGTTGTATATTTTATCCAAAGGAATGAGCAGGACAAATATTATATTGCGCAACATAAACGTTTTACTAGTGTTGGTAACTGTTTATATTTACCTAAACTTATATCTTAGAGAGAACGATACTCGGTATTTCAGTACAAAATGTAATCAAGAATGGAGAGCTCTGTAGGAAAGAAATATGTAACGAATTGAGATCCTCCTTGAGTTTTAAGTCAGTTATGAAACAGCGTGTTTAAATAATATTCCACATACATCGTCTATTCCTGTTTGATATCCTACCTCTTTAGTGGAAATTGTTTAAAATTAATGAGTAATGTATTTGTTATGGCATATCCATATTGTTCAACATAATAGGTATACAGTTTGCGGCATCCATCATCCCGAGGTCATCAACCGCGACCCTCAATCCGCGCTGGTGGCGGTGTTGGTGCGTCCGACAAATCTGCCTGACGACGTTTAAATTAGATTTTATTGCGGGGCGTCTGCGTACGCGCATCTACTCGGCACCGCCAGCATACTTAGACCCCTCATGAAACCACCATTGACGATTCAAAGCACCATTCAAACACAAGGTCAGCAAGCAATGAGAGAGCGTAGTAAAATGGTCGTCTAACTCAATTGAAATAGGCATAAACAACGCCTGATGAGGAATAATTTTGACACGTCTTAACTTTTGCTTGACTACTCAATTTGTAATTTTAAACGTGGAGGTCCACATTATTCTCCTTTATAATTTTTGAGATGGATGTTCGTTTTGTAGTTATAATGTAATTTGTTCGAAAATGACCATTTAACCATTTGCAGTAAGACGCCAATACTGTTGCAGTGACATCTGATGGTAATATATCCAGATTAGAATGCCAGTATACCTATAGACATACCTAGAATTATAATTAGGATAGTGTAATCACAACTTTGTTACAATGTTAATAGCATTGTTGTGTCCCGGTTGCCAGAGATAAGATAGCCAGTCCCCCAAATGTGTTGGGGTACGCTTCCACCTTCGACCTCATCTTCACTTAACATCAGGTGTGATTGAGGTCAACCCAACCAACCCGTTGTGCATATAAAAAAAACTAAATTTATATTTATGAATGTATGTTTATCAACGTCGACATATTAATAAAATTTATTCAAGGTTCAGTTTCAACAACTGTGTTACTTCAAAAATACATTTTATAGTATAACCTATAATTATCCACCTAACCAACTACCTTCAAACACTCTGCTTAATTAAATTATACACACCGTAAACTGTGGAAAACAATTTGTGTGAATGGTTATCTTAATCTTAGGCCCGTATTAACAAACCATTCTCAAGATTGAGAACAGTCTTGTGACCGATCTCAAGTATACGTGTTGATTAATAAACCTAACTTAAGACCGGAAAAGCACGTGCATACTCAAGCAGTACTCACTTGAGAGGTGCGCGTATTAATAAACGAAACTCAAGACTATCATTCATTCGCCGCTGAGGCGAATAGGTACTTGAGAAGTGATCTCAGCTGAGTAGACCTCAAGATTGGTTTATAAATTAGCACGGAGCTTGAGATCAACTGCTCAAGACATATCTCGGTTGATACGGCATCAAGACTTCAATTGAGATTGATTTATTAATACGGGCCTTAGAGCAAGGAAACTCCTATTGACTCAACCTCATCTATCTTGAATAGACTTATAAAATTTGTTGTAAAGTAAGAGAAATCCTAAATTATACATATTGGAGATAAAATTAATGAATGAATTATTGCAATCATAGTAGTAACGTTATCACCAACCTTGGCTATATAACCTTTGACGACCTGTTTGGTGTAGTGGTTAGCAACTCTGACCACTATACCAAAAGGTTGCGGGTTCGAATACCGCTAGGGGCATATGTTTGTGTGATGAATACGGACATGTGTACCCGAGTTATGGATGTTTTCATTTATAATAAATATTTATTTAAAAAAAAAATATTTATGTATTATATCAACCATTCTGGTATCCACAACACAAGCATATAGTTGCTTACTGTGGAACTAGATGGCGCTGTGTGTATGTCTAAGGACATTTATTATTATTATTATTATAAACATCACTTATATTGGACCCTCGACCTCACTATGTCGTTATTTTCCATTAATTGCTACCTGTTTCGCGATAATTGTGTTGATGTAATTACGATCGAGTAGTTGTATAATCTGCGATTTATGGATTTCCCGATATGCCTACCGATTGTTTAAGTAGTTTGTTCGTTACACTCCGTTTTATGGCAATTGCACTACACTTACACACAGTTTTAAATTGATCTTTTCAATTTCAGATTTAGATACTTTACGTATTACTTTTCCTATGCATTTTACGTAAATGGTTTTGCAACTTTTCAATGCAGTACTTCTTTTTTACGCCATTTACCCAACTTCTAACTAAACAACTAAAGATTCATGTAATTAGAAAAAGAATTAACCCCTTGCAAAATTCTCGTAAAGTTAGTCCAAAAAATTGATGAATAAAAAAAAATAACAAATTATAGGTAGAGTATTAATGAGCACCGGCCAATCTATAACACAATTATTACCATAAGAGTCACGAGAAAAAAAAACAACATCGGAATAATTAAAAAGATTTATCTACGTAATATAGGATGCCAAGAAATAATTAGGACTGACTAGCCTCTGACTAGCTTTTGAAATTTTGGAAATAATATGTCAAAAGATAGATGTCAAATGTCACAAAATATATAGATTATGTATTCCTAACGCATCACGTTTCAGTTCTAAACATTTATCACCATCCATCATTTACAGTCTATAAAAACCACATGACATAAGCGATTGAGAGACTTAAGTGCCAACAGCAACGGATCGAGTCATCAAGATCATCAATACCAATGATCAAGATCATTTTTTTTCCTCACACACATAAGTGTATGTTGGAACGCGCCTGACTGTGTCGTTTTATTTTGAAAACCTAAGTGAGAGAGGGGTTGCGCTGAAAACCAGCGCTGTCAATTGCCATACGACATATTGGCAGGAAATGCTGACGCCGAATCCCTTTGCCACAAATACATTTAATTATGCAAAATGTTATTTATTTCTGTATTTGTTGGCAATAAATACGTTTTCTTTCTTTCTTTCAAAAGTAAGCCGCTAGAGAAGGACCCAATTGAGAACACATCGAATTGAGTAATTTTTGATTATTGAAATGGGGTTTCAAATCTCTAAGCTATAAATAATTAATACTAGGTATCTAATGTCTTCCTAACATGCCGTTCCAAAAATTTCTTATTTTTAATTAAATTGGAATTCTATGAGGGAGGACTTTGATCAATTGTGGACGTCCTGTATTTGATATTGATGATGATTAAATTGGTAAAGAGCATACTTAACTAGAGTACATGATGGAATAGATCAATAGAGCATAAAACAGAACGATGAATGCTACAACTGATTTTAGTTTCATTCTGATAATCATTTTTTCCAGGGGGAGTTGGCCATAACGGGCATTGGACATATATATTTTTTTTGTATTAGATAAATATTAAAAAGTTTCAAACAGGTGATTAAATCAAAAAAACATACCTAACACTCAACAGACAAATTTAATATTCACAGAGTTTGGTTATGAAACTGTTTCTGTGTGTAGTGTGCTTTAAGAGAATAAGGGCCACGGAGCAAATACTGTCCGTGGCACCGATCCTATGGTAATGGCGCAATATCTGTTATTTGCGAGACAAATTTCCACCTGTTACAAATTATAAGCCTGAAAAAACCAGTATTTCGAACCCCAAACCGTTCCCTTCCAGGTCAGAATCACTATCAATTAGACCATTGGCTATCAAAAAAACAGAAAGATTTGGTTAACTTACATTCATAAGTTCCTTTCCCTCCTCAGTGGAAGTGAGAGCAATGAGGGCATGCTCGCAACCTTTGGAACACTCGCTGGCTGGCTCTGCAAGGATCTCGTTGCAAAGTACCATGTAGTTGTTGAGCGCTGCGCCACAACCCGTGCGGTATGCGCACCGCACGCGCGCCTTATCGCACGGGGTCGCGCATGCGCCCGCCGCCAACGCCGCCACCACTAGCAGCCACATCACCTGTGAAGGAAGATGGAAACATTTGAGTCACAAGAAGAGTGACAAGCTGAAGTCATGACAGAGCCATCCTATTTTGCGGTCGAGATGCATTTATGCTTTTAAGCGTTACGGGACTCAGCAGCGCAGACACAATAGCAGTTTTGACCCGACAGGCCCTGGATGGAGCGTATTATTTTTCGAGTGTATGTATGTATATAGCAATCATTTATTTGCAAGGATACATCAATACATAGGGATCTTCGAAGTATTGTTTCAGAAATTGCATTTAACCTGCAGGCGTGCAAATGTTAAATTTATAAAGTAGATAAACCTGTTTGGTGTAGTGGTTAGCAAGTCTGACCACTATACCAAAAGGTTGCAGGTTCGAATCCCGTTAGGGGCATATGTTTGTCTGATGAATATGGACATGTGTACCCGAGTTATGGATGTTTTCATTTATAATAAGTATTTATTTACAAAAAAAATATTTATGTAGTTACATAGTTGCTTACTATGGAACTAGATGGCACTGTGTGATGTCTAAGGATATTTATTATTTATTTATTTATTATAAACATAAAAACTAAAACTAGCGGTCGCTAACGCATTAAACGTACTTACAGCCAAAATATTTATTTAAGTAATAAAAGATTTTTCAACTGTTCCAAAAATGTTCGAAAGTGAAAAAATTCTTAAAGTTCTAATTGTAGATTTCTTTGTTACCTTATGTAACCTAAATTACTTGACCGATTTTTAAGTCCAAGAAGTCCTTAGACGCGTTGGATCCCTGGCGTCGTAGATCTATGGTAAAAAATACGCCATATTGCATTTATACGCCCGGTAAATACAAAATGGCGTCCGCTTCCAAGCATTTAAGCTATTAGCTTAACATTTCATATATAGTCAGGTTTAGGTTTGGCTTCATTAATTACCTTTATATTGTCATAACGTCGTCGACAGGTTGGTTGCTAATTATAGATGTATTAGGGTATTTTAACCGTTAAATTCAAGCTAAGCCATGTCAGTTAACCTTTCCATTGCCTTCTTCTTCAATTTAAGAGCTATGCTCCTGTCGGTGGAGTAATGAGTAAGTCTCTCTATTTTTCCGCCCTCGTTATAACCTCTTGGTACGACACGACATTCACCTTTTCTTTCACTTGGACAAAGTAATTGCGATTAGGTCTTCCCCATCCTCTCTTTCCGTCAATCTTTCCCTTAATTATGTTCTTCAAAAAAATATCGTGTCGTATCAAGTGACCTATCATCTTTCTTCTTCGGTTCTCAACTGTGGCTAACAGGCATCTCTTCTCCTTTACCATAATTTATCATTTATTATATCATTTATCTTTAACTTTATCATCTTTCCATCGCCTACTATTCTAATAAAATTGAAATAATTAAAATGTTAATAAACGTAATAATTGACAATGCTTATAAATTAAATATATGAAAAATAAAAAAAATAAAAAAAACAGACCAGTCGTCGCAAGGACGAGAACGAAAATGTTATTCTTTCAAAGCATATTTAGTTCTCGGAAACTTTGGCAAACAGTGATCGTTAACAAGTCGACACTTATGACGACTGAATGAAGATTTTCAATGGTGAATAAAATAATAAACAAAACAAACTAAAAAAATACGAAGTCATCGACAAACAACATTTGAAAACTCAAATACAACTTACCCGGAATTTACTTAGGAATCCTACCATTGTCGCATAAGCTCTCAATATTGATCGGAAACTCATATCTAAGAGCTTTTATATCTCGGTGAGTGCCTTGTTCTCGGAAAGCCGCCTCGCGGTTGCGCAGAGGCAACTCGTTCGGAAAACAAACAGAATCGCGTCACGTCCACTCGCCACTAGCTACTAACTTACACGTTTACCGTAGCATTGAGTCAGGGTTGACACGCGCTTCGATATCGTTAATGTTAATCATATTTAGTAGCTATACTAGCTTTCTGCCCGCAGCTTCGCCTGCGTGGAATAACTTTATCGCGGAAATTTGTTTATCCCGCGGGAACTACTCACTTTTTTGGGATAAAAAATATCTTGTCTTAATCCATGGTATATTCTACCTACATACCAAATTTCATCCAAATCCGTCTAACGGTTTCGCCATGATTGAGCAACAATCAAACAGGCATCCAAACTTTAGCATTTATAATATTAGTTACATTCCGTTCTTGAAAGCCAGGATAAAAGTTATGAAACAAAATATGTAGTGTGATCATGAGCATTCATGATGAATAGATTACAGTAACCAATATAATTCCTTCTCCGTGCTAGGAGCAACTTCAACAGTATTTGCCGAGACCTGGACGTAGATTTGTATTGAACAAGCAAATCTACAGTGAAATGTATGCTGATTAGACTTTACTTTGATAAGCTGTAAAACGCCACTATTCTGGCTGTTACTTTCAACAATTGGTTTATTTGTTGAAGTAAATATTAAGAAATGTTATTTAGATTTGAGAGACTCGTCATCTCTTCAGTGTATCTAGTTCACTATTTGCATCCAGCGACTTAGTGATTATATTCTCTTTGGCGACTGCCTTGGACTTGAGAAACCACCGCTGTCAATTTGTTTTATAATTTATTTATTTTTAATTTTGTACTAATTGTACATAATGACAACAATGAATAATATTCATTTAGTTATCGCTACTGAACAAGCTCAAAGTAACAAGCGCCGTAAATATGCGTCAATCTCTTTAAACCACGAGTTTGCAGCAGTGGAGACATTGGGCCCTTGGTCTTCTGACATGAAACAATTTGTAAAGGATTTATCCGTTAGACTGGTCCACGCCTCTGGAGATGTGAGAGCTGGTACCTACTTTGCTCAGCAGCTGAGCTCATTCAGCGGGGCCATAGCGGTAGCGTATTAGATACTATGCCTCACGGAAGCGAGTTGGATGGCGTATTTTTTCTATAAGATATAGGTATTTTCAAGTGTGTTTTATAAATTTGTCGTTTCATGTACATACTTAATTTGAATATAAACATCTTTACTTTCAAATTAGACAATGATGAATCTAATTTACCAACATTAATTCAAGTTCGAACTAGCTCAAAAAATTTTCATGTACATGCCCATTGTAAGCTGAATAAATGTTTTTCTTTCTTTCTTTCTTTCTACATAAAGCCCACAAGATAATAAAACCAAATGTTTAAGGACAATTGGAACACATGACAAATACTACAACATTAATTCCTCGAAACAACACAGCCAACCCTATGGAATAGAGACACGAGGAGCGGGTCGTCGGCCGGCAGAGCGTCTGACTGCGCAAAAAGAAAACAAAGTGACAACTTAAGATGTCCACCACTCAGGCGCAGCCGAGTGTTACATTACAATAACAATCGCTGTTGGCTGCTAGGGTTGACAAGTGCGGCATGCAAAGTATAATAATAATTTCTGTGACCTGGAAAACTGTTTATAATGCAGCTAAATTATTGCTTTACTATCAAAAGCAAAGTAATTCTGTCGAACGAATAATTTCAGTCAAGTATTTCAGAAAGGGTGTGTAACACTAAGTAAATGTGAAGAAGACATGTAAGGTAGGGTAGTGTTCCTCTTTTTGTACTCTAAGTGTTGAACCAAAAATGACAAAACGGGTCACTTAGGGAAGCACCTCGATATCTGTCCGTTTGTCACAGCCATTTATTCCGGAAACTATTAGACCTCTACTAGAAAAACTGATGGTTCTAATAAACGTATGTAGTTGAAAAGGTGTAAGGTCAATTTGTCTTATCACAACAAACAAATTCGAACTAAAAAAGTCTTTTTTAATTAGAATTTAAGTAAAATAAACTATGTAAATTAAGATTTCTTAAATAATCGAATTGTTGTTTAATAATTTCACTCTAATAGACCTCCTCAAAATATTTTCGTTTTCGTGCAATGAAGTATAATATTTCGATTAGAATTTAGGTAGTTTCTGGGACGACTGCCTGATCGATGTGAATGCCCTAGTCTAGGTACTCTTAAGATAGTATAATTGACTAGCCTTCCGTCCACAGGTCCGCTCGCGTGGGTACAGTTTACCATCCCGCCGAATTTATTTGAAACGGGTTAAAAGTACACAATGTGTTAATCCAGGAAATAGTCCATCTCTATACCAAACGTTATACCAATCTGTTCAATTCAGATGTTATAGCTCGATTACGGAACAAACATGGAACTAGTAAAATTTTCAACTGGTTTCCAAAAAGAAGTAGGTTATCAATTAGACTGTTTTATTGTTATACTATAGCTTTCCACCCACGGTTTCGCCGACGTGAAATAACTTTAACGCGGATATATTTAATTTGTTTATGCCACGGGAACTACTTACTTTATCGGGATAAAAAATATCCTGTTTTAATCCAGGGTATGTTCTACCTATACACCAAATTTCATCGAAATCCGTTCATCCGTTTCACCGTGATTGAGCAACATAAACAAACCGCCTCCGTGGCTTAATGTAAACAATATTGGGTTTACGATTCAGAGGTCGCGGGTTCGATCTCCAGCGGGGTACATGTTTAAGTACTCGGTTTGGTTGGTGGTAGGGCATTGTAATTATCCACCTGGCTAGCTACCACCATCTTATCTAAATCTGCCGCCAAGCAGCAATGTTAATAGCATTGTTGTGTTCCGGTTGTCAGAGATAAGATAGCCAGTCCCCCAAGTGTGTTGGGATTTCCGGGTCAGTACGCTTCCACCTTCGACCTCATCTTCACTTAATATCAGATGAGATTGAGGTCAAGTACCAACCCGTTACGAATAAAAAAAAAAAAAACACATAAAGAAACTTTCGCATTTATAATATTAATTAGATTAGGTATACCACGATATCTTCGCCAGATTTTAATAATTTTTTTCTGTTTGAAACTTCAAATCAAACTTCAAGTATTTATTTCAACGTAAGATACATGATATAATTTGTTGAATGTCAATTTAAATCTACTGGAAATAAAAATAGGGCTTAAGCATTTCTCTGTATGTCCAAGCTACTACTGCTTAAAATCATGCTAGGGAAATCATCTGTGGGAAAAGAAGCGGCGAAAGAAACACACCGGATCATTGATCTTCTCATTTTTTTTATAAAAGTGTTCAACTAATACTATTTTATAATTGGGCTTGAAAGGCCATTTAAGTGTGGTAAAGATCTGATGATACATACAACGGACGGAAGTCGGTTAGTTTTCCAATTTTCGCGGTCCAATAAGTATTGTTACCTAAATATTTTTGTTTATCGATTATCATTATCACTTACACTTAAAAAAAAATTAACCAACCCGTCTATTCCCGTGGCACGATTAAGGAACTTTACACCAAAAAACATCTATTTGCACGTTTCAACGGCGATAGACTCACCCTCTGTTATGTGTGCATGTTACTGTGTGCGAAGTGGGAGTTTTGTCTCGTTTTTAACTTTACCATCGCGTTCGCGTTTACGCAAAAAGTATCTATGAAGAAAATCGTTCTGCAAACTATCCGCTAGCGGCGCTGCATATTTCTTCATACAAATCGTCATGTAAACGTGAACGCGGTAGTAAAGTTAAGTCGAAACAAAACTCACACTTCGCCCTCAGGTATGAAAAGTTAACCATAGATGTTCCAAGCTTTAAACTTTTTTCTGGAACACCCAATCGTTAGATCTTGATACTATTGTATGTAATAAAAAATATTAGAAATTTCTTATCTTAACTACTTCGAACTACCTTGAAATATAGCTCTAGAACCCTAGAACACTATACGTCTTGTACTCCGTCCAGCGCAACCTTTATTTGTATAACAATAACTGACAAATAACAAGTAGCAGTTCGAAGTAAGCGGCGAGGACTGGTTTGGTTTGTTAATTAACTTACGTTATACAATTGTGTGTAAATATAAGGCTAGGCTACAGTTTGGATTTCTAATGAGCGAGTGACTCTTGATCTTCCCAAATATCTAGTCATCCATCGGAGATACAATGATAATATTTGATAAAAGATAAATATTGTTTAAATCGCTTTGTTTTTATCTTTTTTACCCGATGGCTCAAGAAAGGAGGGTAGAGCGAGCGGTTCGTGCGATCTACAAGTTATACAATGTTATATAAGATATAAAAATAAAGTTGCTGTCCATAGCAGTCGCTTACACTAAGGCATTCAAGGGACAATGTATACGCTTTTACAATAAGGTTCCGGTAGACATTGTTCCGGTAGAAATTCAAAATTTGCCTTTAAATAAATTTAAAACAACCATTAAACGGAAACTATGTGCCAAAGGCTATTATAAAATTTCTGAACATGAACCGCTCGGCAATATCCAGTATATTTTATTCTTATTTTTCTTTGTCGAATCATAAATTTTACAATTAGTTCAAATTGTCAAATACAATTGACTCATTTAAAAAGAGAAACCCCGGAGTTTCTTGCTCGTTCTTCTCTGGGGAGACTGCCTAGTGAATGCGCGATAAATGTATGTCATGACGATTTCAAATGTTATTCTTATAACTTACGAAATAAAACATTTTTGATTTGATTTGATTTGAAGGTTTTACGAGTGTATGTATATGTCCGTTCCTTTGGCGCATCCTGTAGTCTAAACGGTTTGACCGATTTAGACGTCCATTGTGTCGTTAGATTCGTCTTGATATCCGGAATGTGATAGGATGCATTTTATGGTAAAAAATCCAAGATGGCGGTCGCAAAGTACAAAATATTATGCTGTCGGGTTTTTTGGTTTTTAAATACTTATTTATGGAGGGTTTTATTGCGGTATGCGATTATTTATTTATTTATAGACAAGAAATCTTAACAGCACTTAAATATATATTTAACTATCAATATCTTTAATTTTGCATGCCAGATAATAAGATTTCAATTATGTCACCTTCTTGACAGGCAACAAACCGCAGAACACTTTTTACCGGAAACTACAAACCAACCTTAATTTCTACCTACCATAAAACCGCTGGACGTAATTC
Source organism: Oegoconia quadripuncta (assembly GCA_949316235.1). Taxonomy (NCBI): domain Eukaryota; kingdom Metazoa; phylum Arthropoda; class Insecta; order Lepidoptera; family Autostichidae; genus Oegoconia; species Oegoconia quadripuncta. Next base: position 8,267,611 of record OX438757.1, read on the forward strand.
TATGCGAAGGAACATGCACTCACATTTTTCTAGTTTTAGAAGTCAGGGCTTCATTGTTTATCAGGCTCCTATAGCCTATCCAAATAACATTGTTTAGTAAATAAGGCTAAACATTTATTTATTTTATTATAATTAATTATTTTGTAATGGGCTTCAGCTGCAACTTGTTATTCAACCAATGATTAGGTTGGTCTTTAAATATGCCACTATAATATAAATTCACGTCATCGATATTATATAACAATAAAAATATTTAAAACCCAAAAAAAAAAAACAAATACAAAGCTTAAAAGTAGGTCATCCAACGCGATTTATTTATAAAATCTAATTAACTTGTAATATACTAACATCCGTGAAGACAGATTGTCATCCTTTAATCATACCCTATAGGTAAAATCGGTAAGACAATTTTTACATGTGGTAACTTGTAATTGGCATTTTTCTATACAATGTTCATATAATATTTTATGTATTAGCTGTAAGTTCTCATAAAAGTAAATAAATAAAAAAAAGCAATAAGATAAGATTGAAAGAAAGAAAGAAAAAGTTTTTATTTGACACCATTATTGCTTACCTACTTAAATTAGTACTTTTTTTGTTTGGGTGTGTTTGTGTATCGTATTATGAACAATCAAAGTTTATTACAAGCTCCTACCCCAAAAAGAATCTTTTAAAAATAACAAGTGGAAAGTATTATAAACAAAGAAAGTCAATCTTTGCTGAATCCCACAACCTTGGGATCTTCAAGAGCAAGGTGAATAGGCATTTACTGGGATCGCATGCTTCATCTTCGACCACATCGTCTCTTTCCATCAGGCGAGATTTTGGTCCTAAATATGCATCCAACAGTTAGGTACGCTTCAAAAATGTCAGAGGGACATTTTATAGTAAAATAGAATCGGATCTTAAGTTTATTGGTCTGTGTAACTCACCTATTCCTTTCCCTCTTCTTGCATAACTCACACCACACGACACTCAAAGGAAACAAAAATTATGCAAAGTCGGTTTCATATTTATCGAGTACTTATAACAAATAAATAAGCTAACTGTTCGATTCTGATTCGCCCTACCCTCCGTAGGTGCTTGTTGACACTGTATGACGGTAGAATAGTGTTCCTCATCCACGTTAAGTAAACAAAGCGTAGCACAGTGATGTACACACAGTTCTTTTAGAGTTAAATTCAGACTAAATTATACAACATTAAATAAATGGCTGTATTTCATAATGCAATATGTATACAGGATCGAAACGTTAAGTGTATCCAAGCTAAAAGCCAATATCAAGACTAGGTGAAAAACTAATGCAATTCCTTCATTAATAACTATAAATTGAAAAGTTGGAAAACCTCCGATAGACTATGTTATCATCCAAATATACCAACCGTTTTAAATGCTATATATATCCCCATATAATATATAGCTAAGAACCTACCACGGAGTAAAGAAAATTAGAAAAGACGGTTATGTCGTCCAAATACACAGAAAAACTAAACGCTCAAATTCTTCGAAACCGTTTAACGAATTTATATGAAACATATATTTGAGAACATTCTGCTCGTGGAATCTTTAAAATAAAAAAAAAACCACACTCAAATCGGATCACTGAGATTCATTATTAAGATACTTCCGGATAAAGGCTGAGCATCGTTAAAACCATAACACCCGTCGTTTTTCGTCAGGGAATTGTACTTTGGCTACGTGTAGATATGGGAAATATGCGTGACTTTATATATGCATTATGTATACTGTGTTACAAAGGTGCGTGTGAGTGAAGTAGATACAAGTACCTGCAACCGGGAACGCGATATTTTGAAGTATCCATAGAACTGGCATGCATCTATACTTAATACATACGTTTATGTATGGTCAGTGATTAATTACAGCGCTTCTATGGGTTGGAAGGGCGTTCGTATGAAGTATTTCTACCGTTTCTTCTCGAATGTTACAACAAATCCAAAGTATCCGTTAGTGTGGCAAGAACAAATGGACAGTACACGTTGACGATAACAATCAAACAATATTTCAGGGAAGTCGACGAGCGTGACGCACGATGCAACTGTCGGTTATACAAATGGCCTCAAAACCACTTTAAAAATGTAAAATTTTCTGTTTGGTACCAAACACGGAGCCGGCGTCCAAATATCTAAATCGAGATCCAAGAAAACCATCTCTGTGACATTTCTACAGCCATAATCCAAACTGTTAGCGTATAGGTGTGAAAAGCGTTAGTAATTGCTCTGGCTGTGTCAATAGACGTAGCTAGCAAAGAAAAGGGCCACTCACTCGCACTTGTAGACATACACTCTTTTCTATTCTATTCTTGGTAGGAGATATACGACTGGAGTATTCCAAAGAGTGCTATATTTTCGAACTAGCTTTGATCTTCTACAAAAGTAAATACACCTACACTGAAAAAACAGTATCCAACTAATGTAGTTAAGTGTGACTTTGTTCATTATTAATCATTAAAGTGTCGAAGTCGGTTAATAAAGCGGAACCTTACATAACTTACATACAAAACAAATTTGTTACGGATCCCTAAGAGTTTGGATGTCACTTTTTGTATAGTATGTAACAAAATTTATTTCAATATACTCCACACAGGCAGGCAGCAAAGGCAGAAAGGTCATTGCCTACCTTAGTAAAAGTAATTGTGAGCATTCCTTGAAAAGCATTGTCAACACAGCTGATTCACACTGATATGAACAGAAAATATTCTAAACAGTTGCGAAGATTGCTAAAAGAGTAAGTTATTTTTTGCAGTTGAATTTTTCTCATTTAATGGCAAATTTTACCATCTGCCTACCCTGTGACAAAACCTTATGCACGCCACTGGATATTACCATCGTATTACACAGTTCATCTAAAAATCTATCAATTACAACAATTTCAGTTTTAAATCAACTATGTAATTTCAATCAAGCCACTACAAATACAAAATTTTTCCTATCCAGATTCACCACTTTACACGGAATGATTCACGGGCTCGATTAGTATTTTCAAATACCTATTTTAGAAAGAAACTTTTATAAAAAAGTTTTTCGCATCCCTGGCTGTTGTAGCTAAATAATGCCCTCAGAAAGTTATTTGCTACCTAACTCCTAGTAACTACCGTAATTGTGGTTTAATAAACTAATAATATAGTTTATCCAGATGATAATGATTTAAAAATAACACATTTTTATTTACTTATTTATAAATAACATAGAATAATTATAACTTTATACAAGCAGGTGTTAGAACTTCATATATGACTCTATTATTGAATCGATTTAAATGTAGTGGTAAGGTAAATTTTTAAACTAACATTTGTAGCAGTAAACTAATATTTTACAGTTAAACGTGACTAGTAACTTATATATATTAGAAAGTTGCCAAACCGGGCGCTTTGGGCATAAAAATAAAGAATTTCGACAATCCATTGGACAACAAACTTTAAAACAAATTTATCAGAATATTTTCTCCCAACAAAAGTCGTATTACAGGCACGTTACCATCTATATAATGTACTTAATATGATAAATTAATAAATGTACAAAGATATTAAAAGAAACATTATCAATTTATCAAGCTATTTTCTCCAATGATCTTCAACAATATGTTACCATTTCAGGCTGATCATCATAATCTAAATGACCATGAACATTGGACACTTGGAACCACTGGGAATTTGCTTTAGTATAGGGGCTAACATATATTGACGACCTGTTTGGTGTAGTAGTTAGAAACTCTGACCACTATATCAAAAGGTCGCGGGTTCGAATCCCGCTAGGGGCATCTGCTTGTATGATGAATACGGACATGTGTACCCGAGTTATGGATGTTTTTATTTATAATAAGTATTTATTTCCAAAAAAAAATGTATTTATGTAGTATATCAACCATCTGGTATCCACAACACAAGCCTATAGTTGCTTAAAGTGGAACTAGATGGCATATTTGACTGTTTGCTTTTGATATTGTTGTAATTTAGTTTTTGTTTTTTAAACCATTACACTTGTTCCAGTTAGTATTTAATTTCCATGTGTAGTTTAGGTCAGGTATAGGGTGAATGCGTATTCAAAGACCTGCGGTTCATCCGTACAGCTCTCTCTCTCTCGCAATTGCAATCGCTTGTCCTACAACAGCGACAAGAGTGATTACTGCTAAGGCTGCATTGCCGTGTGAATGTTTTTGGGCATTGTCATGGAACGGAGGGGTATGCATCAGCGTAGCGTTAACACGCCCGTGTGAACAGGCTCTATCAAAAAATCATAGAAAATACCGAAAACAATCCCAAGAACTTTGCCACATAGGTACCCAGCACCCGGCTGTACCCGTGCCGTAGCCTGCGCGCACGCCGCTAACAAACACAGTAAACATAGCGCGCTCCCGTACCTACGCCTCATTATTGCCTGTCGTTAACCGCCAACTGATTGAGCAAACATCGACCTTCATGGCATCTATTAGACACAAAAATGTAGAAGGTATGCGTCTTCAACAAGAACAGAAAATAGAGTTACATAATTCTGAAGGTGACGATAGGAATCATCGATGCATCATACTTGAAATTTTTTTGTTAGTGAAGTGAGCCTCTCTCGAAGTCAAAAGATAAACTCGCATACGTTAAGAGAATATAATTTAACTAGAATTCCGCGAATCGTCTGGATTCATGGACAGCGCCATCTGGTTCCACATTATGCAACTAGGCTTGTATTATGGATATTAGATGGTTGATATAAAACACAAATACCTTCTTTTTCTTTTTACATCTTATTTTTATAACCTTTTATATCTTACTATATAGCTTTCCTACTAGCCGAATAACTTTATCCCGGAAATTTGTTTATCCTGCGGGAACTACTCACTTTATCAGGATAAAAAATATGGTATATATCAAATTTCATTGAAATCTGTTCATCCGTCGCATTTATAATATTATTTGTTGGATTATAATTGCGTAACAATCTAGTTCTACATATAATTTTTGTTGAATTGAAAGCGAAGGTTTAGGAATGATTTCTGGAAACGAAGTGGCTGCTGCAGAGCTCTTTGTATTCATAAAAATGTCATAAAAATAGTTTTTCCGTAAGCATTAATAGTTCACAATGGTATAGCTTAGTCAAATTGATTTATGAACCGCCTATATTGGAGCCGCTTTGTAAACTGCATGCTCCCAGGCCGGGTCCGGTCGAATATAAACGATCTTATTATACCACTTTCTAATGTGGTCAAGGAACAGTGCATGTATGGTTACTGTATAATATATTTACCTGTGCACCAGACTGGATTACGTAATTAAAGTGCATAAGTAGTGCTAGAATCCAAGCAGTTTCAGAACATTTTAAGAACGACTAGCGAGTACTCATTTTAAATTAAGAAATCGATTTAAGGATGTAACTATACAAAGCATTCGTTTTGCAATGTAACAATGTTATATTTAAGCGCCAAAACCATGACCTATAAACAAAATTATCAAGGATTACTATTTAATAGATAAGATAACATAGAGCGTCGGTGGCTCAGCGATTAAGACGCGGTCTCCCAATTTGGGAGGTCCGGGTTCAATTCACGGGCAGGCCATGTACCACTGAGTTTTCAAATTTAATTTAATTACTTATGTGCATTTATCCGACCGCTCTTAAATGGTGAAGGAAAACATCGTGAGGATATCTGCATGCCTGAGAAATAAACATTCTAAGACATGTAAAGTCCCCAAATAGTATTGGGCCAGCGTGGTGGACTGTGGCCCATATTCCCCATTATACGAGGGAAGACCTAAAGTGCATGTTTACGGGCTGAGATGTTGATGACATGACATAAATATATGTCAATGTCTGTAATGATACTCGTACGTGTTTAGATAATTTTACTGAAGTTGATAATCAATGTGACATTTGCAGAGACCGTTCAAATGAAATTTCTAGGGTTTTGTACTTCAAAAGGAAAAATGGAACCGTTTATAGGATCATTTCGTTTGCTGTCTATCTGTCAAGACCCTTTTTCTCAGGAACGAGTGGAGGTATCAATACTTCCCTTTGACATAGAATCACGAATCACGAAAAAAAAAACGAAAATCGTTAATTTGTTAAAAAAAATACAGTTTTTTGCGATTACAAACTTACATTTTGACGAGTCTATTCCCGTAACGGACGAACAATATACATACATGAAAGTTTGTTCATTGGTATTTGTACAGAACCCTCGATGCGCGAGTCAGACGCGCACTTGTCCATCTTTTTCCGTTGCCATTCTTAGATATACTTATAATTCATGACCAAGGAATAAATACCAAACATTTTAGATTTCTGCTAGGAAAAGACTCCCGGTTAAAAAACACGTGGTCAAATAACATCTACTCATACTGATGAAACTTTACCCATATAAAATGTATAACACACACAATGCTCGCTTATCTATAACACCTAACTCTTGATTAGACGATTAATCCTTTGATAGTAGACACATAGGTGGTGTAATGTAACCTCCAGATTAAGTGGTCTAATTGTTTAACCGAATTTTAATAATAATCTTAAATAGTTTGTTAAACTACGCTCTGCCACCAATTGTTGCGATTTTTACAGTAGACTAAATCCCACCAAAAACATTCTGTAAAAAACTAGCCAAGTCTCGATGGACCTGCTTGATTATCTCTAAAAAGTAATGAAATCTATACAAAGTCGTGCCAAGTCTAAGGTTCCTTACTGCGATTTCTTTATTATTATAGTTAATGTTGTGTGACTTGGCCGTTGAAGGGTACACAGGGGTACAAAACCAGGTGCTCCATGACACCAATGGTGTGCAATCACCAATCTGTCGCCAGAACCGCTATTAATGTTATTAATTATGTTATTAAGAATGTTCAACGGCAAACTATTAGCGAATAACCTGTGTGGCGTTTACATAACATTCTTTATACGTTAGTGGCTTTATCAAGCCTACAATTGACTGGTTATTGAATCAACGTTTTCCAAGTGGCAATTTTCCATCGTCAATGCGTAGCGGTTCTGGCGACAGATTGGTGCAATGGTGTCATGGAGCACCTGGTTTTGTACCCCTGTGTACCCTTCAACGGCCAAGTCACACAACATTAACTATAATAATAAAGAAATCGCAGTAAGGAACCTTAGACTTGGCACGACTTTGTATAGATTTCATTACTTTTTAGAGATAATCAAGCAGGTCCATCGAGACTTGGCTAGTTTTTTACAGAATGTTTTTGGTGGGATTTCACTTCTTTTTGTAGAAACGTGGGCATGTTGATTTTCATTTTAGATTTTCTTATGTGACACAGTCTTTTTCTTTTTAGGAGTAGTTTTTTTATTATTACAAATCTTTCTTTTCTTTTTTTCCGGTTTTGATTCTTGTACAGTAGCAACAGTTTTTCGTATTGCCCATTCGCGTTCATTATTTATTCTTTTAGACGGTTTAATTTCTGAAAGATCGGCGCGGTATTTACGCCTAAGCCGGTTGTATTCGGTGATTTGAAACATAATACAGTAATAGAGAAACATCTTTGAATTAATATAATAACAACCTGCCAATTAACCTTAGCAAACCTCACGAAATAATCAGCGAAATCAATGAAATGCAAATAATCCCTCCTAACCCCTAGCAAACATTTTCAAGCGCAATAGAAGAATGTCGTAAACGACTGTAACGCGGCCGGTTGCCACTTTGCCATATAAGGTTATCGGAAAAACAAAACGTAAGCGCGTTTTAAAATACAGTCAACGCCATCTAGCGACGCGTGCGGGTATCACCGCCACTCTTAGCCAATGCATTTTGACCAAATTTTCGTTTGTTTATTTAATTTGTGTAATGTTCGAGTAGAATAAAATTAATCGTTTGACTATTTCTTCTTGTAAACTTGTAATAAGTATAAGTAAGTATAAGTATAAAAGCCAGTCTAGTCTTATCCAGAGTTTTCCTTTAATTTTATTTATATTCGTATTAAAAGCAGAAGGGGAGGCATTCGCCCAGCAGTGGGACGCTATAGGCTAGATTAAATTAGAAGATGTGTCCCACTACGCTGGACAGTCGATTTTTTTATGTACCAATAGTAGAAGGGGGCATTACCATATCTCTAATACAGCTGGGACCAGCTGAGGGTTCTTCGTCAGATATAAAGTTAACCGTTCGACTATTTCTTCTTGTAAACTTGTAAGTATAAGTATAAAAGCCAGTGTAGTCTTATCCTGAGTTTTCCTTTAATTTTATTTATATGCGTATTATAAGCAGAAGGGGAAGCATGCGCCCAGCAGTGGGATGCTATAGGCTAGATTAAATTAGAATATGTGTCCAACTACGCTGGATTTTTGCAATGACAGTCGATTTTTCTATGTACCAATAGTAGAAGGGGGCATTACCATATCTCTAATACAGCTGAGACCAGCTGAGGGTTCTTCATCAGATACTTCAGACCTTCGATTTTTGACATCAAATGAAGCGGCCCACCAAGTTGAATATTTTTTGTAAAGGCGGTATATGTCGATCTCTAATAGTTTGGTTGGGCTCTTGTTTCCTAATCAGGGTCACCAGGTACTCCAGATCTTCGATTATCCTAGTTTTTATAGTTTTCCCTTTATGTGGCCATTGAACCATAACTCTGTACCAAATTTCAGCTCTCTGAGTTTATGGGAAGTACTAGTTCTATTTTGATGATCATGAGTGAGTGAGTGAGTGAGTGAGTGTCATAAATGCGAAACTTTGCTTTCGCTTAACTTCGGAATTAAATGACCTACAGACTTGAAATTTTGGATTTTAAGTATGTGATTATAGCTTACTGGATGACGAAAATTTCTGCGTTCTAGTCTTATCCAGAGGTTCTAAAATAGGGGCCTGAAAATGCGGCGAATTGGTTCCAGTAAAGGATGGTACGGCAGTGTTTGCTTCGCGCTCGACTTGGCGGGGGCACTGCCGTGCCCCCCGATAAATAACAATCAGATTGCAGGGAAAATATGGATGTATGAAATTAATATTCGTAGTGAATTGAGACAGTGACAAACAGCTCATAAAAACAAAAGGAACGTGACTATATAGGCTATCAGGAATAGACTATCAGTACTCAAATAGTCGGCCGCAGTCTTTATATGTATATCAATATATGAAAGCGGCTTCTAAATATTAATGCCCACTATGACCGCTGAAAGTTAAAGCCCATTTATTCTAGCCAAACTTGATTTATGTGTTTAAATTTCCCACTTAAATATCAGTAACTATAACAAATTAGAATTTTTATTCAGATACTACAGTACGAATAATAATAATTCATTTTTTTTAAAGTCACAGTTAAAAGTTTGTCTCAACTCCTTGGTAAGTGGAATGGTCGCATGTAGCCTTCGGGGTGGAATCGTAGCCAGAAGGCCGGCCCGCATTGCCACGCCAATATTAATATTAATTTTGATTTCATTTTATTTACTTGTCTGAGTAAATTATCTAAACATGCACACAAATAGTCACCTTCTTTACCCAAATGGGGTGGTCAGACATATTCCAAACTTTGGGTGTTGTAAACATTAATGCCTGAAACAATATCCACGGTTCACCTTTCGAAACATACAGAAATGCACACGTGACAGGTGAGTTCAATTATCTGTAGTTTGTGGAAAGCCCCTTAGTCGCCTATTACAACATCCACGGCAAAAGACGGCCTGATTCTATTCTTTTTACGTGCCGAAACCACACGATAATATTAATAAGCCATTGATAAATTAAGTATATACTTACAAATTATATTTGCCGTCCATTATGCATGTATGAGTCAACACCCGATTACACTCGCACGCTATTCTTCCTTCATTGTACTAAAATTATTTTATAACCTCATTAGTTATAACACAATATCAGCATTCAGCAGTAACCGCCACTTACAACTGTTACGATACGCGAGCCGAACTAATTACACGAAAACATATGATTTAGATAACGCTTATCAGTTGTGATAATGTTGCAGAACTCACTACGAGCACGAGTCACTAGTATAAAGAAACTGTAGTTTAAGGAAATATGTTTGACTTTCAATGCTATGAAACCTATAAAGAAAAATGTCCCAATTGCAAAATTGAAGATGAGGCCCAAATTGGAAGCGCGCTCGCCCTGGAACGTCAACTTATTTATGGGACGGCCTACCTTATCTGTTCCCCAAGAAAAGTGACATACATTCCCTCAATACTCGACACAAATAAATACCTTCCGTGTCTGCAATTAGACTTCAAAAGGCATATAAGTCATACTTGGGGAACTGTGTCCCAATAACAAAATCCCTTCAAATATGTGCAACAATAAATTCTAGAGTATAGTACCCTCATTGATTGGAAAGGCCTATTATAATACATGTGATTACTTGGAAGATAGAGATGCCTGGCCTCAGTAGCGTATTTTGTATCTGCCAATGACTTTATAGAACAGCTACATCTTACTTTTAAATATATGACAATCGTGTCGATTCGGATGTACAGCAACTAAAATAAAGTAAACTAAAACCAGTTTTAGAGTGGTGCCGTCGCATCGTACTGTTCCAGGGAGAAAGAGACAGTACTACTTTAAAACTGGTTTTAGTTTAGTTTAGTTGGTGTACATCCGAATCGACACCATTGTCTCCTTACAGCGGCTACCATAGCTTTAAGAAAATTGATAAAGTCCATTTACGCAGCTATTAAGCCTTAAGAAAATTGGCAATGCCGTTTTTCAGCAGCTACATTTCTGTAAATTGTTTTATGATCCATTTACTTTATATAATTTTGGTAGTTAAAAATTAACGCAATTTGTAACTAGAACCTTTAAAATTTATTTATTTTATTATATTGTAATGAACATGTCCATGTGCTCGGAAGATGCCTATGGAAAAAATAAATGAGTATGACAGTCATCTCAAACAACCGGACACAACAATGCTACCCAACTTTAAGGCACCTCGCATCTCCTCACTAAACAATAACGACATAATTTAGGTTTCTACTTACGCATGTGTAAGTAGGTACAGTCAGAATCATAACTGTTGAACTATTCATTAACACGTTAACGGACTGAGCGCTGATGTAGCAGTCGTAAAAATAAGAATTCAATTTTGTCTGGTTCACTGTCCATTAAAGTGTAAGTCTCATTACCATTCCACATATGAAGTGTTGCATTCGCGTCGTCCAAGTAAATAGTATCAAAATGTTATCGTTCAGGTAGGTAGTTGTAAAAGTTCGGAACACCGTCTAATTCTGGTGTTAACTGTACCAACATACCAGCCGCGACCTATTGACCTTAACCTTACTCAATATCACTGGTTGATATTATGTTACCCATCAACCATTTTAAGATATAAGTATCGCGTTAATAGGTAATCAATTACCTACAGGTTAACCAAGCTTTATGTGCGAAATATTAATACCGGTTGGCTTTATTAAAATAGTAACTCAGTATATCAACACCATTCTAACTATTCAACGGATCAATGATAAAAACCAACCCGAGAAAAAAACCTGTCAACTTCGTATCGTACATATGCGTTTACAGTTGAAAAATACATTTCAAAATGCAAAGTTATTTTTGCAGTGGATTTATATTATTTTGTATCAAGTTTCTATGAACCTTTTACAAATCCAACTACATGTTATAACTTGGTCGAATATTACTCGTAAACAGTAGAATCTACTTATAGTATAAGGTTTCTTTAAATTTCGTAAGGTTGCGAAGGTCGTAACATTGCGAATACCTATTAAATTTTCAAAAATGGCTGGTATGGTAAGGGGCGGTAGATATACGTACATAATACCGATGCCTGTATCGAAACATATAAAATAAATGTTCAGAATAAAAATATAAAAAAATTTTAGAAATACCAAACATGGTTACTGTCGGTATTAATTCCGATGTCAGAGACAGACAAACACCTAAACAGGAATACAGAAAAAGGTGTCAAACTTATAACAACCCTTATTTTGTGTCGGGGCTGTCTAAATACTGTATTTCAAAGTTGTTACATTTGTTTATACTCATACTCGTTGTGCAAGTGGCTGTAACGATTCTAATGAGGTTATCGCGCTACTTGTTTGACTTGCTTGATTAATTCTGTAGTGCCCTTAAACCATAGATGTGTATTTCATTTTAAGGTATACGACAACGCAGACTGACTACAGACGTGGAAAAAAATCATCATTGTACAAAATAATAATTCACGAGCATTGGAAGAATAACCGATAAAACGGAAATCACAGTTTATTCAAAAAAAGCTGAGACTACATTACTATTAAATGTGTGTAATAAAATTTACTGATGAAGTCTCTATGCTACTGTCAGATGTAACAATTGTTGATAAGCCTATTAAATAAAATAAAAACGGTATCACTACCTACTGGTTCAGCAAAAAAAAATTAAAACTTTAAAACTATATAAAAGAGTTATTGAGCATGAATAACCATTTTTTGGATTTGTTTCAACCTTAAATTTCAAAAATTATTCTGCAGGGGGGTTTTTTTGAAGGGATTTTAATGAAGGAAATTACGTAGAAATCTGTTTTTATTTGGTATTTGGTATAATATTATTAATTAATATATTGATATATTGTTTGGATGACGTTATCGTCCTTTAGTTTAGCTTTAGCTTTATGTTTTACCTTGTATTTTTAAAAACTAATATAGATTTACCTTATGTATAGCTCAATAATGACTAAAGGCAAGGCATATTAATACATTTATTTAAAATATCATTTTATAGTTTCTTACATTACAAAAAGTGCTTCATATAATCATCATGCCTAGCCTGGCATGCCTAGCTTTTGTACCTTTGTATCTAGAGTACCAATATGAATAGATAAAACGTTAACTAAGAAAGAATGTAAACACTTTGTTATAAAACTATTAAGATATAATAGTTATACAATTATCTGTTAACCAACGAGCAAGATGATAATCTGACAGATATGAACAAATCTATCCGTACGGATTAATTGTGTTCTATATTTGTGAAGAAACAGGTATCTAGACTAAAATAGCATTTCACACAATTTATACATATAAATAGCTAACTTCTAGAAGACCAACTTTTACATTAAGGCCCGGTTATCATTTGCTTTATTTTCATGGCTACCTATATAAATTGAATTTACAAAATCCGCCAATCTAACAAAGTATAATGCAGAAAGCGACTGTGTTAAAAAACGAAATTATCTTTTAACAAATACAAAATAGTTTATTTTCTCCGCTTAGGTATACATTAGAGTGTACTTATGTATAATGAAATATATCTAAGTCTTAGTGAAAAAATGTGGTGGATAGACTATAGAGGCCACACTAAAGTTATATAGAAACCTGTTTTACAGGTCTCAAGGCCCCCACCTCCAGGACATAGTGAACACATATTGTATCAAACATTATACATGCCAAGGAGTTATAGAAAATATAGTAAACCCATCAAATATATCTACAACCTTCTCGCAAACACCAGATTTAGAAAAACCGTAGTCTAATCGGTTCATTTCGTGGCTACTATGCCATAAACAGACACACACACGCACTCATAGATACACGGGTAAACAAAGACTTCAAACTTATATACCCCTGTTTGCTTGAGAGGTTAATAAGGCACAAAATCTTAGCTGTCAATAATGACCTTCCATCATTTGGTATACTTCAGGTACAAACAGATACAATTCCGGATCGGCGGGAATATTCTGAACATTTATTTTAGATTATCGAAAAAAAAGGTATCTCAAATTTTTCTTGCATTATTGTTTTTTTTTTTTATATCTTTGGTTTACCTTAACATGTAGATGTATTTTGAATGAGCATATTAATTCATACTGCGCCGATCCCAAACAAATTGGGACAGAGCAAGAAAATGATGATGATGATCGATCTATAAGATAATTTACCGAGAAAATAGCTAATAAGCTTTAAAAATAATAAACACATTTTTAAGCAGACTAATAACTTTGGCAATACAGCAAAAATTGTAAAGCGAGGTTCGAAAAAGGTAAGGAATAATAACATAGATAACAATTATTAGAAATTAGACCCATACTTTTAACATTCAGAATAAAAAATTAGAGTATTTTAATATCCGCCGAGTCTGAACAAAAGATTGGTTTACTTGTCCGCAAACCCTGCCGCCACAAAAATTTGTGCTGCTGCGTTTCCGAGTAGAGCTTCGAGATAACGCGGTCCTGACACCGAATACCGACTTCAGGGAACCGCTGCATGGCAACAAGACACCAACATTCCAACCTATGATAACTGCAGCAAGCACCATTACGTGCGCACATTATTGCATATCACCCGACACCCTCGCAGATGGTAATGGTTAATGAAAACGGCGAAACGAGATGAGCCTGAGAAAGCTTTGCAGTCAATACTGTTATCGTTAGTCGAGCCTGCATCATGTATATTCAAAGTATGTACTTATTGTATATTTTTTCGATTGGTATAACATACTTCAGGTACCTGCCCTATATACGAGTATGTCCGTCCCTTCCACGGGATTCCATCGATTTCAGCAGTTAGCGTTGTATTGAAAAATGTAAGCACGCGGCTGTCACTTTTTCGAATTTTGAATGGTGACTTTCCTCTGATACGCTGGAAAACCTATTACTTACTAGTTAAGGTAACCTAAAGGAGGATATATAATCACTACGTTTAATTTAAGAATGTATTTAAGGCTCGGACTCCAGGGATGACATGCGTGATTCTAGAATACACACAGTGGAATCTATTATGACAATGTCAAAAAATGGAGATCAAATAGTTCCCAAAGGAAAAAATTGTGCCACAGTAGTTTAAGAGTTATTCAATATTTTAAGTGAACATTCTGGCGTCACGTGTTGCTGGCATCCTCATTCTCATATTCAGAGTCTGCTTTACCTATGATTATAATTTACATCCAAAAAAACTGTGCATAAATAGTGCCACCGAAATATACAAGTCCCATTTACAGTTCTTCAAAAACAACGAACTTATTTCGATGTCTTTGTGAAAACGGGCAGCGCAGACGATGACGACTTTTTGTCTGTAATGGCGCTTGTTTTTAGCTGAACGTAGTGTGGTAAGTAATATGCTGATCTTCCTAAAATAAATTATAAAAAATAGGTATAAATTATACCCAGGTTACTAAAAAGACGATTCGGCTTGCAAAATGATTTTTTGCTCAACGTAAAAACATAGCACGAAAGAAAAACTAAACACCTGCAATAGCTGCTGTTGCAAGTTTGCACAATGCGGCTTACGAAACTACATAATTGTAATGGGACATCTACTGGGCTTAATTTAGTTAATCTGCAAACTACAGTAGCAACGTTACAAAAACGTTAAGATCGAGTAGGTAAAAAAACGTGGAAGGGCCTCAGGTAGCTCCATAGAATTATGCATCAGCACTAAAGCATAAAAACCACGGTGAAACGTATTTGATAACTGTTTAAAAGTCCGTTCGAAGACGGTAAATTGTCACTTGAAAGTTTTAAGTTTCTTAAAAACGAATGAGGTACCGCTAAGTATTATTAATATAATTTACTTTCAATGTTTCAATTTAGATATTTTTATGTTTTAATTTTTCAATTGACATTTGAAGTTATAATTGTTATTATAAATTTTCAATGTCTACCACTGTTTATTAACATAGTTATATAGGTGACTGTACTAACAAAAATAGACCTTATTGTCTGGAAAAATAAATAATTTATTTATTACTCTAATTGATTTGGTGTCATCCCAAAATTTTTATAGTTATGGAAAACATACGGGTGACGTTTGTGACCCAAAAATCAACAATGCATCTAATGGTTTAGAAACTTAGATAAGTACTTACATAAACTATGTAAGGTGCTTAGGTAACCAATGTTTGAAAAAACAAAAATGCACATGCATGTTTGTTCCCAATGCACAGGACCAAAAGGTTGGGTCTCCCGAACATAAATCAAAATCACCAAAAAACGTTAGTTTGGATTCCAAACTTTGGAAGACAAATTCGTGACATGTGGTGTGCAGCTGTCTGGTTCCTATTGACTGATTTATCTTTTGGAAAATAGTCAAGATTTTTTTTAAATTGCTAAAATATGTTTTATACAATGCAACTTAAGAAAAGTGCCGATTACAATTAAGGAATGAAACCACTGAGTAATTTAAATATATTGGATTGGACGTAGAGACAGATGACAACATTCATGACGAAATAGATATGCTTAAAGTTTTCTTTTTCAGAGATTTCTTCGATGACATCTGACCTAGTTAAATGTGGAATCTGCACTATTTCACTTGCATAATATAACAACTTTTTTAAACATACCAACGTAAACAAAGCTATAAGTAAACCGTGATTCTCAGAAATTCAGTTTCCCACAACCAAACGGCTGCATGCAGGAAAGAAGTGGCTCGTAACACGTGACCATAAGCAAAACAACCAACCAATTCTGCGATCAGTTTTGGTAGCAATCTCGATAAATCGATCGTTAAACTCAAGAAACCATATTGGCGTTGCAGGCTGCGACACCTCGTAAAGAAAGGCTTTATTTAGAAAATGATTGAATTTATAACACACAATTAGGAATCAGTGAACTTACCTAAGGAAAGCTACTCCAGAATCATATATTTCAAATTACACTGTATAGGACATAATAAAAAAATTTTGGAGAGGGAAACTCGAAACTTGTTTTTATAATTTAAAATCACGTCTGTTTGTGCACTTAGTTGTTATAAATTACGCAGTGGATTTTGATACGGATTTCACTATCATTTAGAGAATTTCGTCCGGAAGGTATTTGCATACATGTTATTTATAGAAAGAATTTGCATCCGTGCGAAGCCGGGGCGGGTCGCTTGTTAGTTATAAATAGGAAGGTGCGAGTTGAAAGTGTTTATTTGGAAGTTTCTTTAAGTTTATGTCTTTATTAAATCTCGCTTTAAAAAGGACGGACAGTGCTTTGGTATCGCTTCGCTAAACAAAAACGAATAGGTGGCTGCGCGTATATTGCAACATTTATATATTTACTAGCTTTCTCCCGCGGCTTCGTCTGTGTGGAATAAGTTTATTGAGGATTTGTTTATCCCGCGTGATCTAACCACTTTATCTGGATAAAAATGTTTTAATCCAGGGTATTTCTACCTATATACCACATTTCATCCAAATCCATTCATCCGTTACGCCGTGATTGAGCCACGTTGAGCCAGCCAAGTTAGTGCGAGAGCTATACAGGGTGAGTTTGAATTCGTGTAATTCCCATTACATGGTGACGCCACTCTTGATTACGAACAACATCCCCCAAGGAACCATAGTCGAATGCGATCATAGTCGAAAGTAAATTATTCTGAAACCACCTTTAGTATGGAAGTCCAACAATTTTCGGCTGAATTCGGCTATGGTCCCTGTATATATAATTATAATTAACTACATCCTGGAGTTCATTACAATCTCACCCTACATAATATCATGACACTATCAAATCATATGAAAGCTAAAACAAACATGTTATGATGAGGAAAGTGCGGTGTCTACTATAATCCCATAGATAGCGCACGTCATGTAACCTAATACCGTTGAAGACTAGTGTATAGTTAATTACGTGAGTAAACAGAGATTAGAGACATCGGATGCTGCTCAAGTTATCCGATTTCTTCTAACGGTTCATGTAAACAGGCATGTAGGCATTTTGTATAAATAATACGTATTAACAATACATTTTGGAATTAAGCGCCTACTTTCTGTTGCGATTAAGGCAATTTTAAGTTGGTAAGATATATTGTAAATGTCCGCCTGGCTAGCTACCACCATCTTATCTAAATCTGCCGCCAAACAGCAATGTTAATAGCATTGTTGTGTTCCGGTTGTCAGAGATAAGATAGCCGTGGTCCCCAAATATTTGGGTTTCCGGGTCAGTACGCTTCCACCTTCGGCCTCATCTTCACTTAACATCAGGTGTGATTGAGGTCAAGTGCTAACCCGTTGTGCATAAAAAAAAGTAAGATTGATAGATAATTTATTTGTTCCTTCATTCACACACATAAATTTGACGTTTAGGCACAATAACAAATGATTACACGATAAATATTAGAGTATACGAGTATGTGTGCAAATTATGCTTTGTAATTTCATATTAGTGGTCTTGGGGCGCCCATTTCAGCTTGAATCTTTTAAATAAAGCCCAGCGTTATCCGCATCGCGTTGCCGATCGCTCTCGCGGGTCATGCTCGGCGAAAATTGCACTCGTGGCTTCATTACGTACCGTACAATGTATACACAATCAAATTTGATAAGAAACCGCCTTTTATTAATATTTTCAATTTATATTTATTTAAGTGCTGCGTGTGTACCTACATAATCTAGGTTATTTAGTCAGAAATAAATCCAAAACTTTTTTTATGTAGTGCGGGCTGAAAGCTACCTAGACCAGCGCACATGACTGACCATACAACGTACCTGCAGTGACCTGCTTTTTGTTAACTCCCGATGCAAAAAGCGGGGTGTTATAAGATTGACCGTTGAGTGTATGTGTATGTTGTGCATCGTAGCTCTTAAACAGGTAAACCGATTTGGATTAGGTTTCTTTTATTTGAAAGCAGGTTTTGTAGCGGTGGTTCCTAGACATATTTTACCAAAATCAGTTGAGCTGTTTTGTTTTAATGGCTTGTTTTCTCGGAGGTTTTCTAAATTTTATTTATTTATTTTACTTATATTGCTTATATACATTAAACACAATCGCGCAGTAGACATATCTATTTTTTATGTTAATACTTTGTATATTATATTTAACTTCCACTGTAAAATAATAATAATATAATATAATATACTTGTCAGAGATTAAATAATAGTCACTATGCAAGCATGTAACTCGTTTAGTTTTTTTTTATGCACAACAGGTTAGTACTTGACCTCAATCACACCTGATATAAGTTGAAAGAAGAACCTTACAATATTACCTTTAAACGTTACCAGTTTACAGAGTGTGCTGACATCTACCAAATATCCTCAACAAATAACTGGAATTACCATAATTGTCCGTTTGGTTGTTTAAAAAATTAGTTTTAAACCGAGAATGGTTGTGCTCATTTTACTGAGCTATTGTTTTAGTTTTGGGCTCTTATCGTTGCGGTAGTGTTACAAATTTTGTCGTCAAAGTAATTATTGTGTGCTCAAGGTTTGTCTGACGACTCAGACAACGTGAAATAGACGAATCATTAGTTAGCATTTGTATGGCAAAGCTGTTTGCAGTTGCACACGTGCATATGTATTTAGTCTGCTGCATAGTATTCTCACTTGTAACATACGTTTTCAAAATCCTCATGACAGCTTTTTCCTATGAAACCCATATTGTAACCCTATAACATTTTTTTTTTCATTATGAGTTTTAATTCTTACGGCCACTGTGATTTACTTTCTTGTGACGTAGGTAACCTATCCTCTGACACTAGACTGTCACGACGGATCGAATGCTACCTCATAAATTCAAATCCATCCAGCAGTTTGCTTGCCACGATAGAATAAAGAATCCCACATACATAGATATGTACGAGAAATATAACCCTCTGTGCTATAACCCTCTGTGCTGTGTGGTTTCGGCACTCAAATAGAATAGAACCAACCCGTCTCTTCCCGTGGGTATCGTTAAAGGCGACTAAGGGACTTTCCACCAAAAAACATCTATAGTTTTGCACGTTTCAACGGCGATGGGCTCACTGCCTGTCACGTGTGCATTTCTGTATATTACATAAGGTGAACCGTGGATGTTGTTTCAATCATTAAACTTTTAATGTTTGGAATAACGGTCTCTTCAGTTCGGTAAAATTTAATACTCGAAACTTGCCATGAATATGAACGTTTCGGAGAAAATTAAATATAGTTCAGTAAAAACACGTAATTTTTTGATATAACTTGCTATAATCTTAAAGTTCCTGATTTTTTGTAGAAGGATAGAGTACCCATCAGTAATAGAATAAAAATGTTCTCTGACAATTCTGTAGCTCGCTTTATGTATAGTGTAGGTATTTAGTAATAAAACATACAATATTAAATTACAGTCACCACTGTGAACTTCATTGCATTATAGAAGATACTAAGATCTCCTAAAACAATTTTCCAAAAAAATAATCAATGACAACTTTATATTTTCTAAAAATAGTTTATTGAGTAGTGATATTATTATTACCCTCGGCGAAATTTTTCATAAATATAAATAAATATCCTTAGACATACACACAGCGCCATCTAGTTCCACAGTAAGCAACTATAGGCTTGTTTTGTGGATACCAAATTGTTGATATACTACATAAATACATTTTTTTTTGTAAATAAATACTTATTTTATTATAAATGAAAACATCCATAACTCGGGTACACATGTCCGTATTCATCACACCAACATATGCCCGCAACTATTTGGTATAGTGGTCAGAGTTGCTTACCACTACACCAAACAGGTCCTCAAAAAATATTAATATATAATATAATTATAAATGAAGAAGTTATTGATCGATTTTTTTGAAAATAGATACAATAGTTCTAAATATATTCTCCGACGCAATTTAATTCACTGTGATAATTTTAATCTAATAGTCTATGTTTTATAACTAAATACCTATACTATATCTAAAGCAAGCTACCGATTTGATAGAAAACCTTTTTATTCTAATAGGTTACTCTATCAATGTGCAAAAAATCACGGCGTTGATAATATATAGTAAGTTAAAAGTGTGTCTTTACTGGACTAGTTTAGTTGGGCATTGCCATCACTAGTAGCGTATCTATATCAAATTATTTCTACATATACCTCGAATAGTATCGACAACAGACAGGTAATGTAACCGCTCTACAACCCTACATGGTTTTATAAAATATAAGTAGGTACCTACATTATAGCGAAAATTTACTATAGTTACGGCGAACCTCTATGCCCTGAGGTTACTTCTGATATTCTATACATAGATACTTGCAATCCCAACTCAACACAACAACATCATTATTATGGACAACATGGTTCAATAAATCTTACGGCGCCAATGACTGGGTATTTATGGACGGTCCGTTCGTCCAGGAAACTCTTCACAACTTGAAATTGGCATTTATTGAAAGATCGTCATGAAACCGCAATCGAACAGAAAAGTATAAATAACTCTGACTTCAATTTGGCTAAAAAAAATTTTAGTCCCCGTGTTATAACGAAACTGCAAGTAAAGGTCTACTTAATATTGTCTTTGACGAAACATACTTTTCCTCTACTGTAACACTGGCTGTAAAATCAATGGGTATACATGATGGATCAGATATTGTCTTAGGGATCGAATTAATCAAATCACTATGGCTCTCATCGCGCCTTGAAACGCCTGCAAAAGTTCCTACCGAAAACAACACGAGGTACTCCTTAAATACGAATAAGTACCAAATAAGTAGCAATCCTTTCTTTGAATCCGTTTTTATATTTATCTTCTTGTTTTTATAATATGGGACCAATATTCATGGACAGCGGTCACCGCTGTCCATACCGCTATCCATGATTATTGGTGGTTTACACATGCTTTGACGGCCTTTGCAAGCTCTGTTCACCCGACTCCTAAAGGACTCCATATTATCTTTTAAGAGATATACAAATATGTTCAAATAAGTCAATATCACTCAATTATAAATACCGCTTTATACATTTACTCTAAACATACACACAAACACACACACACACACATTCGATTTTCAAGTTTTATTTAACTCATATCATAATTGGTTATTTTTCTTTACAAAGCCTGTAATTGTTATGGAAGAGCGAAAACACCTGATACAGGTACTTAAGTACTTACTGAGTGTTTTCAACCCAAATACTGATAATGTAAAGTCGTTGTTATAGAAATAAAATATTTTGGATTTTTGGAATTTTGGCTACATTTACTATTTCATTATTGTTTTATATCTAATTTTATACAATTTGATTGTGACTGATTAAAATTCTGTCTCGGTTAACCGTGTAACCGGACCATACACGTTATCCTTAGCAATATATTTACGTCAAACAGTTAATAGTCAATCTCATTATTTCTGTTCACGTTCTGTCGGCTAAGGACGCGGGAAAAACGAGGACGGTTCACACTACTGGTAGTAGATTCTGTTACTATATTGCCCGTATTTCAGAATGTTCCTCAAGCGTAGATCTGCGCTTGAGCATAGTTAGAGATGCCGCTGTACAAGTTACATAAAGCTGTCCCTTTTCAACTGTCCTCAAGCGGAAATCATTGCTTGAGTATTCTGAAATACGATTTACTTTTGCAGACGACGCAGATATAGTCACGCTTACCAGGCGTTCATCCAAGCAACTGCTTGCTAAAGCAACTGAAGCAATCAGCAGTCACTTATTCGTAGCTAACAAGCTGTTCAATTGCGATAACTTTTGATTTTTTTTTGTACAAAACGCGTTAGCTCGGGACCACAATCACATCTGATGTTAAGTGAAGATGAGGCCGAAGGTGGAAACGTACTAACCCGGAATCATCTAATTTAGAGAACTAGCTATCTTATCTCTGACCACCGGAACACAAACAATTAGCTTGCTGTTTGACGGCAGACTTAGATAAGATGGTGGTAGCTAGCCTGGCGGACATATATAATGCCTTACCACCAACCAAACCCGAAAAATAAACATATTCCCCGCTAGGGATCGAATCCGCGACCCTATGTTGTTTACATTGAGCCACGGAGGCGGTCTACGATTTACAATAATCGCCCAAGTTTATTTTAGTATACACCTCACCTGATGGAATGCACGGGTTATTAATAATAATAAATAAATAATAATAAATAAATAAATAAATATTTCGGACACTTACACCAATCATCTAGTCCCAAACTAAGCAAAGCTTGTGCTATGGATACTAGATAACGGATAAACATAAAAAATAATAATATAATAATAATAATAATAATATTTACCAATCACAATCAAATTGTATAAAATTAGATATAAAACAATAAACATAAACATACAACATTTATTAGTAGGTAAATGTCATATTAATTTTATTTACTAATTATTTAGACATAATATTGACAAATAATTTAATGTAATAATAAAATAAATTATATTATATTATTTTTTTCTAAGAATACTGATTTTACGAAGGTGTATATGTATTTAATTTCTTACCTACCTAAATATATATTTACCTTCTAAAGTGTACTTATTTGAAAACGTAATGTAATATCACTCTACCGCTTGTAATTCCTGAATTTCTGCTCCAAAAACACCTAACAACATTTTGCAAGCCCTGTTCAATCGAGCAATTCATATTCATTGTCACAAGTATGTAAATATATTGCTTTACTATGCTGAATATTAACATTGCAATCACTTTATTGGTCTCTCGGTGACATAAGTTATTATTTCCGTTGACCTTAATATTTTCTCAGTATTTATCTATCAACGGATGCTCTTCATTCGTAATTCCGGTTCAACATAAATAAACATTCATGATTGACGCTTAAGAAATGGCTCATTTTGTAACATATAAATAGATCATACTCTATAATGGTTTCAAATTTGATACATCCATCCAACATAAGCATTGGGTGAACACCCAGATGGAACTGTCTGGGTAATGCTCCCAGAAGTGGTTTCTTTAACCCCGGACGAAAAACGAGGCGTGTTATGTGTTTGACGATGTTACGTGGTCGTTTATATCTGGATGTATCTCAGTAATGCGTAGTCCGAATTGACAACAGTTTTTTTATATTTAATATTCAAGTATAGGGGAAAGGATCTAAGCCATTTGAATATAGCCAGGATAGAAAATGGTTCAGCCGCTTCGAAATACGTACTTTTAAAACAGTTGTATACCTGGATGATATTATTATATTAGTGATAAGACCGCCTAATTGTGTTCTATTGTTATCATCAAAAATTATTGTAAATTATTTTGCGCAATGAAGAGTATTTGTCTTGTATGTATTGTATTGTATTATGATTAGTTAAATTTTCTCCAAAATTTTCAATTTATGTTTCTAATATGCTACAGAGCTCTTAAAGTACCTACTTATAGGGTATTCTAACTTCAGATCAGCCTATGTGCAACCATTACGTTGAGCTAGGTTAACATATCACCAATTTTACGTCCAAATAGTTTAGGACTATAAATCCAAAGTTTTAAGTACCTAAATAAAAGGATGAAAACTGAGTACCCTTTGCTCTTTATTAAATTTCTGTAAGCATAAAAATCGTTCAGCGTATAGTGTCGATGGCTCAGCGGTTAAGACGCGGTCTTCCAATTTGGGAGGACCGGGTTCGATTCCTAGGCAGACCATGTGCCAATGGGTTTTTAAATTTAATTTAATTACTTATGTGCATTTATCCGACTGCTCTTGAACTGTGAAGGAAAACATCGTGAGGAAACCTGCATGTCTGAGAAATAAAAATTTTAAGGCATGTGAAGTCCCCAACCCGCATTGGGCCAGCGTGGTGGACTATGGCCCATACTCCCTTCATTATACGAGGGAAAGCCTATATCCCTGCAGTGGGATGTTTACGGGCTGATGATGATGAAGCATAAAAATAAAATATAGGGTCTGAACAAAACTAAAAATAGAGTATTATTTGTGAGTTGCTTATTTAGGTAACCGTACCTGAAAACGTAAAAACCATCACCCATAAATGATCCCTCTGATGTAAAAATCTTGGTATTTTGGGCGATCAGACATTGTGCCGTTTTCCGAACGCTGCCTATCCAAGTTTGATTCGACAACAGTTCTCTTTCTAGGAGTTGTATTTATCTAGGTTCTTGATAACTTACCCATATAGACGTACACGTCTACAACGGCGAGAATGGAGTTCTCTATTGATTGACCCATGTTGCTCTCAAGTTGGGATACTCTTTCGAGGCCTTCGAGCGTAATGTCGTCGGTAAGTGACTCGCTATGATGTTAATGCTGAATCCTTGCCATTGAGGCTAGAAGGCTTCTTTCAGTGCTGTAGTGAACAGTCTGAGAGATTTCTCGCCGTACCTATCTTAGTAATTGATCAAATTAATTTCAGCTTGATTTTTAGCCGTTCCGAATAAATACGGTCTTGGTGGATAGAATGACAGACGGACGATAAAGTGAAGCTACAAAGCTTCCATTTTACCTTCTGAGGTACGGAATCCTAAATCTAGTACAACCAAAAAAAAATTACCAAATCTGCAGCTTTTGGTTACAATACTAATACAGTTAATTGCACAGAAGAAAGAAATTGGGCGGCCTTGTCAATAAAAGCGATTTCTTCAGGCAACTGTGGGGTGTAATCTTTATAGAACAGATAGATTACCAGATACATGATAAAAATACGTCTCGATACTTTAATATTTCTTTTATTCGTATTTAAGATAGGCAAGCAAATAATGGGTTAATGAATTCTATGTTAGTATCAAAGGAGCTTTATAAAGTATGTACCTACTTATAAGACTATAATTAAACTACAAATTACAATAAAGTTAAAATAATATAAATGCACGTACAACAACTCTCACTTCGGCGTTCTCGTAGTCACATGGCTCGAGTTCGTTGGACAGTTTAACTCCTGTTTTTGTTAACTTTTACGATCTTACACAGAAATATCACTTGTTCCAACGTCACTAATTAAACGTCACTGTTTTAAAAATAGGTTGTATTTGGAAAGTGTTCTAAAAGGTCCAAGTCCCGAAAACTTAATAATCGAGTCACAAAATTGTTATTGTTTGTAGTACTATAACGGGGTCGGGTGGTAGAGCAGCACTCACGTTCGCTCAGGCAGCGCGCGCGCCGTAGATTGAGTCGTGTTAAAGTTGTTTTGTATTCGCGTCCGCTCCGCCCCAGATGACAGCTTCAATATCTTCTTCTTCCCTTCCCGTCCCACCTCTTGGAGGGATAAACGCAGCATCGGAATAGACTTGTTGCCTTTTTTATTTTATATTACCAACCGGTCGGAATGAACTGTCTTCGGCTCTGCAGGATATGTAAGACGAAGATAAATGAGTTTGAGCTTCGATAGACGCTGAGCTTCTGAATTATATTTAGTTGTAGGTAGATAATATGGATGGGCATAAGGTAACAAATCTGTTTTATATTGTTATATCTAAACTATTGAAAGAAATTCCTTGCAAGGGTTTTTGGGAAGGTATGGACTTCTCTACATTGACCATACCGTAGTACAAACAAATACCTACTATTACTAGCCCTTGCTCATTATCATAATATAGTAAGGAATAGGAAGCATTCCCTGCCTTCGAAAACAACGGTTGCGGGTTCAAATCCCACTAAGAGATATGTAAATATTTGTATGAACAATATTAGTTCCTGAATCATGGATGTTTAAATATTTATGTATGTTTATCCGTTAACTAGTATCGATAGTACAGACTTTGCCTAGTGTGAGACTAGCTAGTTCAAATATTTATTTATTTGCCGGCCTCCTTTACTCAATTTTTACCGCAGGTAAATGTACACATTAGGATGTAGGGCGTTATGTCACATATCGGTTTGGTCTACAGCATAGAGCCCAAAAAACATAGAAAATAATATAACTGATACGTCATGGGCTTAATAATTACCTAACTATAACAATCGTATGTAAGTTATAAATTATAACATTTAATACTTACCTAACTTTTCTCGGCATAGAGCTGTGATGCGACGCAAGATTATGTTAATTTATTAAACTTTAATCCTATTCCTTGCCACGTATGGGTCTAGTAATTAGAGCTCAAAACCGCTTGACATCACAAAGTTCAATATACTGTAGAGATATTTGTACGTATGTAACAAGTTCTCGAGAAAGTCATTATTGAGACCTTCGTTGGGTCATATTTTTTGTTCGGCTCGGTCGACGTTTGTGCTGTTTAAAAAAAGTTTATTTTAAAATTGCGTTGATTGAGTTGTTACGGCTGGAGCTCGTATACGGAGCGATTTCATGCTCTCGGAGACGTTTTATAAACATCGGTATGCGTGTGTAGCGCTTTCTATTTATTACGTTTAATTTAGTGTTAATAATTGACATGTTTCTTTATTTGTTTTAAATTCTAACTACCACTATGTGCTTACATATATGAAAGATTTAAATAATTTTAAGATTCCAAACACAAAAATAGTCCAGCTAGAGAATAATTTAATACTCCATTGGCATTGCAAAGCAGCTAGGTAGGTATAGGTACCTATTATTATCGTCAGGATAAAATTTCTAAGTAAATGGTTCACTTTACCAAACAACTGTGTTAGAAGCCAAATACCACTTAGCGGAACCAGTCCCCTCGTTTAGTCTAATTTAGTCTAACTAAGATAAGATAAATATTAATGCGAAAGTTTGGATGTTTGTTGCTGAATCACGGCGAAACGGATGAACGGATCTGGATGATATTTGGTATATAGGTAGAATATCCACTGGAATAAGACATAGGATATTTTTTATTCCGATAAAGTGAGAAGTTCCCGCGAGATAAACTAATTTCCGCGATAAAGATATTCCACACAGGTGAAGCCGCGGGCGGAAAGCTAGTCTAAAGTCTAGACTATAAAAAAACCGCACTCAAATCGAATCATGCGTTACTGGAGATACGTTTGGGCAACAACTGGATAAACACACAACGCTGTCAAACAATATACAATACAACACCCTTGGTTTTTCGCCCTTGGTAAAGCTATACCTATTACATCAACTACCTACCTATTTCCAATTTCTTTATTCGAGCAACATACAGTAAAAAATATATTAATCCACTACTTTAGTAAGTTGTCTAAGAATTTTAACTGCCGCCGTGGTTCTATGTCCCCACAAGTTTTACAAAACTGCGGTCACGGCTTCGATTCCCAGCAGGGTAGTTACAAGTTTAATAATCGGTTTGGTTGGAAAATATATATCTTTAAATGTCCGCCTGGCCATCTATAATTAATTTTACCTAAGTCTACCGTCAAACAACAACTAGTTTGTTTCGGCTGTTTGAGATAAGATAGTCATCTAAATAAGTTGAGGGATTCCGGGTGAGCACGCCTCATCTTCGCTTATCATCAGGGTGGTTGAATGAATAAAAAATAACAAATAAATAGGTATATAAAGGTGGTCTTCTGGGATATCATATTACCTAAAGCTTAAATTATGAATGAAACTTGCTTCTTGTCAAAACCTTACTTTTTGAATAGATTTACCTAAGCAGGCTACCAGAGCACTCTGTCACAGTGAGCGATGGACTATAAATAAATAAATATCTTTGCACATACACACAGCGCCATCTAGTTCCACACTAAGCAACTAGGCTTGTATTATAGATACCAGATGGTTGATAAACTACACAAATACATTTTTTTTGATGCATAAACTATGCATGAACTCGCTTACTTACCATTTGGCAGTTTGTTTGTTCCTCGTTGATATAATTAATAACTTTGGAGTGGGGAGCATTCATCATCATCATCATAATATCAACCACAGGACATCCACTGCTGAACATAGGATTCCCCCATACAACTCCAAACGGACGAACTGATAAGGGTCGCGGGAAATCGCTGGAGCAGGCCGCTTCCAACAAGTCGCTGAACATACATAGGGAAACATTATTACGCCAAAAATATTTCTAGAAGAGAACGCCAAAATGTTAAGCGCTCTACAGAGAATTGATAGGTCAGTGTAGATGATCGAGGGTTATTTATGTTATTACCTTCACGTCTATGTGTTGCCGATCGATAGTGATAGTCTACTACCAAGAAGCTTATACCCTACTACCAATAATATTTCGATAACCGACCGATACTTTATCAATAGCTTGGAACTGACAGTAGCATTGACGAAGTGTAATACTACCAATTATATGTAATGGGATTGATAGTATCGATTGTTGGACTATACTTAGGCCCGTATTAATAAATCAACCTTTTGTACAATAAAGTGTATTTGTATTGTATTGTATTGTATTGTATTGTATCAATCTCAATAGAAGTCTTGAGGCTGTATCAACCGAGATACGTCTTAAACAGTTGACACTATCTCAAGGTCCGTGCTAATTTATAAACCAATCTTGAGGTCTACTCAGCTGAGATCACTTCTGAAGTATTCGCCTCAGCGGCGAATGAATGATAGTCTTGAGTTTGGTTTATTAATACGCGCACCTCTCAAGTGAGTACTGCTTGAGTATGCACGTGCTTTTCATGTCTCAAGTTAGGTTTATTAATCAATACGTTTACTTGACACCGGTCACAAGACTGGTCTCAATATTGAGAATGGTTTATTAAACGGGCCTTAGTTTGCTAATTTTCTTGTTTCTTAAGTTTACAGTTTTCGGTTTATTCATTTTTATTTATTACACCTGCCCTCTATAGCAGAGGGCTATCGATAATTTTTATGCAATACCTACTGTTGATAATATTGCTATGTGTCAATATCATTACCGGGTACCACGCCATGACACTATCGGTTGGCCTTTTTTCGATTGTGTAACTGGAGATTTTCCAGGTGAATCAACAAACTATCGATAGTTTCTTCTTCTTCTTATTTTTGAGGATGGATGAAAAAAAAATTGTTGCACTTTAATTAGAATAAGTAAACAATAATATTTAGTACATATTTGTGAGTATCCAGAGCTACATTACTGTAAAAAAGTGACCTATACGACGTTAATTGTAAAAACGTGTCACGAAATTTAAGGTTTCAATCGTCTGTCTTTTGTAAAGTTGCCTAATGCTAATATTTTAATGTTAAATTTCTTTGGGGATGTCAACAAATGCTTCTCCACTTCAAACTTATACCAAAAAAACAAACGGCCAAATCCGTAATCTTTCAGCGGTCGGGTTAAAATTCTCTATGACCAATCGATTTGACATTTGACACGACAGATTGACGTAACTAGTGATTGACGATTGACTGTAGTAGCAGTAGTATAAAATACTTTGGGTAACTGTTATTGTTAATAAGGTACTTTCATGGGACAATGTGGTTTAAAATATGTTTACATTATATTCGTTTCAAGCTGTTATTGCTATTATTTATCAACCCCTATCTCTCTTAAACTGAGTGGCATTTCAATGGAACTTAGAGATCATAGGGCTGACACAGTGCCGGTCCCCCGGTCCCCTGTCCATTAAACTGATTATCTAAGCTACATCACTATTAAAAACTAACACACACATTAGGTATAAAACTATCGATGGCTTTTCGGCGGGAACTCGGCGAGTGAAGTAGCATTTTTCTTTATAAGTCTTAAAATTTGTGCATTCTAACCTTTGAAGCTTAATAATGGCAGAATATTGTGCAGCAAACGTTAGTGTTGGTGTACAGGTGAAGGGAAGTGTAAATTAAAGTGCGTAACGGAGCTTTCGGGTTCCCACAAGAAGCCGCCAAAATCTTTTGTAAAGCATTCTGCCACTTTACTGAAGAATGACTTGACCGTGACTAGACTCTGTATACGACGAATTACTTGTTTTGATTGAGACTGACCTATAAACTGAAGAAATAACATAAATAAAAATTTTCACTCGAAACTGGCAGTAATGTCCCTCGACAATGAGGTTGACTGGTTGCCATCCTCAAAAATAAGAAGAAGTGACATATGATTGACATGTGTCAAATCAAATCGGCTTTTTCTTTCAGCTTCAGCCAGTACAGTAACGCACACTTCAAATGTCATCAATTTTCATAGCAGACTGCGACCTCTGAACTGCGGTTGACGAACTAACCGCTATTACTGTTCTGTGGCAGCAGCCGCCATCTTACCGGTGGGTGATGTCATGTCGAGCTCTCAGGCAACGTCGATTTCCTTTTGAAAAAAGTTCAAATTTTTGTTAATTTGTTGTTTGTTTTTGTTATACTTGTTTTTCATAGCTAATTTAAGGAAATTAGTTATGAGAAATAAAAATTTCCTCATGAACAACAATACCTATTTCTAAACCCAGTTTCTACCTATATAATCAGTGTACGTAGGTATGTTTAGATAGATTTAATTCCTCAACCAATCGCTGGCAGCAGCACTGTCTATACATGCAAATTTAACCACGGAGTTGCCACTCTTTCTCGGTAAATAGTTACTATACTCTTTGACAGTAACTAACCAGTAACCTTAGCTTCGGTCGGTACTCTAATCAGTAATTTTCCTGCTGCTACGGCCGAGCTTACTGCACTCAGTGAGCCTCACCCAACCCACCTACCTCAATCCGCCAGGTGTAACAGGATATTGTGCTCACACTATCATTACATAGACATATTTCTATATATACCGTAGCTTCTACCAGTTGTTTATAAGCAAAAGGCATTCAATTACTACTGGGTTTGGGCTCTCGGTAAATAGTTACTATACTCTTTGGTTTGGGCACTCACTCATCCCTCACAGGTTAGACTGCAGCAGTGGACCCCCACCTGTCTCCAAAACCAAACAGAAAACAAACTAAAGATGCTAAGCATGTGAACACGTTTGTTGTAATTTCGCGTTTTAATCTCGCTTGATGACTTGTTGACAAAGATTTATTGTTTATATAGCATTCAGTGAAACCGAGAAGTTACTCGAAAATATTAATAATGACATTATCACCAAGAAAGCATTTAATTAAAGATCTAGTTAATAAGCCAACACCGATAGACGTTTGGTTACAAGGCACAATAGAACAAACTGTGGGCACAGATATTTTGATTATTTCAGACACTTTCGGAAGAGCGAAAATAACCAAATGTGACACTGCAGATGGGATAATTGATAAAAAGTCATTACGAAAAGGTATAAAAACCAATTTTTTCATTCCGCATCAACCCAGTGCTACTACCAACTCTTTTGTTTCGTGTTTCTTATATTTTAGTAGCAATTTTAGGTATCAAATTGATTTCACAATATTATCGACCTTCAATTCAATATTTCCATTTTCTTTCAAAACACTTCAAAAATATTTTTATTTTTTAAGTTATTCATACCTACTTCCAACATATTTATTCGATTTCCAAATGACAATTTTTTTTATCAAAATAATACTCATGTTTATTACTGTAATGTATGGCACAACATATCACAAAATCTTGTTCTTTCTAAGCTCTGGGTATTCTTTCAACCCATTTATCTACAGTACCTTTCTTTTACGCTTTTTAAACAATATGTGTTCAGTTTAAATACATCTGCCATTGTTTTAGGAACATATTGCTGCATTATAGGCACCTTAGTGAAATCAAAGGGGCTACCAGAAGTCCAGGCTAGTAAATTCCTAGATCTAAGCTCCCAGCCTTACATGAAGGCTGCATGGGAAACCGAAGTGAGGGAAGCTGATCTTTTTCTAGAAGGGAAAATACATCCATCAATATAAATAAATAATTTTTTTTTAATAATATTGGTTTTATTCCTTCACCATTACAAAAATAACGGTACATATAAACTTAAAACTATTGGAATTCATATTCATAACATTTATAAAAATCTAGTAAATATATACAAAATACCCCACAATTTTCTCCATTTGAAACAAAACTGAGACAACCTTTAAATATGACAGACAGCATGTAAATTATACATAAATGCAATTTTATTACTGCTATTGCATTACAGCCTTGAACCTCCCAGTTTAAAAACAATAAGAACTATAACTATATTGCTTTTCAACACCAAGCACTTTAATGTGCTTACATCTTTGCATCAGACTTTAGCAATGGTCCCAATTTCTGAGCCAACATGATATTGCCAGTGATCTTGAGTTTACCCTTCAGGTAGGCGATTTGTGGGCTGAGGGATCCAGAAGCGATGTCTACCAAGTCATTATCAGCTACCGACATAGTAGTATCGGCTTTACCAGTCTTTGGTGCACCCTCATAAACGTCTGGAGTTTTCAGGTCCAAAGCTGTGAAAGAAATATGACATTAACTTCCAAGTTTAAAAATTCAAACCTTTAGACATAATGTTTATATAACATGTCTATAACAGTGAGATTTTTTGCATAGCTTTTATAATCAGTGTTGCATAAAAGGGTTACGATTCTTCAGGGTGTAATCTAAACAGTAGTGATATCAATTAATTCAAATTTGTATATAATTTTTAGGTGATGGTTTCTGAAAATTCTTTGTTTCCACTAAGATCAGGATTTGTGACTGAATATAAATAACAAGGTATACAACACGGAGATTACGATTCGGCGGGGTTTGTATATGTTCAGCACTCGGTTTGGTTGGGCATTATTGAAGTCTGCCGCCGATAGTGTTGTTGTGTTCTAAGTATTTATTTACCAGTCCCCCAAATAAGTTGTGGGTAAGCACAAACCTACCTTCCGGCCTCATCTTCAACTAACGTAACTTGTGCATAAATAAATCCCTGACACAATCATCATAGAGATTCAACACCTTTCTAATCCTCTACCACCCTCCAGATGACACGGGCCATTATTCCTTTGCATCCAACAGTAAACATAATTACCTAGGATACTAATGGAAAGAACAAAAAGCTTGCCAATACTCACTCCACTGTTTGACAGTCTTCCCATTCTCAGTGATGTTGTAGACAAAGACGCCGCCGACGCTCTTGGCCATCGCCTGGTTCTTGCCAACCTCCAGCCTGATCTTTGCGAATAGGCCATCGCTCTTCAGCGGGCCGGAGCTCGACCCCGAGGGCTGCGGCGCGCTGGGACCAGATACGCCCGTCACTACGTTCCTAAGGTCCACGTAAGCACCTGTGGGGGGGGGAATTGTAGTTTATTTACCAATAATGAGTGATCATTACATTGGTGTCGATTCGGATGTACACCAACTAAACTAAAACCAGTTTTAAAGTAGTAGTAGTAGTACTGTCGCTTTCTCTCTGGAACAGTACGATGCGACGGCACCACTCCAAAACTCGTTTTAGTTTAGTTTAGTTGGTGTTACATCCGAATCGACACCACTATTTTTTTATTACTAGGCTTTATTATTAAATCGATTACATGGTCTTAATTAAACAATGCCCTGCAAAACCGTGTGCACAGTTTGTCTGTGGGAACTTGAGTCTCACAAAAAGCTACATGAACCATGCACCTACTTTTGTCTATCGTTCTCGAGAGCTGTTGGAAAAATTATTCAATAAATATCGATAAATTACTATAAAGTATTGTCATCATAACACAAATTATAGACAATTATTCATAAAAAATCAACCCATTGATCTCGGGAGCAAAAGAAAATTCGTAGGTTGTGTTCACATGTCTAAAGTGAAAGTAAATAACTTCCCTTTCTCGCTAATTTAGAATTTTGATTGGTATAAATGTAGGTAACTTCGCAAATATAAAGAAAAAGTGGTATAGTGTGAGAGAAAGATGCACTCACGTGAGTGAATTGAAAGAGTACAATAATAGGCCCGAAAAACGGAAATTTTATCATTTGCTTGTAGGAAATATTTCTCCACTCTAAGTCAGAATGAGAATATGAATCACAGCCAGTCCATTTTTTACTATAAATTAATCCACTCGCATCCTTGACAATAATTTATTTATTTCTACTTTATTTCAACATTTACAAAGTTGGTAAATATGTGCTTAGATTCGTGTAGATCGCACCTTACACTTGTATCACGCGGCATAGAGAATAAAATAGGCCTACACTCTCGTGCGATATGGTTACCACAAGTAATGTACAACATGGAATGCAATAAAGAATTTAATTACAGATGTATTCGATACCCGTTCTGGCTAACGGTGCCGCTGCCCCGTTTTTGGCCAGTTTTTTTTTAATTATATAAAAATACTTTTTGGGCTTACTTATGACCACTTTATGACACTCACCCGATATAACAATGTTGCCGGTCTCCTTGGTCTTGGTTTGGAAGTGAACACGCTTGCCCTCAAGCCACATCTCCGTCAGGAGAGTCTGACCAGGCACCACAGGCTTCACGAAACGAGCCTTCAACGCCTTAAAGTTGGCTGGGTCGTTGCCTCCGTACCTGAATAGAAAGGATTGAATTGATGAACCTAAATTGATTTTGGCTCGACATCTTTTGCGGAAATATGATGTGAAGTGAGAGATGTATTAAGAACCATAAAAACAACAAGAAAAAAAGAGGGAAAAGAAGAAGGGGTGTGACTTGCCACAGCAATGGAAAACACCTGTTTGCGATGCGGTAGAATGGAAGTCGTTGGAGATCTATGTCCAAGGATAACCTGACAATGTTGAAACAAGTTTGTAATTTACAATGTATAAAGCGTATAACATAATTGTATGATCCTCGCACCATGGGAAAACTCCTCAGAATTATTGGAGACAAAAAAATCACTATTTGTTTCAAGGGAGAAGGGCTGGAGTATAAAAATCCCATCCACCCCTTAGGGAACCAATTGGAGTGCATTTAGATAGATAAAGCGTTTATTTGTTACTCCAATCACACACATACATAAGCTTTTGCAAGAATTTTTATAAAACTTATAATAAAAATTATAATAACTACAGAATATGTCTATTAAATAACTTATAACTAAAGCATATGTGTGCTGCAGCAGGACAAATGGGTCACAGCTCGGTGTATGAGATTGTTCAAAGAGCAAAACATTGATTATTAGCTATTACCCGAGGAGAATCATAGGCACAAGTGCGACACAAATCAAAAAAATCAACATTGCTGGTTTAGTGTAAATAATATATGAGAATAATATAGATGTGAAATATGTTTTTGTATACGTGTTGTATGTACGTAAATATATTAACATAACTAAACATTGTATTGTAGATCAGTGGAAACGAAAGACTCATTGCACTATTTAAATTGTTAATATGAACATTATTTTAAGTACCACTCATTTTACGATTTATTTTTAAGTAGCTGTTTATTTACACCATTTCTTAAACTAAAGCTTACAGTCTGATTCCAGAAGTATAACTATTTAGAAATAAACAACTAGCGTTTTGTATTAGCGTATTCAAATTAATTTTGTTTTAAATGAATTTACACATAAAGTAAACCTAAATAAAGTTACGAGTAAACTTGAGGCTTTTTTACCGCTTCTTGTGTGTTTTGTGGATGGATATGACTTATATTATAATCTGTATACTTACTTAACAAGAACATGTCTTCCAGAGAAGCCCAAAGTGGCCAATCCATGCAGGATAGGCTTGGGGTGGCCGCTGACGGTGGCGACGCTCGGGTCGATGTGAAGCGGATTCAGATCACCAGACAACCTGTCATTCAAATATTACGTTATTTTTCATCTTTGATAGAAAAACCAAATTAGCAGACTTGACCCCCTTTTGATGTAATGTTTAGATAAGTACCATTTCATTATATTTAGTAGTGGGAGACTCTGCCTGAGAAAGCAACGGCTGCGGGAATACCGCGATACTCCTGATCACGAACAAATTTCCCCAAGGAACCATAGTCGAATTCGATGAAAAAAATTTCGTATACCCATACAACGTATATCCTTCTGAAATCAACTTTAGTATGAAAGTCCAACAATTTTCGATTGAATTCGGCTATTTACGTACCCTATTTCTTTCTTTAGTTTAGGGCCCAAGGTTGCCATAGGGCCACGTTGGGCACCGTCTACCTTCAGTAGGCGCCGTGTCGTGTACCACTGTTGAAACCTAGCTTATAGGAGTCAGTGGGAGGAGTGTGGAGGTGGGATCTAAATTCGGCTATGGTTCCTAGTGGAAACTCGTTCGTAATCAGGATTGGGAGCCGATCGCGCTAAGTTTGAACGATAATATCAAAGCTAAACCATAACCAAAAACATTACTTTAGGCGCATTTCGTATCGCGCTAATCATTGGAACGTAAATTAAACTAGTTTTTATTTAATACTCAAATCAAACACGCTTTATTGGTTAAATAAGGAAGATACATTTAAATATCTTATAGACACTACAAATTAGGCGGCCTTATCGCTAACAGCGATCTCTTCCAGGCAAACCTATCATCTCGGAATACTCATATATAATAATAATATAATCTCGGAATAATACTCGTGGTTAGCTCTAAACATTTTGGGTTTGGACTTTGGTAGCGTCAACGATATAATCGTTCACAAAAAATAACGCGATAGAATTTTTTATTTCAGCTAAACTAAAGCTAAACCAAATCCAAAAACGTTCCGTTCGAACGGTAAATCCGTTGTATAAAATAATAAAATAGTGCGATTGGTCCCCTGGAGTCCACCAGTAAACAGGAATTATACGAATTAATATCACACTGAATGATGAATTAGATGCATTCATGGACATAAACAGCCCGTTCGCATAACCAGGCTATTTCACAATTAATAATGAAATATTATAATATAAAATAATAATTAATAATTTTGTAATATAAAAACCTTTTTTTTTAAAAGAGCAACCTCTCGAGTTTCTTGCTTGTTCTTCTCAAGAGAAAATGGCCTTTTGAACAAGCAGTAGCTTAAAAAATGTAAAAACTGACTATTTTAAGTGTACCTTGTGTACCTACAAAATAAGGCATATTTTGATTTTGAATAAATAAGTAAGCCACGTCACCTGTACAGAGCCGCCTGGTCCTCAGCAGTGCGTTGCTCCACAGTAGCGTCGGGAGCTCGCTTGGGCGCTGGCTGCACCTCTGTCGCCTGAGCACTGTTCCTCGGCCCGCCGAACCCGCCCTGTCCCAGCACGAAAATGTGCTGTTGAGTGCGGTACACCAGCTCCTTGTTCTGGAAGATCTCACCTGGAAACGGTTACACATTGGAAACATTGTGGCTAAACAATAATATTTTTTTATTCTGATAATTTTGTGAGGCTTATAATCTATGATTCCATGACGGTGTGTCCTGATATCCTGGATGGTGTGGTGTGGAAACGTATTACCACAACACAATTTTAAAATATCAAACAAATATTCTCTTGCTATCTTAACAATTTGATTTCATTGGCAGTTTTAATTGTCGGCCTGGATAACTGTCTGTATCTTATCTAACTCTACTGAGAAGCAGCATTGTTGATGGCATTCTTGTTAAAGATAATAATACTCTGGGAAAGTTCGCTTCCACCCTTTATTTTTTTTTATGCACAACGGGTTGGTACTTGACCTCAATCACACCTGATGTTAAGTGAAGATGAGGTCGAAGGTGGAAGCGTACTGACCCGGAAACCCCAACACATTTGGAGGACTGGCTATCTTATCTCTGACTACCGGAACACAACAATGCTATTAACATTGCTGCTTGGCGGCAGATTTCGATAAGATAGTGGTAGCTAGCCAGGCGGACATTTAAAATGCCCTACCTCCAACCAAACCGAGTACTTAAGCATGTACCCCGCTGGGGATCGAACCCGCGACCTCCGAATCGTAAATCCAATGTTGTTTATATTGAGCCACGGAGGCGGTTTATACATATATTGGTATAAAGTACCCTGTATTGGTATAAAGTTTCTTGTTGCTCTTCTAGGGAGAAGAAAGTTGAGCCATAACATAAAAACTTTTGTAGAGATGTAGTTCAAAAAAGACCATATTGACTTTCAATAAGTGCTATTTTTGTGTCACTACATTGATGAAAAAAAATTGCCTAAACTTTGGCCACTTGCAACGTTATCATCACTTGATATGAGATTGTAAAGGTAATTACGGTATCACTTACTGTTGACAATAGCCACGGCGCTGGAGCCCTTATCGAGCACATCCACGACGTAAGTACGCGTCGCGAAGTCTCCCTCAGTACCCGGGAGCTGGCCGAAGAACTCTATGTATTGCTCGCCGTGTAGAATCTAACAGATACAACAATTAAATAATTTAATTCACACCATCAACATGTATAACATACAAAACATCGCGACCTACCCAATGAGGTGGTCAGAGATATCCCGAATAGTAGCGTTTGGGTGGTCGAAACATTAAAATTTTAATGCTTGATCAACATCTACATTTCACCTTTAAGATATACAGAAATGTACACGTGACACGGGGTGATCGATCGCCGCGAAAACGTCACATCTAAAGTTTTTTGGTGGAAAGTCCCATAGCCGCCTTTTAACATCCACGGGAAGAGACGGGTAGTTTTTATTCTTTTTATGTTCCGTCACACCATCTAAAGATGTATAAATAGAGTATTAGATAAAACATCATTACTATATTCGTGAAACGTAAAAGGCTGTCAACTGTCATTATCGGACAGATTTTTTGACGGAAATATTTGATGTACGGTGCAAGTAACTAAGTAGTTTCTTAGTCCAAAAAACAAGTTATCAATTAAACAACCGCAACAACAAATGCTTATAAAAAATCTCCGCCATACCATGCCAAACATGGAGAGTTGCACATAGCAATATTAGGTCAGTATCAGTAGATATTACGAATAAGTATGTAAACGAGAAATTTTAAAATGAAAAGGGATAAGAACAAACAAGAATAATTGGCACGCAAAGTTCGATCTCGTCAAATAACACGCTCCTGCCCGTCTTAAGAAAGCTTTGACATTAGCACGCCTAATCGACGCGATGCCGGTGCAGAATAGGTCAGTTTCTGGTGATAAACTGTTAAAAATTTCCCAAGCACGTATAATAAATAAATTCTGTCTATAAGTGGTTCTTCAGGATGGTATGTTCAGAACATGTAAATATTTCGTGAGAATTGTGATATCTAGAACGAAAAGTAATTCATCCAGTATTTATTTGGAGTTCTAAATCCATAGACAGAGAATGCTACTACAAAACTAAAATCCAACGACATTTCATTCTAGATGTCCGAATTGTTTCAATATATTAGAAACCGAAAATCGCTAACCTGTGAAATAAATATTTCAGACAGAAATTAGCCCAGGTTCTCATTCCCGCATGATACAAGTTCCACGTCCCGACGCACTGCGAAGATAATGAACTTTACTCACGTTGGTGAAGTCGGCATGTTTGCCAGGCGGCATGGCCTGTGCCACCACCGGCGACTCCATGCACATGCCGGCCAAGATGAAGTACGTCGGCAACGCGACGAAATTCTCGTGACTCTCATACAGATACTTCAAGTCGGACTCGTTGGACACAGACGCGCCGGCTGCAAAGCAAGTTTCATTTCATCGTCATTTTAACTGCTGAACATAGGTCTCACCCCACGTTTGAAAGCGGCCTGCATCCGGCGTCATCCGCCGACCTTCACCAGGTCGACAGATTCCTTTTCGTATGGAAATTCCGTAAATGGAATTTTGTAAAAGTGTTTCAAGTATGTGACAGCAGATTCTACATTTAGTACGTTTCTATACTTCGTCAAATGCCTGTAATTCTAGACACAGAATAACTGCCTACAACAGTCCAGCATTAGACATAAGCCTCTTCCCGAGAATCCAGACTTTTTGGGAGCTGGGCACTACTGATGTTTCTGCTGCTGCCTATCACTGGTGTTATAATGTAATACTGTTATGCTCACGAAACACAAATTCTAGACACATACATACATAACGTCACGACCTTTATCCCAAATGGGGTGGTAAGAGATTTCCCAAAGATTAGTGTTTGGGTGTTGAGTTTAATGATTGGAACAACAGCCACGATTCGACTTACGAAATATAGGTACAGAAATGCACACGTGACGGGGGTGAGCCCATCGCCGTTAAAACGTAAATCTCCCGATGTTTTTTAGTGGAAAGTCCCTTAGTTGCCTTTTATGACACCCACATGAAGAAACGGGTTGGTTCTATCCTTTTTACGTGCCGAAACCACACAGCAAAATTCTAGACATAATAGATTGCTATTGCTTATCTGCCGATAAACCCTGAGTTGGTAGTCCAGGGTAATTGGGTACATCTTGAAATATTGTTAGTTTGCAGTTATACAGCAACATAGATTTTACTAGGCACTGTAACAACAGCTACTAGATGGCTTATTCCGTCGTTATTCGATAAATTAATATTTCTTTTTAAATGCTGAATAAATAAAAAAAAAAGTCCTGCACTCGAGAAACCTAAAAGCTAATTATAAATAACACTACAATTTTAATTATTTATTAAAAGAGAAATCATCAGGTGAGATTGTTGTCAAACGTATATCCAGTTAATCATATTAAAAAATCTTAATTTATCCAATGACAGCTGGATATGAGGAAATAAACCCTTTTAACAATTATCTGGGCTTGGAATTTGTCAGAATATTGATCTGGCCCCTTTTACCAAAACGGATTATATATTTTAGAAGTACAGAGTATGGTATAGTATACACATATTTCATTTCCATTCGGCCAAAGCGAGAAGCGAAATCAGGCAGAACAAATAAATTACTACTATATTAATTCTGTGCTATTACATAAATGAAATCCGCCTCGCTACTATCATAAACTTGTTTATCTTATTTTAGCTATCTCTCTGATAAACAGGACTCACGCGGTGAATAGCTGACAACAAATTTCCTAAGGATATCAGGCTGATATATAAAATAAAACAACCTCGACATTGAACTTTGAATACAAAGATATAGGTAAGTACACCAGCCTGCGTAGCATGAGATCGTTTGTCGCTCGCGATGTAGGAGTGAGCGTGGGATAGTTGTATATGACGTCCAAGTGAATGAGCAGGACAAATATTATCTCGCACTACATAAACATTTATCGCGCCGGTCATGCTACGGGGGCTGTAATCAGCAAAGGTGGAGATAGTTTCCGGAATTATCCGAGCAATATGAATATCATCATAATGTGCACATTTCGGTCGTTTTTAAACTACGAATTCCTCATCATCATAGTAGTCACAGGATGTCCACGCTTAACTTGGTCCAGTGATAGGCAGTAGCGTCACTAATATAATAATATAGTCGTATAGTTTGACCAAAACTAAATAGCAATAAACTGTGAAAACTACAATATTATATAGTTTCAAAAATACGGATGATTAGAGAACGGAACAAAAATAAAAAGAGAAGAGCAATTAATTTTGTAATTCACACTATACTGTTATCCGTACAATTTGTGTCTGTGCTGTAGTCTCTATGTGTATATGTTGTCAGATGTGTGGGTTGTGCATTGGTGTGAGTTGTGTGTATGTGTTTGTGGGAAAATTGATCATTGTCCGGGGAAGCGATTGTCTCCTAGCATACAGTCATTGCCTAGTTTGGGAGCCAGGGCTACAGTGTATTGTGGGATTTTTAACTAAATTTTTAAT
This sequence comes from Oegoconia quadripuncta, assembly GCA_949316235.1. Classification (NCBI taxonomy): domain Eukaryota; kingdom Metazoa; phylum Arthropoda; class Insecta; order Lepidoptera; family Autostichidae; genus Oegoconia; species Oegoconia quadripuncta. The sequence continues at coordinate 8,309,526 of OX438757.1, forward strand.
TAAACTATTTTTGTTACTAACATATTGTATCAGTATTAGCTGTTTGTTTCCCAGAAGTAAATAAAATTTAAAAAAAAATTAATAAAAACGAACTGTTTATAAGTTCCCGTGGTATCTTACCTCCAAGAGCGTAGAGTGAGAGATCCTTCGCGTTGTATTGGTAGGTAGTCCAGTAAGATTCCCGACCACCAGAGTCCAACCTGGAGCGTTCCTCGAAGTCCTGTCCAATTTTTGTTATAGTTAGAAATTTATACATTCACTATGTAAATAAATTAAAAATAATTTATAATATAGACCGTTACCAACTAAGTAGTTTTGTATATAGTAGTATAGTTTTGTGACCGGTCTCAAGTAAACATGTTGATTAATAAACCTTACTTGAAACCTGAAACGCACGTGCATTCTCAAGCAGTAGTCACTTGAGACGTGCGCCAAGTTTGACGTATTAATAAACGCATTCGCCGCTGAGGCGAATACTTGAGAAGTGATCTCAGCTGAGTATACATCAAGATTGGTTTATAAATTAGCACGGAGCTTGAGATAGCGTCAACTTCTTAAGACGCATCTCGGGTGATACAGCCTCAAGATGTGTTTTTTTTTTTTAAGCAGGAACATTTGCTGTCAAGGCTTTTTACAGCGTCGCCGGGCGGGTGGGCGAGCGCTGATTGAGATTCGTTTATTATACGGGCCTAACAGTAATTGGTTTAGAAAGCAGATTCATTAACCAACTAATCAAGCAATACCTACCTGTAATTTTTCCACCAAGTCCAAAGTAACTTCAGCCATCTTGTCTATATGTTTTGCTTTGCTCATGTTCACCACTTTTGACCAATTCTCTTTCACACCTTCAATTGTCACGGGGTCTGATGGTTTTTGCCTGTTAAAAAATAATCACATGATAACCGAATGTTTGACATACCTGACATAATATGGCCTTAATGTAGACGCTTTTTATGATCCCCACTAGAATAGATCGACGTTATTTTTTTCTTTAAGCCTCATAGATATTATTTGAATGACTGGTTAGATATGGTAAGTTTTCTCATTGATTCCTAATTATCTCTTATACCTGAGTGGTGTTCCTTGGCCCCGGACGAAGTGAACCTTTGTAGCAAAGCCGAGAGTAGATTCAATAATAGCACCGTTCTCCTCGAAGGATTCGTGGCACATGTAAGCCTATAACAACATTTTGTAACATTAATTTCATACCAAAAACTTAAGATTAAGGTATTATTGACCTAGCTACATCCACATACAAAATGGCGGACTTGCCTTCTATCCTCGTGGACCACGCAATTGACCCCTGAGTTATCCAGGACTTGGGAATAAATGTTCGTATTCATCACACAAACATTTACCCCTCGCGGGATTCAAATCCGCAACTGTTGGTTTCGCAGATAGGGTCACTATCCGCTACACCAATCGATTGTTTAAATTTCTACATCATAACAAAAGTACTTACTACAACAGGCGCTATGAGGTCAGGTTTCATTGCCTGGAACATATCCGGAGGTAGAATATCTTCTGTGAGGCGCGACGCCGCGGTAGGCACGATTGCGTTCACCTTTACGTTGTATTTGGCGCCTTCTTGAGACAAGGTGTAGGTCAATCCGACTAAACCAAGTTTTGCAGCGCTAAAATTTATAAATAAATCTTTTAGTTACATGATGGAACTTGTTTTTGATTTGTAAATGTATTGGCATTGAATATCACCGTTGTAACAGATATGCTTTATGCTATGAATGACAATTGTATAGAAAAGTGAATCTCCTACAATTACCACTTCGATTTTGGTTCCATTTACGCAAACAAACTAACAGTAATTACAATGAAGCACTCACACACTCTCATAGACAAAGCTTGCACGCGATTGGTCGCGCCAATGTCACGCTTACTGGCGCGCTCGCTGTTCCTATTTTACGCCCCGCCCACAGTGGGTTCTATTTTATGGAACCATTTTCTGATCTTAGTTACGCTTCCAAACAATTATTATTATTATTGGTAGACCTTATTTAACAAACCTTTCACAATTGGTAAATAATAAATCAAATTGAATTTAAATTGGCAAAACTGAGAACAAAGATTTGGGAATCAATATAAATTCTAAATGTCAAAATAAAATTCTAACGTAGTATTCTTAAATCGCGTCCATACTATGCGACATTAGTCCAGCGGTGTCCTCGGAGACATCAGCCGATATCGCCCCACATTCGCCAAGGTCTTGTCTCCATTCACATCCGTTCGAATGTCTGACAGCGTCGCCCGATAACTCCGGAGACACGTGACGCACTACAATGTTGCCCAGTGGGGACGCGGCTTTATCTCTAGTTTAGGTTTTTTATACTTTTTTTGTTACTTCATCGGCCGAACTCTTAGTGTATTTATACAACATTATGTATTTTTTTTTAACATTTACTAAGATAATTATTATTATATTATTATTATATTATATATATTATAACAACACCATAATTTAAGTATGTATGTCATCGACATGATTGTTATTTTCTCTATATGTATAGTAAGTTTGTTTATAACTACTGTTTTGTAAGTGTACTCGCTGTCTACTTTTACGTTACCTCATCTATTTGTCTCCTTACTGAGGTTTGCTGGAAGAGATCTCTTATAGAGATAAGCTCGCCTTTTGTATATTTTAATATTCTCCTGTTTTTTTGTTTTTGTTTGACGTGTATGCTTATATACAATAAAGTGTTAAATAAATAAATAAATAAATAATTATAAATAAATAATAAATACCTTTGCACATACACACAGCGCCATCTAGTTCCACACTAAGCGATTAGGCTTGCATTATGGATACCATACATACATTACACATGTAAATAAATACATAAATAAATGAAAAACATCCATAACTCGGGAACACATGTCTGTATTCATCATACAAACATATGCCCCTAGCGGGATTCAAACCCGCGACCTTTTGGTATAACAGTCAGAATTTTTGACCACTACACCAAACGGGTCGTATAATTGCATGGTATTTTAGAATTGATTTGTAAAATTTACTCATTTATAATAGTTTTGTATCACTATTAGTTGCAAATCATCATACATATTACGTTACTATTCATATCCCATCAAAAAACCTGTATACTCAGGTTACGCCTTTGTGCCAAAGTCGAAACCTTAGGTCCGTAGAATCCGGAAGCGGGACAATTCTTTAAAGATCTGTCGTCTTTTTTTATGCACACCGGGTTAGCACTTGACCTCAATCACACCTGATGTTAAGTGAAGATGAGGCCGAAGATGGAAGCGTACTGACCCGCAAACCCGAATATTTGGGGAACTGGCTATCTTATCTCTGACAACCGGAACAACTATGCTATTAACATTGCTGTTTGGCGGGAGATTTAGATAAGGTGGTGGTAGTTATCCAGGGGGACATTTAAAATGTCCTACCACCAACCAAAATCGAGTACTAAACATGTACCCCACTGGGGATCGCACCCGCGACCTCCGATTGGTAAACTCTGTGTTGTTTACATTCAGCCAAGGTGGCGGTTAGAGGCGGTCGTCTCGCTTAAATGTGAACTCGGGTGACCATAAGAGCTGGCACCTAACCTCCGGCAGCGAATTAACCTTGCCATTCAACGGGGAAATGCTGCCAGTCTTTTGGGCACCTTTGCAATTCGGACCCCAAACACGATTTATACCTTTCATGGTTATGGAGAGAACAGACCCGAACACGCTCGTTGGGGTCGGCTCCCGTGTTTTAATTTCTTTTTGACTAACACATTCATCAATTCATACCGGGCCCGCGTAGTAGTACAGATCCGCTCCCAGGACCCCAATAGTGGGACCGTATAACGCTGATAATGAGGAGACTGACACTATCTACCGACAGACTTTAACAAATTATAAAAATAAAAACAGTTTACCTATAATTAGCTTGGCCAAAGTTGCCAAAGATGCCGGAATTGCTGGATGTCATGATGACGCGCCCATACTTTTGTTTCCTGAAGATCTCCCATGCTGCCTGGGTAGTCTTGAATGCACCTCTCATGTGCACGGCTTGGATCAAGTCCCAGTCCTTAAAATTCACAGTGTTTATAGTATGTTTGGTTATCGCAATAAATATAATATAGTTTAATTGGTTAAATAATGTTGTGTTGTTTATGAATTTAAAAAATAATAGATAAAACATAGTCTATATCGCTCAGAAATAGTGTAGTAACAGAATTTTCAGAATCGGATCAGTAGTTCCAGTTAGCTCAAACAAACAACGTTTATCATCAGCCACAGGTCGTCCACTGCTGAACATTGGCCTCCTTCATATATTTTCAGTGAGGACCGGTTGGAAGCCTGCATCCAGGGACTTCCGCGACCTTATTCAGGTCGTCCGGCCACCTTGTGAGTGGACGTCCTACGCTGCGCCTGTCAATGCCTGGTCTCCACTTCAAACAACTTTACTCCTTTATAATATTGCTTGATAGATTGAACTATGCGTAAACATGTTTCAATGTATGCGATATGAGACCAACCTGTATTGACACATATAATAAATAATCCATTCATAACGGCGAAACAAAACTAAGCGTTCCGTTTGATACCAGCAGCATGGCTGGGTAACACTGGCAGACTTTATATTCATTACAAAACTGCCAGGGTGGTCGTTACAAAGTAATCCACTTGCCCCTGTAGCATATCATTTGTCGCGCGCGACATAGGTATGAGAGTAGGATAGTTGTATATTTCGTCGAAGCGAGTAAGCAGGACAGATATTATCTCGCGCGACAAACGTTTATCGCGCCTGTCACGCTACTAGTGCTGGTAATGCTATGTCGCGGAGAAGGTCGAGTTGAGGCAGGCCACATCACACGCAAACCCGCGGTGCAATAATAATCATTTCACCCAACACATACGTAAACGTAAAGTATTGGAAAGCTGGCTTAATATAAATAAAACTAACTTAAAAATATTCATGTATACATGTCACACACACATTCATACACAAATATGGATATACTTAGTCTGGCTATAAATACTGTTTCAAGAAAAAACAATAATTTACATTTTAATTTGGAACCTGTCATTCTCATATGAATATTCATGGTATATTCTCATTTTCGCGTCAATCGTTGTATAGTGATAATTACAATGGAGTGGGGTGATACAAGAACACGGTTGCTATGATAGCGTTACACAAAGTGTATTTGTTAAATTTGTAAGCTAAGTGTATTTTTTAAATTTTCATTTAGTATATAATTAGGCAAGCCTGACGATAGTATAATTGGTCAAGCGTTTATTTACGGCCTGCTTTATTTTCAATTCGTCTAATAAAATTTCTGTTTCGCTTCGTAAAAGTATATATTTCCAATTTGCCAAAACCGTACATTGTCAAGTCATAGGTCAAGCAAGCCTGTAAAAAGTTATAATTCGTCAAGTCTGCTGTAAGTTCTAACTCGTCAAGTATCCAATTTACAACAATTAAAAATCAAAATCAAAATTGTTATTGATTTTTGTAAAAGTCTAAAATGCCCTGAATTTTGAATTCCACAAAAAGTAGATGAATGACTGGAACCGATGACGGTTTCGAAGATATGGTCATTAGACGGGATGTGCAAAGTAGGTACGGCCCACGTCCGGCTCTTCGAAAGTAATACAGCCCTCGAAAACATACTTTGACGGCTTCTATGACACATAAAAGTTGTCGTGCGTAGTGCGAGCAAAACAACTGCCGCATATTATCCAAATTTTAACATTTATTATTATTAATAAATTCAAAACAAAATACATTTTTTATTGTAGTTATGGCATCCCAGTGAATCTTTATAGGTATTTTTGGTCGCGCATGAAATAAGTTTGTTCACACCTACGCTGCTGGACCAACCCCGTCATTTATGTTATGATAGTAATTAGAAATTGGAAGGCAATTACTAATACAAAACAATAACGAATACCTATAATTTTCTAGTATTGTTCATACCTTTAATTTTACACTGTCAGTTAGAATAAGCGTGAAGTGGAAACAAATACCGTATAAACAATACCATATACTATATGATATGGTGGGCCTAAAGAGTTAAATGCACTATAACTTAATTAGAAATAAAGATGTTTAAAAGTATTTCTTCCTATAATAACAATGGAGAACTATTCGTTCTTTTCACTGTAACGATCAAAGTTCGGTGATTGGCGAATAGCGGCGCAAAATGTCACTGGAGGTAAGCGGGTGGAGTGATATGAGCGAGTCTAATGTTCACAATCCGACTGTTATCAATTATTAAAAGATAAATCCATTTGTTGTACGAGCCACAGGCAAGTGTATGGCAAAATAAAGTACATCGATTAACTTAGTCTTTTATATTGCATTCTTTGGACTATTGACAGGTAGAGCACAATACAAACACAATTTATTGAACAAGATAGAGAAAATATACAAATTATTTAGTAAGTAAAATTAGACAAGTGCGTGTCGAACCACACGCAGCAAGCTTCTGTAGTCAGAATACCTATTCCTTTTAAAAGTAATTTTTGCAGTTTCTATGAATGGAGTTTCTAATAACTACATGTCATAAATTGATCGACTCTACGCGTAAACTAGTATAAGTGACATTCACCAACTTATCTATAATATCTATATTCTTTATTGCACCAAAAAATTACGTATAACAGAGTACAAACTTAGCTGTGATGTTTCTTTTCAATTTCGTTATTACTTCTGAATTCACAATCCTTTGAAGAAAATCATTGAAAAAACGGCAATTTTCACAAAAAAAAACAGCTGTGATACGACGTGCGACTATGGAATCCCAAAAAGTGGCCCTCTTCCATGCCACTCTTGGATATAGGATCATCACAGCCTTACACTTCCCCACTGTTAGGTACAGCCTCCTCTCACCGAGAGAGAATGTGGGCCATAATCCACCAAGCGGACCCAGTGCGGATTGGTGACCACCTGACAGACAGACAAACCGCCTCTGTAGACCACCGACCTGTAGCCTGTGGGATAACCAGCACAGGAGCGATAAACATTTAAGTCGCGCGAAATAATATTCGTCCTGCTCATTCCTTGGACGAAATATACAACTATCCCACTCTCACGACTAGCAGCGCGCGACAAACGATATCATGCAACGGGGGCTAGATACTTGAATGAGAATGATGTCAATTCTGATGACACTCCTCAAAACTATTGTTACTACTGTAACGGGAGTTCTTATTCTTCCAGGAGATGACACTACGTTAACTTAAGGTTGGTATCAGTACAAAGACCGTCAATTCTGACACCGACACACACAGTTGATTCCAACACCAATTAAACGTAAATAACATTGCAAATAACACATACATAAATACGAACATAACCACATAAATATGCGTAAGTAGGTACATAACAATAAAATATATCTAACTAATATAAATAAGCATAAATAAAGATAATCTATTAGGTATAAAGTTTTCTGTAGTTACATTTCATAGTTTTTAAGTTTTTTTTTTATTTGGCATTAGCATTACTGTATCCACTGTTATCCTTATCAAGTGTGTAGGGTATGTGTAGGTATGATAATAGAACATAAATAATAATAGAATGATTGAATGATTATCATATTATACTGAAATATCCATTGGATTATAGAAGTACCTGGTCAGCCATTTTGGCAAAACTCTTGTCACGAAGGATGCCCGCATTGTTGATTAAGATATCAACACGGCCGAAGTTATCTAAGGCTGTTTTGATGATCTTGTCGCCCTCGACGACAGAGTTGTAGTCAGCCACGGCGACGCCACCTAATGGAGTGAAATAAAATTAACCCAAAGTGAATAAATAAAAAAATAAAACTGAAAAGTCTTAACCGGGAACAAACAAAATTACAACCTTTCCTCATTGGTTGAGTAAGGCTTATATTTTGAGCTATTGATACCTATGTATGACTTTGTACAAATGAGATAAAGAAATCTAAATTTAGCCAAGCCGCAGCGACGCGACCTGTGTATAATTTGTATAGAGGTGTAGATGGTGTCGCTTCATGGGTCTTCATGGGTCGCATATCGAAAAATATATTCAATTGGTGGTTCTATATACATAGGAACAAAGTTCATATTGGCAAACTTTTTAACAGAAAAAAAAAACAACTGACTTAAGCCACTACAAAGTAAAAAATAATTTTACTGAAATTCTTGTATCACTTAATCAGTTATTTTGTGTTCACTGGCGTAATTATTATTATTTCAAGTATATGAAAAATTTACACCGATTTCGATAGATATATTTTCACGATGGTAAGAGTGAGTATCACTCCATATCGTTCTTTTGTAGTTTAACTTTTTTCATGTAATATAATATATACACAGCCTGTATCTTATTATATTCCATAACATAACACAAATTAAAATATAAATGATAATGAGAACATAAATATGGACCTAATTACAATAGTATACCTATAGGGTTGGGTTGGAGAGATTGTACCAACTTATAACAATACCACACCACATTCTAGAATGTTAACTTTACATCACCCTAATACACTACAAAACCTGATATTTTAAACAATACCAAATAATCATAGCAGAACATAAGAGAACCAAATGCAATGTAGACTTTTAAATTAACAATTAAACAAATTGGTATATTATTTAAGCCACAATGCAACCAAGAATTACTCAGACATAAAAAGACAGAGAAATTAAAAAAGTTATATCAGAGATACCAAATTAATAAAATAAAAGAAGAGTGACATTTAAAACGCACTTGAAGAAACAATTAAATTTAAAAAATGACTATGTAATATAAATATTTAATAATAAGTAAATAAATAAATATTTGGTGCACTTACACCAATCATCTAGTCCCAAACTAAGCAAAGCTTGTACTATGGATACTAGATAATGGATAAACATACATTATTTTATTTATAAAAACATCCATGACTCGGGAATAAATGTTCGTATTCATCACACAAACATTTATCCCTCGCGGGTATCGATCCCGCAACCATTGGTTTACCTGACAGGGTCACTATCAACTACACCATTAAGTCAAAGAGTGTTAACAATAACAAACAGCCAATCATCATAATTAAAATATTCGAAATCTACTATACTTACTGAATAATAAGTAATTAATTTATACAAGTTTTAGTATGTTCATGGACTATGACTGCCACACACAAGGTTAATATAATTGAGTCAAGCATATCATACCTACTTAACTTCTCAAACCATTCAGTAAAAGATACCAAGAATAGGTATACAAACTTTTATCGCTCTCACTCACTCAACGAAGGGTAGTGTTGTGGCAGAGGGTATCTATAGTGGGGCTGAACCGAAACGCATAGGTATGCTGATCTACCCAATGTGTCATGTGGTTCATCATGTATGAGATTTTATTTTGTTATATTAAATTGTGACCGTTAATGTGTTACTCGAAGGTTAAAATCAATAGTAGGATTTGTGGTCTCTGAAATTATAATTAGGTAGATATCTAAAATGTTCATGCAAAAGTTCTCTCTCACCATTGTCCTTAATTTGCTTAACAACAGCATCGGCAAATTTGGATGTGCCGAGGCCATCTCTGCCGCCTCCGAGGTCATTCACGACAACTTTTGCTCCCCTCGCTCCCAACAGTAAAGCGTACTCCTTGCCCAAACCGCCCCCAGCGCCGGTAACCACGGCTACACGACCATCGAAGCGCAATTGATCCATCCTGTCCGACGATTCAAATCAAAGTGAGCAAAAGCAAAGCAAGTTGGGTCGCACCCAAAGTACAAAATAATAATCGGTATCAAAGTCCGTAAGTGCATTTACTCATTCAAACAAGTTTGATAAAGAGTGCAATGACTTGTCAGAATCTTAAATCTATATTGACTATTTAAAGAGTGGTCACGGTGTAGCCTTCGGTGCGGGACAGAAGGAAGTAAGAAAATAATAATCAACATAAAAAAACTCATAGAAATTATATACCAACCTCAGCTCAAATCCAATAAAAAAATACGAACGAGAATTGATTGAGTGAAAAACAACAGTGACAATCAACAGAACGGAAAGATGACAGCACAGATTACTCAGATGACAGAAAGAGAGAGAAGTTTTCTTCTTCCTTGTAGTAGGAAAGGCTAAGGAACAAAGCCATACTGCCTCGTCTTCAATATATAATTTCTTATAGCTTCTCAGTCGTACTTTTGATGAAATTGAACAATACTATGAAGTTTTCTGGATTTGATAAAAGCGCAGTTAATCGACGCGGAATATTTTCAGGCGACTTGTATGTATATAATAGGCGGTCAACCAAAATCAATCGTTGGGCTGTGAATGATGAACATTCGAAAAAAATGTGTTCCAGGGTCTGAGTTGCGTCTTGACAATAGTTGCATAAAGGGGAGTCTATCATATTCATTCTGTATAAATGAGCATTGAAACGACCAGATGACAGAAAGGACAGATGACAACTGGTCTATCTTGTTTTAATTTACTCACCTCGAGGAAGGTAAAGGGATCTAAGCCTATACAGCCACGTCTTATTTCTCTTTTTTCTTCAAAACAAGTCATTCATTGCCACAGACTAATAAACACTAGACGCCACATACGAGGCCCCCCGCACACCGAGCGATTTAGCGCTGACATCTTTGCGGCTCGACTCCCGCCTCATTTCGTTCCTAGACATCGAGGTGGTTTAAATTTTTTTCCACTTACTTACATTCACTTGTACTCTCGGTACACCACCACTGACTTTTGCTGCACAATATTCTGCCATTATTAAGTATCAAAACTCAGAATGCACAAAATATAAGAAATAAAAACAGAAATGCAACATCACTCGCTGTGTTCCCGCCAAAATGCCACAGATACGACAACTAACCATCAGTGTTACCAACACCTCAAAAATAATACCCCTAAAAAGGCGAAATACCGTTAAAGATATTTAAATCTAATAATTAACAGCTCAAAAAAATCTCTTACTCAACTTACAAACCTCTGAGTAGGTACTGAAATTGCTCAGAGATTCAAACATTATGTTAAATAAATTTTACGCTTTATCAGGATAAATAGGTTCTGTGTTTGATGAAAGTGTGTAATAAAGTATTATTAGTTGTTACTAAGCAATAGGCCGTTTTACGGCCCTTGAATAGCCCTAAATAAATTTGAGACCTAAAAAAGCCCTAAATTAGGGGTCAAAGCCCTAAGTTGGGAAGCCTGCCCCTATAGGGGACAGTCTCTCTAGAAGCTCTGCGTCTCATTTACTCGCATAAAGTGTACACGTGACAGCAGGCTTCTGTGTCGCTGTAGAGAGAGAACGAATCATGCTAGTCCGGTCTGTCCAGACCAGTTCAAGTGCTTCATCCATCACCAAAATAATTTCGTGTAGAGAAGCGCCTTATTTTTGTGAAACTTGCGAACAAACCCAAAAAGTTCTTCAGCCACAGGACGTCCAATCTATCTATTCTTTATAAATCTTTCTTCTTTTTAAATATTCTTTATCTAAATAGTTTATCTTTTTAAGAACACTCTTTAATCTAGTACCATTAATTTAAAATACCTACTGCACATAAATCTGAGAAAACATGCATACTTATTATTAAATGTAAATACCTATATGAAATTATCTCACACTACATACTCGTCATAACTATACATTCAACTGAATAACTATTTCCGATTTTGTGATGACTTCGTGTTACGGAAAGAAGAAAAAACTGGGTTTCCAAAAGTTGATTGTCACTTTGAAACTTTACAAGAAAAAAGGAAAAAATCATTTTCAAATCTTGCATGCACACGATCCAATATCGTAACATTTTCTGGGTATAGGTCGTGTGTTCCATTTTTGATTATCAACTACTCATCGAAAATCATAGTATTTTAATTTTGAGTACCTAGATAACCATCACGCGGCTATATTGTACAACCGTTGAGATGTCTATGTACAACGTTTTTAAAGATCACGGTTTTTCTTTTTTTTTTTCTTTAATGGTACTTACAAGCAGCAGCCCTACTATGTAAACTTTTAGCCTGCGATCGCTAAAAAATTAGCCTTGTAGCTTACTTGCGTTCGACAGCTAAAGCAGATTCACACCACAGTTCACCTTATGAAATATACAGAAATGCACACGTGGAGCCCATCGCCGTTGAAACGTGCAGATCTATAGATATTTTTTTTGGTGGAAAGTCCCTTAGTAGCCTTTTACGACACCCACGGGAATAGATGGGTTGGTTCTATTTTATTTGAGTGCCGAAATCACACAGCACTCGATTACCTACTCAATTAGATATTCATTAGTGCTCAATTTGTGGTCATTTGTTAACCAAAAATGAATATTCGTACTCCAGTAATTTCCGAGATTTACGTGATTCTGCCGGCATAACCGCCCTGGCCACAGGGCCACAATAGTATGAACAGGATCTATAATTCGACAAGGACGGAGCATCTCATTTTTTGGAACTTTAATCCAAATTTCTAATGCCCAAAATTCTAAATAATCCTGGGAGCTAGCTATAGCGTTAACTGCCGCGACGCAGACACAATTGAAAGTAAATTATTTGCAGTCACTGGTGACCTCGTTGGCGTTGAAAGGCGTAGAAGAGATATGTCACTTTATTACTTTTCCATACTAAATAAACACAGGTAAACCTACTAAATTACGCATCATTAATTCCTCGAAGAGCGACGATCGTCTGAGTATTGCTCTCCGCTTATAATATGAATTTCTCGATCCCTTTTCAACTAGTGTGTAGAAATAATGCCTTGAGCATGGTTCTGTAATAATGGGCGCAGGCCTTAGAGGAAGTAATATTGTTTGTACAGTGCTGCCAAATATTAACAAATCTTTGGCGTTTCCAAAATATTTATCTTATAACCGGGTATTTACAACATTTCAAATTATAGGTTAAGTACTAGCTTTCCGTCCGCAACTTCGTCCGCGTGGAAGATTTCATCAAAATCGGTTCAGCAAAAACATTGCCTATTGTTAATATATCTACCAACCAAATCTCATCCAAAGCCGTCCAGCCGTTTACATACATACACACATACACACATATATACATTCACACATGCACATATTCATACATACAGACATACACACACACACACAAACTTTCGCATTTATAATATTAGTTTGGATTAGTTGGGATATTGTGGGAGTAGACAGTAGCAGATTTTACAATGAATTAAATAGACCACTTGTTTGTCGTTTGCCGCCCCTCATATAAAAAAAAACTTGTTTGGTGTAGTGGTTAAGGAACTGGACCACTATACCTAGAGGTCGCAGGTTCAAATCCCTCTAAGTGCATGTTTGTAGCGCCGTGTGTATATCCAAGGTATTTATTTATTTTCGAACTGCCTGGGGCCAATTTCACAAAAACACTAAGCAAAGCGAAAAATTGAACGAAAAAATAACAAAAACCATCATTAATCAAAAAATATTACAATATAAAAATATTTCTTAATACGTTTATAAAATAGCTTAATTACTTAATCATATCTATTTCAGTTTTATTCGTTTTAGAACACTCTTACACTCACTTCCTTTAGTTAGCAAAAATTGTTCCAAAGTGCTGGCAAACTACTTTGGTTTGACTAAAAGAGTGTTTGTTCGCGATTTGAAAATTTCCAGTATTCTTTATATCGTTTGTTACAACTATTGGAAGACCTTCGTCCATAAATAGTTTGTAAATTTTCTTGGACCTGCACGAATGCCTAACTAAAAGTCCTTGACCATTTACAAGAGCTATAATAGCGCTAATTTGGCATTTAATTTTACAATTTCTAACCATTACATAATCAAGAGCCTTGTGTACACCGATGCACAGTCTGTTATTTCCAACATCCACAAAGTTGTCACTCGTTTTTATGCCAAATGCACATAAACTTTCTTTAAGTGTATTTGCAAATTCTATATCTTCTCGACTTAAACTTTCGTTTGGTATAATTTTCAATAAGATATTATTAATAATATCGACACGCTCATGTATGTTCAATTTTGTCCACGTGTCACGAAGTCTAATCAAGGTATTGACGTCATCACAATTGTATATACTGTTTACGTAATGATTATTTTCCATATCAATAATATTATAAAAGGCCTGAGAGGCAGCAGCCGGTCCTTCAAATGCACCGAAATTGTTCATCCAAACTATGGACGTATTAACTCCAAACGCGATTTCATTGGCTTCTGAGATGTCGCTGCACCATAAAGACAAGGAAAATGGACTGTATTTAGAAATAAGTGAAATTAACTCTTTAGTTGTTCTATAACTCTCGACTAAAACTACGTGTTTTGCATTAGTTAGTTTGTCGTAAGCCGCATTTCCAGCGTAGTCGACCAACAGCGTCTTGTCATCATAAATGAACACATCGGTGCATAACTGTTTCAAATTCGAATCCACGACATCGTCGTGAGGTTTCAAGTTAATTTTCCAGTCGAAAGTCTTCTTCACGGACTCGTAGACGCTCTCTTGAATTAAAATGCGGCGCAATTTCCAGGGATACTGAAAGATGAAGAAACTCACATTAAATATTTTTTTCTTTCTTTCTTTCTTTCCTATTATAAACATTGCAACGCGTTCCATGGGAGCATTTTGCTCTAATCGCCACTTTGGGCAGGTGAGTTGGATGACCAAATGTTTTGCAGTTCCGCACTAACTACTAGGTACTAATGAATAATATTAGCAGAGATCTTCTAACCTAAAGTATTTGTAAACAATTAAAGGTAAATTGCAATCTCTATGTTCGATTATCTCCATGACGTGAAATTTAGGACATTTGTGTTAGGACATTTTCTTGCCTATTTATCCCCAATTCGAATATACAAAGTGGACGCCTTTTCGAAAAAAAAATAGAAAAGCGTCCATATCAAAATTTTCAAACCAATCGAAAACTCGATTTCTTACCATAAAATCTATCCTATAAATATGTCTATGATCCTGTGACATTCTTGGGATCGAGGCGAATCGAACGATACCTAGCACTTCAAAATAGATCAATCCCTTTATTATATAGTTACCTACTTACATACATACTACACTCGAAAAACATTCCCGAATGAGTACGACATTGGAACCTTCAAGAAACGAGCCTACACCTTCCTCAAAGGCAGGCAACGCATCTGTGACCCTTTTGATGTTGCCGTTTGCCCGTTTGCCTCCCTCTCATATAAAAAAAAAAAAAAAAAACATTACCCTCCTTCCTGAGGCAGTCGAGGAAAAAGATTTAGAACAATCCTCCCTAGCCGCCATTTCATAAAAACCGTTTTAATATCAGATATGAATATATTTACTATAGCCCAGGGAAAATACGGCAAAAAATTAGATTAGAGAGAAAGAAAGAAAAGTATTTATTGCCAACAAATACAGAAAATTTCGTAAGGTATAACATTTGGCATAACTAGCTAAACATAATTCAGAACCGACTTATATAATTGCTATCTTATAGAGGTATATTAGAGATGTAATTTTGAATAATTAAGCGTAAAAAACGAGCGTTTTGTCTAGATTTTTTTAGAAAACCATATTTTTAATTTGCATCTTAATAACAAGAAATACTAACTGATATTTAATTAGGTAGACTTTTGTTAAACACAGTTAACTTATTGATGGATAAAAACTAAGCATGTTATAGTTAGGCGTGCATGTGTTTAGCTGAAAATGTCGTCGAGCTGCATTACTTAAGAAATAAAAATGGAACTAATATTTTGTAACGATAATTTCCCTAAATGTTTTGAATTTAAAGAAATACTCATCAATTGAGAATTTTTTTTTAAAGAAACACATTTTTCAACTTTCGTTTATTTAGTTACTTAGTACTTGAGTTTCTTACAAATACTTAATTTTTAGCAATTGTTACTACATTTACAATAGTTTATTAAATGTTTCAAGAAAATTGCGGTTATTCTTTTTTCCGAGGTCAAACCGTACTTTCCCTGGGTTACTACACATATTGCAATAAAGTATTGCACTGTTTGGGATTTGTTCCTACAGCAAAATTAATTTTGCACAACCCTACAATTCCTGCAGTGGACCTACATAACCCCTATTTATATCGCTAGAGGTAAGAAAGTTTTCTAGATTATCCATTATTATTCCTAATCATATTGAATAGATGTTATTATTACTTTTATTGTAGACGCCAGTAAGTTGTCGATGGCGGAATCCACATCTGAGCACGCTGTGATAACGCCCATGCATCCTGACTGCAAACCTTTGCAAAACAATAATAATTTTATTACTTATTAGGTAAGTACTTACAACACGGTTATTGCTTTATCTCATAAAAAAAGCCAAGAGCAGTGGTGTTGCATAGTCATCATCATAATTATATGGACGAACAAGGTATATTTAGGCATAAATTTTACATACGAACGAAAAACTACCGTCCAAGTGCGTATCGGGGCACGCGCAATGTAGAGTTCCGTACTTGCCCTCACAATATGTGAACTAAAACGGGCTTTTGATTGTTGGATAAATATTTTTTAACGGAAAGTACAGTTAGCTGCAGAGAAACCAGACTTTAAGAAGATTTTATTTTACCTATTTGTCCGCGTCAAATTGCAAAAATTGTCAAAAAGACTCTGAGCTAACGCTCGGACAACAGACAGACGGACATGGCGAAACTATGAGGGTTCCTTGACTACGGAACCATAAAAAGATAATAATAATAATAAATGTACGTTTGTTCCGATAAACCACTTGACATGGCGCTGTTGGGAAGAATCACACCCTATGGCTCGGAAGATACGCCATTTTGAGGTATCCGACGAACGAAGAGCTGACGCTTACCTTGGCCAACGCATTAGTATAATCAACTACCTTTAATTTCGTCCAAATCAACTCGTGTAGGAAGTTGGGATAGTAAAAGCGGAGAAGAGTAGTCCACAATTAACAAATCCACATTCTTTAACCTGAAAATATAACATAAATATTACAACATACTACTACATACCGGATGAGTTTTTTTACCGTAAGGAAAAATCCGTCAGGATAATTTTTGCAATAAAATAAAAACCGAATGAGGTGTCACTGATCGGATACGAATCAGATTTCCTATACTCTTATATATGAATAATAAGATAGGGTATTTCTACAATCAAATAGAACAAAGTAAGGTCCATTGCTGATGGGCTACGAGCCTGATGTCCTTGAGCATCCGAGTTGCCCATTACAGACCACATACCCACAACACGATCATTGTTATTTTTGAGCATAGTGCACGTACTATGCCTAAGGAACTTGAAATGCTACCTGATGAAGGGTAGTTGCACGACCCTCTCGCCGTCCAACTCGGCCCTCGCATACAAAAGTGGAAGTTCTAAGCATCGGTGACTCAGAGACTGCTAGGCGATAATGGCAACACAACTTATATAATTCAATCGGTACTTATTATATTGGGTCTTTACCTATGAAAATGGAGTTTTTTTTCTTCGTTAATCATATGTACCAATTCCTGCGATTTTCAAAGCAATATCCAATTTGTTTTTTATTATTTCAAGGTTTCACATGAAATATTTTTAAATTTTTGGGCTAAATCACATAATAACAAAAATTGAACAGAGCTCTTTTCATGTGCTTCCCATAATAATTTCTTAGATTCGCTGAAACTTTTATAAAGCGGTTACTTTTAAAAATTAACGCTGCCTATACTTAACTCAATGTTATCCGATAATACACACAAAGTTTATAAAATAAAAACAAAATGCAAAATTTGGATTTGCCGTTCCCAAAAAAAAAAACAAAAATGTTTGTATGGAGAAAACAGTCTTAATGAAATTCTTCATACAAAACGCCAATTTCATAGATAAAGACCTAATGTAATAAGCATAGAAAAACGAAGAAACTTTTGTGTACTCGACACGTTTTATTTACTCACACTGGTGTGGGATGGGCACAAAAGTTTTATTTACAATGCTTTGGATGATATTATTCATCATTCTATGCCTTTAGCAAAAATTACAATAATAACATACCCAACTTCGTGACAAAGTTCTGTGAAGAGGTGACAAACAGCAGCCGTGTTTACGGAGGCTGTGATCACAACACCAATACAGCTTGATAATATTTGGGCCACATATCCAAGCGTAAGTAGTGGTGTATGATCAGCTATTGAAAGCCAATTCGCTGTAAAATATAGGTATCTCAACAAATATCTAAAATAATTTTAATGGCATGACGTAAGTATGAAAAACTAGCCAGGAACTCGCCGATAGCTATTGTAATTGTCTAATTTAAATAACTTTCATTGCTACTTCTTCGCTATCGCTCAAAAGTGACAGCTTCCCGATAAAGTGCATTACGCATTAAAGTTAAACATAATAGGGGTAGTCTATCTAGATACTTACTTTCGTGTGGGCTCTCACATTGTAAGGATAAACTGCAGTGTAGTAGATTTTGTACAATCAATTTAATATCACAATTTTGTACATCGTGCTGTTGTGCTTTCCTTATTAAGGCCTCAAGTTGTGAGAACAACATGGAATTCTCATCAATTTTTTTGGCCAAGTGCCTTAATTTATCATTAATATTAAGATTATCATTCTCCTCTGATGCATGTAGATCTGATTTGTATTTTTCAACTACATCTAAGTAACTGTCACATAGAACATGTATTTTATTGTTGATATTATCATAGGTAGTCTTATGATCAACTTCGCATACTCCAATAGAACTGAAATGGTGCCCTTTTTTCTTCAAGTATTCCTGGAAGAGACATATTACCTCCTTATACATTTATATTCACGACATATGAATACGGGCAATTGTCCGAAACCGGACTTTCGATCTCGTGGCCATAAAATAGAATCCGATTCGTCGACATTAATTTCCAAAGGTTTTGCCAAAAATAATACACATTCGTAGCATGCACAGGATTAGTCTCTAAATTAGTCTGGAAGCCCAACGGTATTACTCGCACTGATCTCGTTGTTTTAAGCGCTTATTACATTATCCTATTTGTCCAATTTATCCAAGTTAAAACATTTAGATTCCGATTTAATAGATTGGAAAGTCCCGACTGCACTATTTTTATCCTAAATGCAGAGACTAATTTATATTGTTGGGAGGCTTGGTTCTGTATTCCGAATTAGTCTCTGCATTTAGGGAATTAGTGTGGTAGCGACCTTGCAATCGCCTTGTGCGCTTATTAGCTTCCGCAATTTCCTAATTAGAGTGTTCCTAATTTGATTTCCTACAAATAGGATAGTGTAATAAACGCTCTAGTACTAGAATCCTAACAAACTGACGTACGTATATATCAACACTTGGGGGTGTGCTTGATAGATCTATCAGTCAGTCAGATAAATGAGGTTTTAAAAAAAGGGGGCAATAAAGTGACACGATTTAGAGCTCACCGGGCAACAACCTTAATTCTTAAATATTATTGAAACACATATTCGCGATAAAAAAATCCCACATAATAATTTACTTGGCAAGGTATTATGCTATAATTATATGATGCGCTTGCCATATTTTATACACAGTCTCGACTTTTATTATACAATATCTTTGGTTATACCCAAAGTGTAGGTATAATAAATAGTGATACCCCAAACATTCCCACTCAATCGTAAACGAAACAATTGACCTCAATCACACCTGATGTTGTGATGTAAGTGAAATTGAGAAAGTGGAAGCGTGCTCACCCGGAACCCTCATCTCATTTGGGGAACTGGCTATCTTATCTCTGACAACCGGAACACAACAATGCTATTAACATTGCTTGGCGGCAGACTTAGATAAGATGGTGGTAGCTTGCCAGGCACACTCTACTCTCAAGGTCGGCAGACGACTTGTTAAAAGTCGTAGGAAGTCGTTGGATACAGGTCGCTTCCAACCGGTCGCTCTGGAAGTTTATGGTGATTAGCTGGCCAGGAAGACATAAAAATGCCTTACGACCAACCACACCGGCTACTAAATACTATAAATACCTAGTAGTACCTGGCCACGGCACCCGGCTGGGAATCGAACTCGCGACCTCCGACTCATAAACCCCATGTTGTTTACTTACTTGAAATTGAAAAAGGGTCACGAAGGATTTCATCTTTCAAAAAAAAATTACACGTGTGACTACATCACCGTTGAAACATGCAAATTTGGGTCATTGCATACCTATTAATAAAACGATATCGGACCACTCACCATGCTACAATTTTTTATGTTATGTTTATTTCCCATTCACGACACCCACAGGAAGAGGAGGGTTCGTTTAATTCCTTTAAGGTGCCGAAACCACAGCCACTGCTTGTGATTTCATAATCTTTTAAGGACTTTAATTAAGGTGGGTGTAGAATTTTTTTCATAAGACGAATTATGGGTTGTTATTCGACATCATATAAACTAAAATTACTCACCGCTGCTAGTTGAGTGTCCACTTTCATTTCATCAAACTTAAGTCCAAGAACTTCCATAATTCTGGAATTTAGTAAACATAACAATAAGTTTTCAATATATATGTAAGTTTAATAGTAAGGAAAAAATCACCATAAATCGAAAGCTACATTAACACTACTACTAAACTTGGTGATTTTTTTATTCATATCTATATTTTGTATAAATTGAACAATTTTCACTATACAAGTTCAATAGACATCCACCCAACTGAAATGTATGGAATTGGATTTTGTACTCGATCGTTGGTCCCATACTATAATGAAAATTGTTCTATTTGATGGTCTTAACAACAATACAAAATTTAGATAGTAAATTAAAAATTACCAAGTAGGTACCTACCTACCTATAAGTCTTACCTGATTATTAATCTCTCATAAGCAATAAATAAGGTCCAAACTTGGCTGAACTTGTTGTACCTACTCCTAACTCAAATAACTAATCCAAATTCCACAATTATTACAATTTGAGTGAGAATGGGACAGTGAACAACAACTGAGTAAATAAGCTCTTATCTTGGTAAGCTGGTTATGACCCTTTTGACCTCGAGTTTATCATGCAGTGTGCGTTACGCCAGCGAAAGATGTTGAATTTGTTGATTTGAACTAGGTTTTCCTTCGTCTGAGATTTGAACAGTACAAATAAAGAGTGTCATTTCGTGTAAATGTGCACGAAATTTAGAATATGTGCGTCCAGCCGTTATTAAGATATTCGTGAAAAACAGGCTTTTTCCCAGTCAATTTTTCTAACAAGTAGGTTTTAATAAAAACCAAAAAATCCGACAGTATTTATTGTATATTGCGAACGCCATGTTCGATTTTTTACCATAAAATGTATCCAATGACACTCCAGGTATCAAGACGAATCTAACGACACCATGCACTTCGAAATCGGTTAAGCCGTTTAGGCTACAGGATTTGCCAAAGGAACGGACATATACATATGTATTAACATACATACTGTCGAAAAACATTACCGTCCTTTCTTGGGCAGTCGGGTAAAAACAAATTATCCACGAATCACGTGCTGTAAATGTGCGCCTTTGTATGAAATATGTGCGCCTCAGAATTCTGAAGTTAATCAAAATTCCGCTGGGGTAACGTTTACCTATCTACTTCGTTGATCACGGGAACAGTTAGGCGCACAATTATGATATTTTTTGCACACGACCGTATGAATATATGTTTAATTTGAGCGAAAAAAGAATTTAAAAAAAAATGCACCGTGTAGAAGGTATATTTTTTAAGAGGAAATCGATAATTATCTAATCAACAAATTCGATACTTTTCCGCTGGCGTAACGCACACTAACATGCAAGTAAAATCGATGTTTGAACTGAGGGAACTATGTTGAATTTTTATCAAGCAGCGGTGCCACATAAAATAAATCTAAATAAAAGTTATAAAAATCCGACTACGGTTTTAATTAACTACCTATAAAATGTCAAAAACAAGACGACTTAACGCAATTGATTTATACGGAATCAGTAAGTTAGTACAAATTGGCCGAGGCAATTAGACTGTAGGTGGTAACATATATATCAGACGAGTCGAATACGTTACCACCATTTTTGGTTATACTGTGACGTTACTCTCCTATAAGCTGTCATAATAAAAAGTCTCTTGTTAATATGCAAAAGCAATAATGATAAGTACCCAATAACACCACTAAACTTTTACTGTCAGCTTTTAAATTTCGAACGAACTAATAGGAACTTTCTGTTTGATTATGCTAAGTTCAAAGTTGTTTGCTCGCGCTCTGTTAGTGAAATATCTGTTAGTAGCTAGGTATTTAATGTCATAAATTGTATGGGAACCTTGCAAATTTTCAACAAAGGAAGCCGCTTGGCACAGGTGAGCGTGCCTAATGGTCATGCTGATTGAGCCCCGTACCCACGTGGTACCATCCTGCAAGTAGGTGGGGGAGAGGGACGGGGGGACGCATCTACCGCGCTACACTCTTACATCGATATCTCCATAAGTTCAGCAAGTGAGTCATGTTTGGTATCGTCATCCATCGTATAACTAAAGGACGGGGATTTCATTTCTGGAACAATATTTACACTCATTCATAGAAAAAAAAAGTTCGGCGCAAAAGAAAAAAAATATAAAATTCTTGCAAAAGCTATACCTACAACTAAACCACTAGATGCTTTATAACAAAAATATGTGTAAATAGCCCTGTTTATTCCAAATATACGTGACACGTGTTCTTTGTCCGGTGCCACGTTTCTCTCTAGACTCGCTTTTGAGACTGTCAGTGTCCTACCTATCCAAATCAAAATAAAATTTGAAAGTAATTCAGGTAATCTAAATATATTTTCTTTTAGGACCAGAAAGGTAGGAGTATTGCCACTCTTCTAAGCCTTTTCAGGATATGACACTGTTTCATGAACAGGAAAAAACCGCTTTCAAAGCTTGGGGCGCTTCCAACTGCAACGGAAGCATTTAAGTATGCTAATGAACTGAACCAAACAATGGCGGTCAACAGGTTGGAAGAAATGCTAATACAGGATGGACTGCAGCATCCTCTAATAAGACTCCCAACCAATTGCAATCGCCAACCCGCCTGTCAAGCGTGGCGATTATGGTAATTACCTCTAAAAACATGGACATAATGAACAGTCCCGATATCGATGTAAAAGTATAGCGCGCTAGATGCGTGTCCCCCCCCCCCCCCCTACCTGCAGGGTGGTACCACGTGTGTACAGGGCTAAATCAGCACCAAAATCATTAATTCCAATTCAAATCCGTGTGAAATAAACATTATTAATTGCGTTTAATTTCATAAACCATTTCTACAAAGGGTAATTATATAAACTTTCATCCGTTAGTGGTGAAGGAAGATGCACAAGATAAGAACCTAGTGAAATCGGTTGGTTATAAAGTCTATGGTAGGTTAACATAATAATAGTGGCAGATGTTGTTTACATATTACTTAGTTTTATTCATTGTAGTTGTAAGCTCTTATCTTACACAGTAATAGATGACTAATAGTGACACTCTACATAGTATTACCACTTAATAACTAATTTATAATTTACTGTGATAATGTAGTAGGTACATAATAATATTTTATCAATTAAGCTAGGCTCGGAACCTCCTTACCTCGTAATTATTGATCCCAGGGTGTGTGCTGCCAATGTAAATTTCTAGGTGCCCCGCAATGAGTCGTTTTGATTCCCCGAAATTTCTAGCTTACCACTTGTGTTTGCAAACGCTTTATTGTATAAAAGAAAACAAATTTACTTAAATCTATAGTAGAAAGGCGGACTTATACCATATATGTTATGCTATGTTATAAGTCCGTGAATATTGGTTCTTTTAAAGAAAATTAAACACTGTTTGATGACAATATTGTTAAATATTTATCAATAACAATAATTACAAAAATACAATTAGAAAATATACTATGGGTGCGTATACAAAATCCGATCTCGATTCCTCGATTTAAATCATTCGTTCAATATATTATTTGACAACTATTTGGTGTAGTGTAGAAACTCTGACTGCTATACCGAAAGGTCGCGGGTTCAAATCCCTCTATGCTATGTTGAATACAGACATGTGTTCCCGAGTTATGGATGTTTTTCATTTATATACCTATGTATTTATATTCTTACCACTTTTCTGAAACTGTATTTTCTTATCTGTTGTGCAATAAAGTCTATTTTTATTGTATTGTATTTATTTATAAATAGAAATGTATTTGTGTAGTTTATCATCCATCTGGTATCCATAATATAAGCCTAGTCGTTTAGTGTGGAACTAGATGGCGCTGTGTGTATGTGCAAAGATATTCATTTATTATTTTATCATTCCCCGCAATTCGGGGAATTTCCTCGGAAATGGCAGCATTGGTTGGTAATCTCGATTGGTCCAATCTAGACATTTTTTTTTTCTATGTAAGCGAAGGCAGGCTGCATAACCATCAGCCTTAGATTAATCTAAGCCATCAGCATATTTATTCCATTAATCTGAGCTCTTTAGAGATTCTCTTTTGTTGTCAATGTTATTTATTGTGTGTATGGAATTTCTTATTATCATGATTATATCCTCCCTAACGTATTGCTTATTTCGAATCGAAACTTATGGCGATAATTTGTAATGAAAGACGGTAGAGTGAAGCGAAAGAAGGATTTTTCTTTAGACTCTTTCAAATATCTCTAGAGTTCACTGACATTTGCATGTCAAAACCTAAACAAAAATGTGTCTTTTTCGGTTTTCGTATGTAAATAAATTATATCATCTGGAAACATCTTCAGAGGAAAATTCTTCGTCTGAGGGAAAAACAGTGAGTGACTCATGCCCTTATTTGTCCCCACAAGAAGCGGCCAAAATCTTCCGTAAAGCATTATGCCATCTTACTAACAAATGATTGTGATATAACTTGATTTTGTAAGTAATATTAAAAAAACCATAGAGAGCGAGAGAGACATTCCTTGGCTCACAATTTCTGCCCATCAGGTTCCAAGAATACCATCAACAAAAACTGAAGAAATAAGACATGGCTTTATGGGCTTAGCTTCCTTGAGCCTGCGTAAAAAAAATAATTAACGGCCGTCGTTATTTCTTTGTTTTGATCGCATTTGCTTTGCATATTTGAATGAAACGGACTGAATATCTTCGTTTACTTTTTATTGAATATAACGAAAATAATCTGTAGACGGAGTTAAATTCATCTTGAAGTTGAGAATGGCTCTCTATAGACCAACTTCTTTTCAACGAGAACAAGACACACAGAAAACACAGAGAATTGTAAATGATCCTCTAGCTGGTAAGCAACTTTTATAAACATAATTTATTTTGCATTACTTATCTTAGTTACGCTACGCAAATTGTTGTATGTTAGGTACCACGCTAGCCAAGATGGGAGGAATAATTTCTAAACAATTGCATAGTGGTAAAATTTGTAATGAGTGTACATAATATTCAACAGTAATTTACAACGAAGGACAATGGAAGTTAAATAAAGTGTCGCCTTTGTTTAATTTACAATACGACACTGTAAAACTCAAGCAATATGCTTCGAAAATTCGACAGGCAATTGTCAGTAACGTTTCCTCTAACCAGTCTGTGAAGTACACCATACAGTGTGAAGCCCTATGCGACTTGAAGTATTCAGAAGATGACCCGGATGGTTTAATGGTATGTATGCAGCAAAATGAGAGCTGTTAAAAGATTCCAACTATTCTGATAAGCTAACATGGACAGACCCACTCTTTATTTGATCAACTTTGATTTTGTTGAAACAAATTGTAACATCAATGTTTAAAGAGAGCAGCGAGCAGCTCTGGAATTTCTTGTTCATTCTTCTCTAGGGAGTCAGTATGTGTAGAGAGCTCAATCATTTTTTCAAGATAATAGCTAAAAACTATTGCAATGAAACCTACTTTCAAATAAATAAAACTGCACTCAAATTTGAGAGCTATGAAGCCACAAACAGATATACATAGACAGACACATATTATGCTTTAAACTTATAACACACAAAAACACCTACTTGATGTTGAAAGATCTAGTGTACCTTGTTGACAGAGTAAGACACATAAGCCATTTTCTCTGTACTAAAGACTGTATAGTTACCTAAATAAAAAATGTTATTACTATCCTTGGACATACACACAGCAGACTAGTTCCACACTAAGCAACTAGGTTTGTATTATGGATGCCAGATGTTTGAGATACTATATGAATCATCAATCTCAGTCCACATCCACCCACTGCTGGGTATAGGTTTCTTCTCCATTATGCCAATTCTTGTGCCAGTGAGATACCAACTGGATGGATAGAGATGAGATAGTGAGATACCAACCATATGGATCATCATCCAATGAGATACCAACTGTATGGATGTCTATAATTAATTTTTGTTTGGAATTATATGTATACATAGATTTATTAGTAACCTCGGTCACACACATACAATAAGTTGTAACACATTTAAACAAAAATATTTAATAATGTTCAAAAAAAAACAGGATACAATAAAAATGTAAACATTATTTATGATACTTCTTATCATAATTCCTACTTGCAGATGATCAGTTCAACTGATGATTTGGATAGATGACAGAAAAGCATATTTGTATTTTGTGGCAAATCTGTGTGTGATTGTGGGATGATCGTCACTCCAGAATTCACACCATGGAATTCATGAACTCTAAATATGCACATATTAAATTGTCATTTGAATAAAATATCTGCATTACAGATAACAGTCTTGTCAAGCCAGGAGAACACTAGCAAGTCGAAGCAGGTGTACACAGCTGTTCTACTGTCATGGGGGGTGTGCACAGACCTTAGTAATACAACTCACTTACCTTATATGCTGGAGAGGGGGGAGCAGAAGATAGGTGCAGCAGTGAAAGCTACTCTACAGACTATTTTTGACTGTAATGTAAAACAATTCACGTTTACACAGGTGTGGTATATGATAAACAATTAAGATAGTATATAGTTTTAGAATATTTTAGGGATTTTAGAATGATAAATTGATTTGCACTTAATGAAGCGGTAATGACCCTAGCACATGTTTGAGGTACACTCAGAATCCATCCATCGTTTTTCAGTCTTCCCTCTGCTCCTAAATCCCTCTCCACAGTAGGCATGATAATATTGCGTCGTGTAATTTACACAAAGCACATTCCAAACTGTGAAGATACAATATTATGTGTTAAGATATTGCTTGCTCACTCATCATACAAAGCATACTCGTGAAAGAGAGAGATAAACTTACGAAATATATGTTAAATATGTCGTAATATGGCAAACAATAACTTAAATTCACAGGCCCTCTCTTTCATATAACTCTATGTAGAAGACAGACACAAGTATAAAATATATATTTAAATTTGCTTTTGTAATGTACTTACTAATTTTTCAGCAACATTTATTAAACTTCGGATTTAACTTTTTGGAAAATGACACATCAAGAGGCAATGAATGTTTCACTCTCACCTACAAGACATCACAAGCAGATCTTAAAGATAAACTAGATCTGTCCTTTGAGTTGGAAGATGTGAAAATTATTTGGAATAGGTATGAGACCTTATTTATTAGTACAATATAGATTATTAAAATAACTCAATTCTAACTATGAGGATTCTAGGATGGACGTGAAATGATGCATCACGTCTTAAATGATTTGTGATAGTAAAATACAATAACATTCCATACAGGTTGAATCGTAAAGCTGTGTTCAATCCAGATCACATGGAAAAGTGGCATTCACAAAATCATTTCATTTCAGGGTAAAAGAAGTCACTAAGAAGTCAGAATTAATTAATATGGGCTACCAAATGCTACAAAATCAGATATTTTTCACACTATCATTGGACATAAGTGTGTTTGACCTCCATGAAGTAACTCTACCTAAAGCTGAAGTAAAATGCAGTGGCACTGTTAAGATGAAAACCCCTGAAATGGTAAATTGTGTTTTTACAATACTAAATGAAATCAGTGATGTTCAATATACTGTAGATCTAAATGATACATCATCCACATAGTGTAATAAAGGTAAGAACGAAATATTGAAGTATTATTTTTGTATTGCAGACCTGTTATGCAATGTATTGTGTTATAACTTTCTAATTTCAAGCTGTTGGATAACAAAACAATGAATAAAAATAGATTTCTTTTTCAACATTTACTCATCCATCATGAATTACACCTTACAAATGTGTTTGCATATTGTAACCTTACAAAATATTTTTATTATATCAACATTACAATGTGCTAAACTTAAAAATAATCTATTTTGTAATCATGTCTTTCATTACCTTGCAAGCAGTCCTTTTTACAGTTTCATCTTGAGTTCAAAATGAAACTAAGTTACCTGATCCTGAATTTTTTTCCTTCTTGTGCAATCTTACTTAACTAGGCCACCACCCTAAATTATGCCTAGAAGCTTTTTACATGTTCATCATTAGATGTATGTATGTATCAAATTAGTTTATTTCTAATTTTTATAAAGGTCCTGAATCAATTAAAATGTAAAAAGGGCTAAGGTAGTAAAACCAATCACAATTTGATTTGATGGTAATCAAAACTATAAAATATACACATTTTACTAACACAAGATTAAATTTTTCATTTTGTACAGAGATCTTTACAAAGTATAATTATTGAAAATAACAATGTAAATAAAAATACATTGGCATTTGACTCTTCAAAAAATATTAATATGTAATACAAACATTGCAACATTTTTGAATGACAATATTGACATATTACGCCCGCAGATTCACTCGGTACGCCACTTCCAGGAATTTGTTAGAAATACGTTATATCCATTCACAATGTGTTTAAATAAAATGGGGAAACCAAGAAACTTTGGAGTAATGAATGTACTAATATTTACTAGAATAATTAAAATGTTCTATTTCATTGTACTAAAACCATTTGCTTCAAATACATGAGTCTAACGGCACATATTTTAAATAAAATTCATTCTCTAGTAAGTTCTTATAACACTACTGAAAGAGAGAAGATATGATTGTTGGAATACACAATACCATATTTTACAAATAAATGCATGATCAAGGATGACACTGCAATGCGAGACTTTTACACTTGTTTGCAAATTAAATTTACACAACTTTACATACACACGAAATTACATAAAAGCTTTAATGAATCTAAGATACAGATAACTATGGTATACACAATAATGATTTTCCAATCCATATATGGTCCAAACTCGTTCTTTTGACGTGGGGGGTTACAATTTAATTAATGTTATGTAAATTTTGTAAAGTATCTATTGATCAGGTAATGAGTTTTATAAAAATGAAAATAATAACACATAAGTGAACATTGCTGCCACCACAAAAAGGTTAAAAAGGATATCAAAGTTTATCAAAGAGCTACATCTATCATTTCACTTACGATTTCAACTATTATAAATTTTAAAAGTGTCAATTTTAATTTGGTGGAAGCCAAACACTTATCTATGATTTTGTTGATATCTATGATGAAATTACTGTTAGCTACTGATAATTAGCACCGCCAAAATTTTACATTCCATAAGAATTCGAGTTTAGCTCACGATGGCAGATATCTTCCATTATTAATATTAAATTATTTGAATTTGTCTATGTAGTATAGATATGCCCGAGTGGCACTAAAATATTATAGTGAGTCCAGACGCAAAGCTATTCTGCAGCATACAAAACAAATCTAATAATCCGGCATGCGTAAGTTTCGTACCAATGTTCGTTGCACACAGCTGCACCCCTGACAAAGAAACAAATTAAAATAAATATCTGATATAAGGAGATGTGTCAACCATGATGCGAAAATGTAGTATTAATGACAAAGTAATAAAGCGCATTGTCGGTAATCCTACCACAGCAACAAGATGTAAATTGGAAAGATCTAAAAACTTAGAAAACCCCCAAGAAAACAAATTATTCTATCATCAAGCTAGATAAATTCCACTATTTACAAGCTAAATATCTTCGAAGCGGCTTAACCGATGTCCATCAAACATGGCAGAGAGCCTATCGCGAATTTAATTCAATATAAAAAATTGAAAGACGAAGGGTGATATCAGGATCTGCAGTTAGCATGGGCGTACCGCAGGGTTCAATACTGGGACCATTCCTATTTTTAGTTTATATCAACGATTTACCTCACCTCGCTAAGGAAAGACACGAGATCGTATTGTTTGCTGATGACACTTCTTTAATATTTAAAGTTGACAGATATCAATTAGCATATGACGAAGTGAATAATGCTGTCTCAAAAATAGTCGAATGGTTCACAGTCAATAACTTGCTCCTTAATGAGAACAAAACGAAATGTCTTAGATTTTCATTACCTAATGTTGAACAGGTTGCCACCAAAATAAGAATTAAACATGAACAGTTGGAACTTGTGGACACAACTGTATTCCTTGGTATGACTTTAGATTCTCGGTTACAGTGGGGACCCCATATTAAAAAACTAATGAAAAGACTCAGTTCTGCCGCATATTATTATGCTGTTAAGAAAATTCGAAATATCTGTGATATTGAAACAGCGCGCTTAGTCTACTTCAGCTACTTTCACAGCTTGATGTCATATGGTATCTTGCTGTGGGGAAACGCTGCTGATACAGATAGCATATTTCTCTTACAGAAACGAGCTATTCGTGCAATTTATAAATTAAGGTCAAGAGATACATTAAGACAAATATTTAAAGAAATTAATATTTTAACATTTTCGTCACAATATATATATGAAAATCTTGTATATGTTAAGAGAAATATATATTCATTCGAGAAACATTGTGACCGACATAATGTCAATACAAGGAGCAAAAATCAATTAGCTGTACCTTTTAGTAGACTTAGTAAAGTTAATAAGTCATTCAGAGGTCAATGTGTGCGCTTCTACAACAAGGTTCCCATGGATATACGGAATCTTCCGCTTAATAAATTTAAACTTATTATAAAACAAAAATTATGTAAAAAGGGATATTACAAAATTTCAGACTATATTAATGAAAGTAATCCATGGGATTAAACGGCTCCTCTACTCGATATATAAAATTGTTGTAACCTTTCTTGATTGTACATGATTTATTGAAAAGAGACAAACCCTCTGAGTTTCTCGCTAGCTCTTCTCAGTAGTGGTCGCGTTCCGAGCTAGTGGTAGTTTAAAAAACAAATGACGTTCATAAGTGCATATTGTATTGCCTACATGAATAAATGATTTTCATTTCATTTCATTCATTTCATTTCATCATCCAAATACACCAAAAAAACTTCGAATGTTTAAACATGACTCTGAATCTGTCCCTCGTTTAGTCTTTAATATAAAAAACCCTGAAATCTGATCACGTAGAGATAAGTCCGGACACACAATGCCCTTCAAACACAACTCGTTTTTCGTCGGGGGTTAATAAAGGTACCTCATCAGCCGTCAGTGGCGGTCGTCGCCTCAGTGTGTGCAGTGCAGCACCTAACAGCAACCACCACCTGCCGCACCGCCCGCACCCGCCGCCGCGCCGCTCGCTCCGCCGCCCGTCGAGTGTTGGGGGCCAATCTTGATACCGTTTGCCTAAACATATATCACAGCACAGACTTAGGCCAATGTGGTATCTTGAATAAATACTAAGGGTGCGTGTGTGAGGGAAGGACGCTGCGCTCTAGCGTTATCGTACTGACCGCCAGATCAGTGTCCCTAAGCACACGGCCGCATTGATCCAACTACAAAGTGGATGAATTTATAATAACCCTATCTCAAAAATATACTATATTACAGAACCCTGCTGAAGTCAAGTCATCTCAGTCATCAATAAACTCGCCGAGACATGGTGGATGAATTCCTATTTCCGGCGTGAGACAAAGATTTATCAATAAATATGCTTGTGTACGAACGCGCGATCATACATCATGAAAAGTTTTTGGCAGTTGCTCACTTTTGTACATGGGTCATATTTTATGAAACGAGCTATAGACCTTGTAACGTACTACCTTCATAGAAACATATAACACGTAACTTTTATCTTTCCTGGAATTTGTATCTAAGCTTAAAATTATTACTTTACAGTTCATTTCATTAAATTGTCATAATCCTCAACAGTTCAGTTTTCAAATTGTTTTTTTCGTTTTGCATGAAACTATTGTAGAGTAGAAGTGTAATTTAAGTTTATTCTTATGTTTTGAATTCATTCACCAATCGTCACAGCGAGACATTTTAGATTTCCGTTTCTAAGGCCTTATATGTACAGTTAGGAACATGCCTGAACCAATGATTGTTAGAGATTCTATGTAAACGAATCTTTTTACATTGTCGTTGACTTTATTGTTCGTCGGTTGTTTTGTCTGTCTGTCTGCCGTGTGACTTTTAGATTATATTTATTATACCATAATCCACGATTTTATTTATTTCCAACTGGTTATGGGCCCAGGATATTTACTTATAGTGTGTAAATAAATTTTCGCGAAGTGCGCATAAGTAAAATTCGTTCATATACCTGTACTTCTATCGACGTCGAAAAAGAAGACTATCGACATGTCGGGCTCGTCAGTAGTTCCGATAGACAAATTAAAAGGAATCGAGGACTTCAATAACTGGAAGTTCTCGATGAAGATGCTTCTGATGCATGAGGACCTTTACGAGTGCGTCGAAACAGAGGAAGGTTCGAAAGACGTACGGAGAAATCAGAAGGCGCTAGCCAAAATTTGTTTATCTGTACAAACTTCCGCTTTTCCTCATGTACGAAGTGCTAAGACACCTTTTGAAGCATGGACAAATCTGCAGAAGGCTTATGAAGATAGAGGTTTGGGCAGGAGGCTTGGATTATTGAGAACCGTTTTCAATACTAAATTGAATGAAATCGGTGGTATGGATAAATATTTGTCAAAGATTTCGGATGTCGCACAACAACTGAGTGACATCGGCTCCCCGTTGGACGACGAGTTTGTTGCAGTAATTATGCTGAGTGGACTGTCATCAGATTACGATCCACTGATCATGGCATTGGAAAATTCGAATATGAAATTAACTACTGTCACAGTCAAATCGAAATTAATACAGGAGTATCAGCGGCGAGATGAGAAATCTGAAACGGCGACAGCATTGGTTGCAGGGAAATCTTTCAAGTGTTTCAGGT
The DNA here is from genome assembly GCA_949316235.1 of Oegoconia quadripuncta. Classification (NCBI taxonomy): domain Eukaryota; kingdom Metazoa; phylum Arthropoda; class Insecta; order Lepidoptera; family Autostichidae; genus Oegoconia; species Oegoconia quadripuncta. The sequence goes on from OX438757.1 coordinate 8,342,466, forward strand.
GCAAAAAATATGGTCATCTGAAGAGAGATTGTCCTCGAATTAAGAATGCTGGGAGCAGGACGGAAAATGTTCAGAAAAAGAAAGTTGCTCCAAAGGATACAGCATTATTAACAGCATTGTCGGTTAGTGTCAGGGATGATGTATGGTACATTGATTCTGGAGCCACTAACCATATGTGTAATAACAGACGAATCATGTTAGAATTCGAGTCAATCAAATCACTCGATGTGAATGTAGCCAATGGAGAGAAACTGTCAACGGCAGGACGCGGCAGGGTACGTGTGTTGATAGGAGACTGTGTAAAGACAATAAGCAATGTATATTATGTTCCTAAGCTTTCTGCAAATTTATTATCAGTTAGCGAGTTAACTAGGAAAGGTTTTAAAATAGTTTTTAATTCGAAAAAATGTATTATCAGCAAGGATAGTGAAGTTATAGCTACTGGTTCTTATGTCAGTGGTGTTTATCAACTAGACATCACTGGATCTGCTTTGAGTTGTAGTATGGAGTCAGAGATTGCCATGAAGACTTTGGGTGTGCAGTCCGGTGGCTGTGAAGGCTCGCCGCAGGTGTGTAATGGTATAGATGATACCACTACGGTAGAGAAGACTACGCAGGAAGTTTGGCATCGTCGTCTTGCTCATCTCAACTCAAGGAGCATGGGACTCATGAGAAATGGTATGGTAGTAGGCATGACTTATGATAATACTGGTTTTAAGTCTTGCATTGCTTGTGTAGAGGGAAAACAAACAAAATTGCCTTTCCCGAAGAAGTCTCTTAGTAGAGCCACGGAATTATTAGGCCTAGTGCACACTGATTTATGTGGTCCAATGTCTTCACCTTCTTTCAGCGGTTCACGTTATTTCATGACATTCATTGATGATTTTAGTAGAAAAACTTTCATTTATTTTCTACGGTCAAAGAATGAAGCGTTTGAAAATTTTAAACATTTCAAAGTTTTGGTGGAAAATCAAACTGGGAAAAGAATTAAAATTCTCAGAAGTGACAATGGTGGTGAATACGTGAATCGTCAGTTTCAGATGTTATTGAAGAATAGCGGCATCCAACATCAAACGACCATCCCGCATTGTAGTGCGCAAAACGGTGTCGCTGAGCGAGCGAATCGGACCATTGTGGAAAAAGCTCGTTGTATGCTCCAAGACGCCGGTCTGGACAAGCGCTTCTGGGCTGAAGCGGTGAATACGGCTGTTTTTTTAAAAAATAGGTCACCTACCAAGGCTGTCATGGGAGTTACACCTGAGGAGAAATGGACAAGTAAGAAGGTGAATGTAAGTAATTTACGTATTTTTGGATGTTTAGCTTATGCTCTTGTTTTGAATCGCAAAAAATTAGATTCAAAGAGCAAAAAGTATATTTTCGTAGGATACTGTGAGGATAGCAAAGGCTACCGTCTCATAGATCCATTATGTCTCGGTAAATGTGTCAAAGTGAGGGACGTGACGTTTTTGGAAGATAGATATTGGAATGATGCAGTATCAGGTGGTGATAATCAGGAGAAAATACACGTGTTCTTACAAGGGAGTTCAAATAGTATAGAAGACCGTACTATTGAGCAATCTTCCTCGTTAGAACCTCACGAATTAACTGATAACAATTCACGTTCCCGTAGACGATCTATCTTTAGTTTAAATGAGACACAAAGTACCCATGACACAGACAACTCGGATGAAACTTATGTTCCAGGAACATCGTCTGTTGATTCCGAGGACTCGGAGTTAATGGATTATGAGGATGCACCAAATTCGCCCCAGTTTGCCCAACTCGTAAAAGCGATCGGTGAAGATCACGATGGCGAACCGGAAACAGTGCAGGAGGCATTGCAGGGCAGCGAGGCAGAGCAGTGGAAGGAGGCAATGAAAGATGAGTACAACTCTTTCATTACTAATGATTGCTGGACACTCACGGACTTACCGAAGGGTTGTAAACCTGTAAAATGTAAGTGGATATTCAAAAAAAAGAGAGGCCTAGATGGAGAGTTGCTGAGATATAAGGCAAGGCTTGTTGCTAAGGGATATACACAAAAATTTGGTATAGATTATTTTGAAACGTTTTCTCCTGTTGTACGGTATTCAACTATACGGTTGCTGCTTTCTTTGGCTGCTGAATATGATCTAGAAATTGAACATTTAGATGTCAAGACAGCTTTCTTGAACGGTGATCTTCAGGAGGATGTATGGATGGAACAGCCAGAAGGTTATATCAAGGAAAATAACAAAAACAAAGTATATAAGTTGAAAAAGGCCATTTATGGATTAAAGCAGGCGGCGAAGGCATGGTATGAGAAAATAAACGGAGTTCTGTTGAATAAATTAAATTTCAGAAGAACATCTACAGAACCATGCGTTTATTTCTACGGACAGCAAGAAGAAATAATTATCATTGCTCTGTACGTAGATGATATTATTCTTTTTACGCCTCGTGAGTCACTGAAAAAGAAAATGATTATAAGTAAACTTGTGAAAGAATTCGAGATGAAAGAGTTAGGCCCAGCTCACCACGTGTTGGGTATGAGGATTTGTAGAACTGGCGGAAAAATTACTCTAGATCAGTCGAGTTATATTTGTAAGATTTTAGAAAAGTTTAATATGTCAGATTGCAAACCGGTACATACTCCGATGGAGGCAGGTTTGAAATTGCATAAGGGTGATAAGACGGACAATTGTTCCAATTATAGAAGTCTTATTGGATCCTTAATGTTCTTGGCAGTATGTTCCAGACCGGACATCGCACACGCAGTGAGTGTGCTCAGTCAATTCAATGAATGTTATTCGGAAACGCACTGGAAAGCTGCTAAGAGGATACTTCGGTACCTAAAAGGTACGTTACACTACTGCTTATCTTTTGAGAAGAGTGGGGTATCTGTCACTGGATACACTGATGCCGATTGGGGTGCCAGTGAGGTTGATCGTAGATCATACACCGGTTTTGTATTTAAGTTCGGTAATTCAGTTGTTTCCTGGGAAAGCCGGAAACAAAGAACGGTCGCTCTTTCAAGTACAGAGGCTGAGTATATGGCAATCTCCGACTCTTGTAAAGAAGCTATGTTTTTGCGTTCCTTTCTAACTGAGGGGCTTAATATAAAGTGCAATATAGAAATATTCAACGATAATCAGTCAGCCCTGAAATTGTGTTCTAACTCTATGTATCATTCTAGAACCAAGCATATTGATATAAGACACCATTATATTCGCGAGCTTGTGAGTGATAAAAAAATATACATTAGTTATTTATCTACTAATCTGATGTTGGCTGATGTTTTGACAAAACCTCTAGTAAAAGAGAAACACGTGAAGTTCATTTCTTCGTTGTTAAATTGCAACAAAATGTAGTAACGAACTGAATGTCTGAATTATAAAATAAGTACATAGGTCGATTGTTTTATGATAATTTATTTAAGGGCATGTACATAAGTGTTTCGTTTAAGGGTGGGTGTTAGAGATTCTATGTAAACGAATCTTTTTACATTGTCGTTGACTTTATTGTTCGTCGGTTGTTTTGTCTGTCTGTCTGCCGTGTGACTTTTAGATTATATTTATTATACCATAATCCACGATTTTATTTATTTCCAACTATGATAGCATCAAACTAACAAATAGAATTTTTTCATTATTTAGCTATCATCATTACCTCATTATTGATATCGAAGACGCCTTCTTGTATTTTCTCGTATATCTCCTTCGCTGTGTTGATGAAGGCTTCCTCTACATTGGCTGCAGTTTTCGCTGACGTCTCCATGAAGACGAGCCCGTGCTCGCGGGCGAACGCCTCTCCCTCCTCCTTCTTCACTTCGCGACGAGATTCCAAATCACTGGTGATTGATAGATAGATACATAAAGCGTTTATTTGCATATTACAGAAACACATACAAAAATATTCGACCGCAAAAATCATTCTGCTTGGTGTTATTTTTACGAAGCCTTAGCCTTAAATAAAAACAAAAATTAAGTACATCTGTTACAACTGATTGAAATGTAAAATTTTGTTAAATGGATTTAGAGCAGACGCTCGTAGACTTTTTTGTCATAGACCACTTTCAAAATTTAACTGGTGCCAGTGGACCCCCTGCAGCTACATTTCTACCATATTCCAAAGCTAGACAAAAAAATTCTGATTTTTTATATCTATGGAAATTTGCGTTGCGGCCGAGTTGCAAGTCTCAACACATTGTAAGGAATATACAAGTTTTTACAAGTAACAGTCGCTGACCTTCTTAAAATATTATCTGCCTACATTGATAGGTGCAGTCAAGCCGACATTTTTGTTCTTCACAATCCAAAGCGGGTAAATTTTCATGGACCCCTGCTCACAAATTGTGAACCCCCATTTTTTTGTCACACCAACATATACAGGGCGTCCCAAAGTTATGGGACATGAAGGGGAAGTACCTTAAATATCGTAGATAGTGAATTTTGCTCAAAGAAGACTTTATGTTATTTTTAAAAGTTAGTAATTCTGCATTCATAGATTTTCTAAAAATTATTTGCTTCGGCTGGGAATCGAACCGACTCAAATGTGAAAAAAAAAACACCCTACTTTTATGATGCCAATCGAAAGAATAGCTAAAAAATAATAACTCTGCCTAAGTAACATAGTATTTTAAAAGAAAGGAACAACGTGAAATTAATCATTTTAATCAAATAAAAAACATACATGAAACTGCCGTAGTCAATTAAGTAGGTATTTTTTTGTAAATTAATTAATTAAATGCTCAAAATGTGATCCCTCTTGTCTTACGCAAATCGCCAATCTTTTAATGAGCCCGCTGCCTGTTGATTTTCTAATCATTTTATGGTGAACACTCGATGTGATATGGCACAATTCTGTTTGCAACTCGCCTACGTTCTCGTATCGCTTTTTGTATAGCATATCTTTCACGTATCCCCAAAAGAAGAAATCTAATGGTGTGAGGTCCGGGGATCTGGCCGGCCATCTAATCGGTCCATTTGTACCAATCCATGTAGGAAAACATTCATTTAGAAAATCTGCTGCTCTCCGACTATTATGAGCCGGAGCTCCATCTTGTTGGAAAATTAAGTTTTCTTGCTCCGCCGCGGAATGGTTTCTTATCTTATCCCTTAAAATTTGAAGGCGTCGGCAATAAATAACTTTCTTGAAATTTGACTCAATCATTTTATGTTGTTCCTTTCTTTTAAAATACTATGTTACTTAGGCAGAGTTATTATTTTTTAGCTATTCTTTCGATTGGCATCATAAAAGTAGGGTGTTTTTTTTTTCACATTTAAGTCGGTTCGATTCCCAGCCGAAGCAAGTAATTTTTAGAAAATCTATGAATGCAGAATTACTAACTTTTAAAAATAACATAAAGTCTTCTTTGAGCAAAATTCACTATCTACAATATTTAAGGTACTTCCCCTTCATGTCCCATAACTTTGGGACGCCCTGTATACCCCTGTCGAATCTCCCGTGGAACCCTGCGGGTCCGTCCACCTGGACCACTTTTGGAACTAAGATTTAGATTAAGTCTGCGTTTTGCTAAAATGTGTTATGTCTTACACAGAAAGTGATAATTTTCCCATACCTCTTGTTACCAATTAACATGATCACCATGTTGGAGTTGGAGTGTTGGCGAGCATCCTCAAGCCAAGTGGTGAGATGGTTAAATGTGTCTCGCCTGGTGATATCGTATACTAGAAGGGCGCCTGCTGCGCCCCTGTAGTATGACCGCGTGATTGATCTGGACAAATTTAAAAGTTATAAATATAATAATTAACTAGTTTTCTAGCAGGGTTGGCAATAATCATGATTTATTTTAACAAATGATCAGATTATTTAAATCTTTTTTATATCGATTTTAATTGTTTTTAGCGATAATGTCGCCAAATTGGATAATGTCGCCAAATTGTACGTTCTATTCTTACCACTTTCTTTAACTGTATTTTCTTTTATGTTGTGCAATAAAGTGTATTTGTATTGTATTGCTTTTTTTTATATTATTATGATGGCAACACCAATGTTAGTCATTTGCCCTGCCACACAGATATATATTATTGAAAAAAAAAACCATACAAATGGTCGAATTCAACCACCTCCTTTTTGAAAAGCTGAAAAAGTCTGTTAAAAGCTTTCTGTCCTACATCATCTTAGGCATCAGTTGAAAGCGACTTTCCCTCAAGTTTTCCATATATTGCCAAAAAAAATTACTGAACTAAATATTCCTTCAACTGAGAATTCATAACAATTTTGGCACTTAGTGAGTGCCCCAGGGATGGGGAAGAATGTCTCTGAATTCCTGAGAATGATACATGCTGAAGGAGGTCAAAAGACAACCTACCACTAAAAATTGGAAGTTATATTGGATGCATCTCCATTCAAACATTAAATTCCATCTCATTCCGACTGTACCATTTAACATTGTGGTAAAAGCAGTCCTGCTGAGTCTGGTGGGGACGATGATAATAATTATAGTCAAAATAGATCCACTATTTTGTCTTATCTAGTTATTTACTTGCATGAAGTTGAAAAAGTTTGATCTTTTTATTATTTCCAAACAAAGACTATTGTTTCATTGGCCATATAAGACTTAAAATGTGAGAATTCAAAATAAAATTATTACCGGAAAGCTTCTTGGCCTGCTGTGTCCCATATCTGAAGTTTAATCTGCTTGCCATCAATGGTGATCATGCGTGCACCAAACTCAACACCGATTGTGAGGTCATGCACTGGCTGGAACCTTTTGTCCGTGAATTGGAGAAGTAGGCATGATTTGCCCACACCTATTACAATGAAAAGTATTTCTTTATCAATAATAATAGGTTAAGTGTTTGCCTTACAAGCTAATAATAATCTATGTATAGTATTCTAACAGGGTTATTTCGTTCTGAACTGATTGTGTTGACAGCATAAACAAAGAAAATGTTTGACAGAATACAACAGTTCAAAATTAGGTAATTGATGTTAATTGAGAACAACATGTTTACAATACAATGGACGCAGAATGTATAAAATTTATTCCGATGTGCGCATTGAATACCTACCTATTTGACGCACCAAGTAAAAGAGTAGGCGGAAAACTAAGGGCTAATGATCTATTGATAATGGAGCACAGTATTTTACCTAGAAACAAGAGTACGTATGATCTTCATAAGGGCGGAGATCATTGCCTACTCTTCTTACAATATGTAATAACGACATAAACTTTGTTCTACAAAAATATTGTTGACAAAGATAAATTATCACAAAATAAAATCAATACCTGTGTCGCCAATGATGATGTATTTGAACAAGTAGGCGTATGCCATTTTAAATCTGTTTCTTGTAACTTTATCAAAATACGATAGGAGACAATAGTAAACAACACTTTCTATTATAAAATTACAACTAAATTAGACGCAATTTTTAGAAAATTCACAGCTGGTCAAATCAGTATGTCATTGTGTGTGTGACTGTGATGTGAAAATCGAGAAAACATATATTTTTTAGTAAATTTCGCCCTTTTGATAGGCGAAGGTTAATAGCCTATACAGCATAGATGCAAAGAAATAAATGACAAGTTTTTATTGGACTTTCAAGTAAAACTTTTTTAATTGTAATTGTCAATGAAGTTTTATCTAACTTAGTTCAAACACAAACTAGAAAGGAAAAAAAAGAAACACGGAAATATACCCGAACACGCGCTCTACTCTCCATCTCTCCATAACTATGAGAGGTAAAAACCGAGCCTCGTGTAAAAACTTTTATACCCAAACATGGGACCACAGAATACTAATACCTACCTCTAGCGAGAGATATATGGGACACTCACTTTATTAGTTAATAACTTTGGTAGTTAAATACTTCCATGGGTAGTTAACACCGCAGGTATTTTCGGAAAGATGACCGGCGTGCCGCGATAGTTGACGGTTATATTTGCATGTACACTCGTCTAAAAAATTTTCTCTCTGCTTCTCTTGTATTTGTCATAGTAAAGGCAAAGTATATTAAAAATCTATAAGTAGAATATCTTTCCCATAAATAGGCGACACAAGTGCCAAGAGGCAGTGCGGTGGCGGCACAGGGCGATCCACTGCGCGAGTGCCGGCGGAGCAGTCGGGGTCATTATTCTACTTTTTGGTCAGCACGTCATGCGACTCGCGCGCACAGTAGGTACATTATTACGCGCGCTCGCAGCACAAACACTACTTTGGCCGCCGACTTTGTACTGTTATTTATTACGTATTAGTTACGATATGCCGGCACGGTGTGCAATGCCTACGTGTACCAACAATAATTATAAAAGTCATGAAAATAAACTTACTCTTTTCCAAAAGATCGCAACAGGTAGGTTAGGTACCTATAGGTTTGTATAAATTTCAGTTGGATATGGTGTGAGAGAAATTCAATTGTCGTAGATGATATAAGTGAAAGGGTGATATAGGTACCTATATTTGTTTTCTTAGCTTCGTGGGATTCCGTGGGATGATATTAAAATATCCACAACCCCGGAGCCAACGGATAAGTTTGAGAATCATGATATTATTTAAAAAAATCGTATTCATCACACAAACATTTACCCCTCGCGGGATTCGAACCCGCAACCGCTGGTTTCGCTAACAGGGTCACTATCCACTACAACAAACGGTCGTCAAATTATATATTAATATATATAAATATTAAATTATAATCATTTATAATAAAAAATAGATAGGTACCTATTCATGTTAATACTGACTTTTATAGGATTGTTTTGCGACTGGATTTAATGCATGATATTATAATTAATTAATAATTCACTTATAATAAGTGATTGTCGATTCGGTTGCACACGAACTAAACTGAAACCAGATTTAGACTGATGCTGTCACGTTATATTGATCCAGAGAGAAAAAGACAGACCTACTAAATTGGTTTTAGTTTAGTTGGCGTACAACCGAATCGACACCACTGTTGAAATGTGTTATTCAACCCCAGATTGTATACTTGCCGAAATATTAAATGATTTACCTATTTAGAGCCACAGAGTCCGTGTGGATCATCTTTGTAAGTCAATTTCATGAAATCTGTTAGGCAACACCTAACATGAATTTGTTTGAGTTTTACGTATTCTTTTTTTAGAGTCACTGTACGTAAATAGTTACTATACTCTTTGCACTGTACTTTAAATTGTTAAAATCGTCCTTTTATGGCTGGTTATCGTCATATCTCGCGTTCATAACCTAAAACGTTGGCCTGTGTAGACCATCTTCTTCTTTTAATCATTTTTATTGGGGCGTCACATAAAATATCAATACTGATATAAGAATTGGAAATCAAGTCACTAAAGGAATCTACTGATAGAAGTTACAAACATGTAAGGGCCCCACAGGCCAACGTTCATTTTAAATCCCCAGAAAATGTTTAGTTTTCTAACACCAACATGGCAACTATCGTATGAACTTTTTTTGTATAATAGTAGAGCTAAGTGGAAGCTAGTTCAAAAATAAAAGAGACGAAGAGAGTGGTTTATCCTACGGGTTTATCTCTATCACGTAACGTTTATCCTTTCTTTCTTAATATTTGTTCTGAAATCAAGTTTTATTAGCTTCATTCACGTCAATTCGTTTGTGCTGTGAATTTGGTTTGTTATTATTCTGGGGTACATTCTCATGTTATTTTGTATTTGTTTAAGTTTGTAACGTTGTTAAATTGTAGGAGATCTAGCTTATTTTAACTTGAACGATAGTTCCGCCCGCAAATCTATTGGTAACCTTAAAGTTTGTGTGCATAATGCCTTCAATTTACATGGAATATTTGTAGTCATGGATTCTTTAAAGGACTCTGCTTCCACGAAGAAACCAATGAGACTTGACTGTGAAAGTGATAAAGCAAAGAATGGGAAGGGTGCTCCTCGACAAAGAGCTGCAAATGATAATACTGATAATGTGTTTACATCTACGTCAAATGATTCTAACTTTATTCCTCAAAACGGTCCTCGTACTGGGCATTTGAACTCCTTATCAAGCAATGAATCCGGTCAGTCGAGTAAATTGAGCGAAAACAGTTTAGAGTGCTGCAAAATTACATGTGCTAATGAGTCTCAAATGTGCAACAGAGTTAGCAGTTCTAGTGCTGATCAAATAGATAGTTCAAAAAGCAGCAAATCAGATCCGACTTCCAGTGACAATTGTGTAGAACCCAATCCCGAGATGCAAATATGCCAAAGGCACAAAGTGTGTATGGATAAAGTAGGAAACAGTTATAACTTACCATCAACAAGTGGCACCAGCAAATCAAGTGATGTGTTGGAAAGTAGCAGTTTTAGGGAAAACAGGAAAAGGCCCTCAAGTTTGAAACTGAACAGGCCAAATTATGAAGATGACAGTTCAAGTGATACAGGAAATGATGATTATTCATTAGGTTCGGAGGATGGCTGTATTTATACTTACAGAGGTGGGGAGCATCTGGCTGATCTACCGAGTTCTTTTTTTAGTTTAGACATGGGTTTACCTTTGGACAAACACCTTCCCCTGCCTCCAAACTATCCCCTACCCCCGCAAGCAGCTGTTAATCCTCGAGAGAGAGATTCACGAGCTTCTAGTCCTGATATGGACTTTTTAGAAATGGATTTCGATCCCGGACCCTCTTGTGAGGTTGACACTGGTGATGAATCAACTCCTGATGCTGATTTAGAAGCTGTTGGTAATATGCTTGAAGAGGAGCCTGTTATTAGAGGGACTTCACCAGAGTATTTAGAAGGGGCTAGACCTAACCCTGTAGTAGCTGTTGCTACTACTTCAAATGCAGAAAACAAGGTGATACATCATGAGGTGCCATCAACAAGCCGTGGAGTTATATATGCACAAGGTGATGTGATAGAAGAGTCTAGGAGTAACCACTCCAGCCTTGTGCACTATGGTCCTTATATCACACATGTAAATGCAAGAGGAGAACAGATCTTAGTTCGAAGGACAATGTGCCACTGGCCTCAGAACATACCTGTCAGTCTACATGTATCTAGTGGAGATCTGGTATCACCAAGAGAGGTGCCTAATCGTAAGTTTCCATTCAATACAAAAGATTCCAGAGATTAGTAGGATGTCTACACAAACATAAAAATCTTTGTAATTGTTATATAGGGTATTGGGCAAGGTTGATGCCTTCTTAAACATTATTTTACCAAAATATTTTTGAGAAAAAGTTAGAGCTTCTTTAATTTTTTATGCAATAACATAATGTCTGTAATGTTTATAAAATATTGACAAACTTGAATAAATTCATGATATTGACAGTGTAAGACGTCAATAAGTCTGGATCACAACCGTTATCCTAAATGGGGTGGCCAGTGATATTCCAAACGTATAGTGTGGGTGTTGAAATATAAAAATATAACAATATAACAACATAACAACATCCACTGTTCACCTTTTGAAATATCTATACAGAAATGCACTATGTGACAGGGGGTGGTGGGGGAGAACTACACTAGATGTTATTTGGTATAAAATCCCTTTTTTACCCGAGTGCCCAAAAAAGGACGGTAATGTTTGTAATGTGTATGTATGTATATATGTCCAATCCTTGGTGCATCCTGTAGCCTAAACCGCTTGACCGATTTCGTAGTGCATGGTGTCGTTAGATTTGTTTGGATAACTGGAGTGTCATTGGATATAATTTAAGGTAAAAAATCATCAACTGTCTGCAAAATACAAAATTATGCTGTTGAGTTTTTGGTTTTTAACTTAAATAGGAGCATCGGTGACTGAGCGGTTAAGACACGATCTCCCAATTTGAGAGGTCCAGGTTCGATTAACAGGCAGGCCATGTACCAATGAGTTTTTAAAATTTAATTACTTATGTGCATTTATTCAACTGCTCTTAAACAAGCTGCAACCTGAGAAATAAAAAATCAAAGGCATGTGAAGTCACCAACCCGCATTGGGCCATATGAGGGAAGGCCTATATTCCTGCAGTGGGAAAATTTACGGGCTGATGATGAGGTATTAACATATACTGAGATGAATTGGCTCAATTTTTTTTATCACACGACAGCACATTTTAAAATAAAGAAACATGTCAAAAACACAAATCGTGTTTGCAATGATCTAAAATTTAGCAAAAGACAAAACTATTTTATTATTTATTTAATACATTTAATTCAGGTCCTGATTTTTTAATGATATCTGTGAATAATACATACATAACATCACGCCCTTAATCCCAAACATCCCAATCAATAATATTTGAGTGTTCCAAACATTAAAAGCTTAATGACATATAGCATATGTTTTCCTCGCAATGTTAATGAGTAGTTTAAGGGTTGTAGATCAACATACACACGTGTGGGGTGGACAAAAACATTAGCCTCCTTTTATACTCTGGTCCAGTCAGTTAGTAAAAATAGACTTATGAAAGGCGTATTAAGACATCAAGTTTAACGAAATAAATACTCGCATCATTACTAAGATGTTACAATTGCAAATGATTTTAGTATTAAGTTTGTATGAGCGATCTAATGTTTGCTCGAGTCTTAATTTTTTATTTATTTGTTATGTATATAACTAATTAAAGCTTTTGCTAGATGACGAGGATAATGCAGAGAGACCGTTTGCACATCAAATCAACCAAGGAGAACGGCCAGCATTTGACTCTGCGAATCTGTCATCAGCTCTTTACCATCTCAACATGGCAAAAAAGTTGATGGTAGAGAAGACTAGATCAGACACAGAAAACTGCGATGCAGCTAATATGGTAACTATTTTGGTTCTATTATTTATAATTATTTCACTTTAACTGTGACTAGTTCAGATCAGTCCTTCAGATTCTTAAAAAAATTATTTGCATTCTTTTATTTTTCATTTACAATGTATAAATTTTATTCCTCTTTCCCGAAAGTAAGAGCATTGTTCCAAATCATCATCTTCATCTTCGATCTCTAGGAGCCCCTTAGTTCTTGTTTTGCTTTATTGAAGTTGTCAGACAGTTTTTCATTTGAGGCTTTTGTCCAGCCTGGGTGACTATGTCAACCTCATTGATACCTTCACCTTTTCAAACCTCACTCTCTTTTTGCAATAGACAATCCAACAAATTTATACAGACTGACAGCACTCTTACAAAGCACATCAGCCAATATACAGTTGAGCTGTCCATTGCATAGTTCCAATGATTTCGTTCTCTAATATCTGGTTTATCACAAACTGCACGCAGTAGTGATATATTAATTCCCATCATATGCTAAAATTTATTTGTTGGTACGTTTCACGAGCGCAGTCCCAAAAACTGAGAGTGAAAGTCCCCCGGGTAGGCTGGCAGGTAGAGAGGCAGACACCAATTAGCGTTTGGGTGGCCAAACATTATAAATTTTTATAACAACAGTAGCAGTTCAAAATATACAGCAATGTAATGACTGGAGGTGAGCCCATCTCTATTGAAACATGCAAATCTCATCTTTTTGTCTATTGGTTGATTTAGTGGTGAGTCCCATATGTCGCCTTTGCGACACCTTCTTTTGCATACCGAAACCACCAAACTAGGTAAAACCTGTGTATATGTGTACTAGATAACGAATAAACATACATAAATATTTATATTAACATACATGACTCAGGAATAAATGTTCCTATTTATCACTCAAACACTTACCCCTAGCATGTACCTGTGCATGTGTACAGTGTACAAAGTAATTGTTACTACACAGTCAGGCGATGCGAGCTCGGTTGCCAGTGGCAGCGGGACTGCCACGGGTAGCTGCAGTGGCGTGGTTTGTGTGGAGCCACCACGGAGCATGGTGTGGTCGGAGCTCGAGGCCTGCGAGCGGCAGGTCACGCAGATCGGAACCTCGGCTTGTGGGGCGACCGCTGTTGTCAATGTGTTTGTATGTACTCAATTTGTTACCTATATGCAAAGCGAGTGTTGGTGGACGTGATGTTACAATTGGGGTGCATAAGTGCATGTAGTACATACCCAACTCGAATCATTTAGATTTTATTGAACACCTAATTACTAATATTATACATGATTGCTTGGAGAAGAATTGAATAATATTTTCCGTTACTTATCAAAGTCATTCTGCCTGGATATGCACTTTTGAACCCTAATGCACCAATTGCCAATTACAATTCATTCTTGTTTATTAAAATTCTGAGGCGTTCATTACTAATAGAATAGCACAGAATAACAAAACTAACATTAAATAATTAAATAAAAGTGCAAAGCATCACTTTGTTGAGCATAGTGATTACTGTTGCCTATGCCACTTATGCAACTTTTTTTTTCAGATTGCATTAGGGGTTCCCGTGAATTTAGAAAAGATTAATTCATCTGTTGGTACACGGCAGAGAGCTAACAATGCTCCCTTACCAAGGTAATAAATTTATCGATATCTTTTAAGAACCACACATTGTAAAACTCTGGAAATTAGTATGAGTAAGGTAAAAATTAGAAACCTTGTAGAATATCTAAAGATGGTGTTCAGTATTTTTTGGCTTAAAGAAAAATTAGTAAAACGATTTTATACACCGATGCCCATACTAATTGGCACACTGACGTCAGTACCTATAGGGTACATTACTGTTACAGTACTGTTGATCTAGCTAAGCCCGTATTTTAGAATGATACTCAAGCAGAGATCTCCGCTTGAGGACGGTTAAAAAGGGACAGCTTTATGTAACTTGTATAGCGTCATCTCTTTTTATCTATCCTCAAGCGCAGATCTACTAGCCCAGGGAAAATACGGTTTGACCTCGGAAAAACGAATAACCGCGAATTTCTTGAAACATTTAATAAAGTGTTGTAAATGTAGTAACAATTGCTAAAAATTAAGCATTTGTAAGAAACGCAAGTACTAATGTAACTAATTAAACTAAAGTTGAAATATGTGTTTCTTTAATAAAAATGCTCAATTGATGGGTATTTCTTTGAATTCAAAACATTTAGGGAAATTATCGTTACAAAATTAGTTCTCATTTTTGTTTCTAAAAATTAAGCATTTGTAAGAAACGCAAGTACTAATGTAACTAATTAAACTAAAGTTGAAATATGTGTTTCTTTAATAAAAATGCTCAATTGATGGGTATTTCTTTGAATTCAAAACATTTAGGGAAATTATCGTTACAAAATTAGTTCTCATTTTTGTTTCTTAAGCAATGCAGCTCGAAGCAAGCTAAAGCTAAAACACATGCATGCCTATTTTATCCATCAATAAGTTAACTGTGTTTAACAAAAGTCTACCTAATTAAATATGATTTAGTCAAAAATCAAAAATGCTTTATTTTGTAGGTACCCCTTAAAATAGTCTGATCTAAAATCAGACTATTTTAAGTGTACCCCTTAAAATAGTCTGATTTTATATTTTTAAAGCTACTGCTTGTTCAACAGGCAATTTTCCCCTGAGAAGAACAAGCAAGAAACTCGAGAGGTTGCTCTTTTTTAAAAAAAAGTTTTTATATTACCAAATTATTAATGATTATTTTATATTATAATATAAATAAAATAATAGCCTGGTTACGCGAACGGGCTGTTTATGTCCATGAATGTTTATTATCTAAATAATCTGATATTTTATATTTTTAGTTTAGTATTTATTGTTATTAAGTTCTTGATTCCCAATGAGACCAATTCACAAAGTGAACTGGCAACAGGGGGTGCCAGCGGGTTTTCAGATACAAATTAAAAATAGGGTTTTCTAAAAGAAATTAGACTAAGCGCTCGTTTTTTAGGCTTAATTATTCAAAATTACATCTCTAATATACCTCTATAAGATAGCAATTATATAAGTCTGTTCTGAATTATGTCTAGCTAAGCTAATTTTTTACCGTATTTTCCCTGGGCTATACGCTTGAACAGCATTCTGAAATACGGGCCCTTGAATGTCAATTTGGCGTGAAACAAGGTTTCATACCACAGCTAAAGGAAAAAATCGGCAAATTAAAAAGTAATTTCTAAATTGTATGTGGAATGAGCTTCATTTTGTGAATTGTATTTATTATTTGTTTGTAAATACTTTATTGTATAAATCTAAGTTTGTATAAAATGAAAATCATTTATTTGAAAATCAGTTTAAAATTTTGACAATGGTGATGTTAGGTTAGGAACCTTTAAGGCATAAGTCCTACTGACAGTCTTTTTAAATGTCCTGGCTTACTACCACGTATATAACTGTCGTTAAGCAGCAATGTTCACAATACTGGTTGTCTGAGATAGGATAGCCTGTCCTCTCATTAAGTTGGGAGTTCTGGGTGAGCATGTTTCCTGTTACAATACAATACAAATACTCTTTAGTGAACAAAATAACTATCTGCACTTGACATTATAACATACAAGAATGGACAATGTGCATTGTCATGGTTTATTTTTATTAGCCCTTTCTGTACCAAGCCTCTGTGTTAAGTTCTAAGCCTATAATTTTGCAACTAACCATGACTGCCTTATTCCCAGGTATATATTATCGCGGGCTGTCGCCGGTTGCACGGGCGCTGACCTAGTGAATGGTATACAGAGGGCTTCGGACGGGTTGGTTACTGCGAGGTTCTTCCCTACGTATCCGGAGCGAGCTGTATCGTTGTCGCATTGGCTAGCAGATTGGATTTCCTTAGGTATACACTCTTATTTTGATTACCGTTAACTCCGGGATATTGCTCAGTTCAATCATAGGAACATTTTAACCGTCTCTCTGGCTCCATGTAAACAACAAAATATTTACAAAATGAACGTTTCCGGTCCGATTCCCAGCGGGATGTGTTAAGTACCGATAGAGCATTTTTAAATATCTGCCTAGACAGCTATCAACATCTTATCTAAAACCTGGGTCAAACCAGATGCAAATAGCGTGTAGTAGCGCGTTGCAGCATAAGACATTGTAATGTATGAAGTATTGTGGGAGATGACACACTGACTCGAGGCCTGTTGCTGTGGTTGACCCAGGTTATAGTCTGCCGTCAAGCAGCAATGTTTATAGTATGGCTGTTGGACATAATAATAGACAAACCTCCAAATGTGTTGGGGGCACCGGGTCAGCGCGCTTCCACGCAGCGTCGTCTTCACCTAAAGTCAGGTATTTAGGGTAAACCATAGCCGGTAACTAGTTTTCATATAAACCAGATGTTTGGTGAAGTACCCGAAAAAACACCGCCCACATACATAAAGAAAAGTTAAGCTCTAATTGCTGTGAATGTGTGTTAATTTTTTTTTATTGAATTGTTAATTCCAGGCGCAGTACCGATCCTCACGTTAAACCTACAAGTGGGTTGTGACGGCGAGATCCCAGACGCGTGGCACCACCAGATGGTCTTCGGTGTATCCTCCCGTGGTGTCTACCTCTGTAACCCGGTGGAGTGTGTGCGGGAGACGGCGCTATGGCCGCGGCTAACGTCGCCTTCGGTTCTGCTTGTTAGAAGGAGAGACATACTCGCCAGGTTCACGCCTACTACGGATCTGACGCCGTTGATGGCAGTGCCTGATAGACGGTTTCACACTTTCAATGTACTGGGTAAGTTTGCGTAATTTGATTGAAGTTTAAGTGTTGTGAGGTTTTCCGAACAAATTTCGAAAAGAATTTATAGGTTTGTTTATTGCTTACTTGAGATCGTCAAGTCTAGGGTCATTAGCCACTTTCTGTGACCACATGCTTCATCTACGGCTGCAACCTATTTTACACCTGGGGGTCTGCTCTCTAACGAAAATAGATTCGGACGGCCGTAACTTTGGACTTTTTTCTTTTGCTAAAAATCCTTTATTTGTATAACTTCAGACGTTCCTTGCGTTTCGTATTAACTTGTGATGTCCAACTATATACAACAAAAGTAAAATAATGACGATTGGTTTATAATTGACAGCAAACTGCAAAAGATAATGTACGAAGTTACGGTCGTCCGAAGCTGTTTTCGTTAGAGAGTAGACCCCCAGGTGAGATTGTGGTTAAACGCTTCTCTAGTCCTTCATAAAAAGTAGCCCGTCGTGCACAATTTGCGTTTAATAACACTGTTATATTTATCAAAGTGTAGTTTTGGATATCAGTAGAAACCTAACCGCACCACATGCACGATTTATGAACTTTTTGCATTGTGATTTATTTAGATGTAGTAACGTCTTATCGTCCAAAATACCTCGGAGCTTGAAGACGAAAGTCTTTAATCAATGTGTGTTACCAGTGACGTACGACAGTTATGGCACTGAAATATGGTCTCTCACCAAAGGCGTCATAAGATAGCTCAAAGTCACGCAACCAGCTATGGAGAGGGCGATGCTCGGCGTTTCACTATGTGATCGAATCAGGAATGAAGAGATCCGTAGGCGAACAAAGGTCAGGGGTTCCATTACATAATTTCATCGTTATCGTCATCGGTTACGTTCTGACGTGTGATTGGTTAGCTCATCGTTCGCTCGGCAATTACGGCGATACATAATCTAGGGGCAGGTCATATAGCCCAGCGGATTAGCAAGTTGCGCTGATGTCTGGTGGGGTATTAAAGTTCTCGAGTTGAAATCACGCACCGGCATTACAAGGTGGACAGACGACCTGATAACGGTCGCAGTAAATCGCTGGATGCAGGCCGCTTCCAACGGGCGCTCTGGAATTTTGTGGGGGAGGCCTATGTTCAGCAGTTGACGTCCTGTAGCTGATATAATGATGACCGAGCCTATCGGAGTGCAATGAGCTGATAGGACTAACTAAGAACAGATTCGAAGTTTTTTATTTCTCCTATGTATTGCCTCTTGCCTGTTTGGGCAGTTTGGGTCTCTATTGGTCTTAGGACATAGGTCCGCTGAGCTGACATCAACGACTACACTCCTATACACGCCTGATGTTTGTTTTACTGTTCCGAATGAATTCTATTAAGTAGCTGAAGTATGAGCGAGCCGGGGTTCCGCATTCCGATTGTCCCTACCAACGTCGCTATTTCCGTGTTCTTAACAGAGCCCATCACAATGCAATAAGCTGCCCGGACTAGCCAATAACAGACTCGAAGTTTTTGGGCATCGGATCGATTTTGCTGACATGTTGACAGATTCCCCTCGCATGTAAGGAGTCTATGGGCTTTGTGACCGATGGCTAATGTAAACACGATCATCGCAGGTCAAGTGGCGAACGTGATCCGTGAGTGGCGCGCGACTGGCTGGTGCGAGCCGGACGCGCAGACGCAGACCCGCCACGTGCGCGTGCCGGCCGCCTACCAGGCCGGCGTCACCGTCGCCGCGCTCACCGGCTCCGAGGCCTACCGCCGGCTCGTGCACGCCGCGCAGCTGCCCATCCTGGGGCCGCAGGCGGACCAGTGAGTTGTCTCTCTATAGAGCTCCACCAGGCCGGCGTCACCGTCGCCGCGCTCACCGGCTCCGAGGCCTACCGCCGGCTCGTGCACGCCGCGCAGCTGCCCATCCTGGGGCCGCAGGCGGACCAGTGAGTTGTCTCTCTATAGAGCTCCACCAGGCCGGCGTCACCGTCGCCGCGCTCACCGGCTCCGAGGCCTACCGCCGGCTCGTGCACGCCGCGCAGCTGCCCATCCTGGGGCCGCAGGCGGACCAGTGAGTTGTCTCTCTATAGAGCTCCACCAGGCCGGCGTCACCGTCGCCGCGCTCACCGGCTCCGAGGCCTACCGCCGGCTCGTGCACGCCGCGCAGCTGCCCATCCTGGGGCCGCAGGCGGACCAGTGAGTTGTCTCTCTATAGAGCTCCACCAGGCCGGCGTCACCGTCGCCGCGCTCACCGGCTCCGAGGCCTACCGCCGGCTCGTGCACGCCGCGCAGCTGCCCATCCTGGGGCCGCAGGCGGACCAGTGAGTTGTCTCTCTATAGAGCTCCACCAGGCCGGCGTCACCGTCGCCGCGCTCACCGGCTCCGAGGCCTACCTCTCTATTTAGAATAAGCTTCACGGGTTACCACTTTATATTTTTAACCCGTGACGAAAAGCTATGGTTTTTATATGTTTGGCGGTGGTTTGTGTGTACTCGTAATGTGTATGTTAGGTATTTGTCTGGATGATATGAGTGTGGTTTTTTTTAGATTTAAAGGCGGTCTCGCACCGAGGCCTTTGCGAGTAATGTAACACTTTATATTCGAGCATTACATCAGTGATTGGGGAGAACCGAGCATTACTGTGCGCATACCCGAGAGGGAAGGTTCTTAGCCATGTTTGATAAAAATCGGTTCAACCCCTTTCGAAGATATTTTACTTTTAGCACAGTTGTTTTGTATAGTATACAAGGTATACTTTAATGATATCAATATGCTTGGGGATTTTCTAAGTTTTCAATTTATGTTTTATTCTATATCGTTTTCCACGACTATCAGTGGATGGCCAATCCTATCTCAATATAGCTGGAACACAATTACATATGAGCCACTGATACTCACCTGTTAGGGTTCCATAAAGAACTGGCAAGGCTTTCCATATCAGAACGAAACGAGTGTATCACTCTTTAATGACGATGCTCAAGCAAATCATCCATCACTGGGAATGATTATGCAGAAAACTATGTTCGAAGGTTGTATAAAAGAATGACCTATCGTACCATAGGATTACTCGTATATCCTTTTTGAATCGTACTATTGACCGCCTCCGTGGCTTAATGTAATAACATAGGGTTTACGAATCGGAGGTCGCGGTTTCGATTACTAGTGGGGTACATATTTAGTACTCGGTTTGACTGGTGGTAGGGCATTTTAAATATCCGCCTGGGTAGCTATCTAAGTCTGCCGCCAAACAGCAATTTTAATAGCATGGTTGTGTTCTGGTTGTCAGAGATAAGATAGGGTCCCCCAAATAAGAGGTGATTTCCAGGCCAGTACGCTACCACCTTCGGCCTCTTCTTCACTTAACATCAGGTGTGATTGAGGTCAAATGCTAACCCATTGTGCATAAAAAAATGGACTTATTGTTCTTATGAAATTGCTTGTATATTCAATTGTTTACGGTTTTTCTTATTGTTTCTGTTATGTTTTTTGATATGTTACATTTAGGAAGGGAATTTGTTTGTTTGTTTGTAAACGCTTTATTGTACAAAATAACACATATAATACATTGAATCAAAATAGTGTACAAAGGCGGACTTATCCCATGAGGAATCTCTTCCAGTCGACCCAAATTATTTATTTTCATATGCTTAAATCCTAACTGGGATCGCTGACTGTAATATATTCCTTAAACTAATAGAATACCTCTCATTAATTCCAGTTACGAGCGAATATCAAAAAGATGTCAGAACCAATCCTGAAAAATCATCGTGCAATCACAAACCTATAAGCTTAAATAATTTGGATATTATTATTAGTACTACGCATGTGAACTGCGATTGGAACCACATGTAAGTATATAGATAATCATGTTTTCCACTATTTATGCCCTCTACTTAGACGTAGACGTTAACAGAGACCCGTGGTGCGGAATGAGGAGGACTGTCTAAAAGTGGCATTCGAATAACGTTCACATTTCACTCATTTTCGTAGAAATAACTCAATACAATACAAGAGTATATGGTATGGTTCTAAATATTGTGTATCAGTGACGGAATAGGCTCTTTAATATTCAATTGTATAGTCATTTCATTTATTTATTTGATGAAAATATTACTTAATGCCATCGGGAATAACCCGAAACTCAGAATCATCACGAGTTGACGCCTTGCGTCTGACCTTTCCCGCCTTGAAGACTGTTGTGGTCAAAATCTTCTTGACGTTCTTGAACTTCTACTTGCAATCGTAAGCGAGATGTTATCCGAGATCGTATGTTGTGTACAAGCTGAAAGATCAGGCGCTGTAGGAGTATTTCATGATTCCATGTTGACCTACGATACTCACAATGACAATATCTTGATCAGGGTTTTAAAGCCTTAGGCTTCACGAAGGGCTGTTCAAAAACTTTAACCACACAAAGACTTTAAAAATCCTAGTCTTATTATAATAGAATGACACCCTTGTTTTATCTCCGTTGTAACCTGATTGCAAGTTGGCAATAGATACATAGGCATTTTGGGTACTTTAAGGGTTATGTAAGTTCATTATGAGTGCCGAATTCACCCGAAAGCGAACGAAAATTACCGAAGGTAAACCTTTTAGCCTAGAGTACTGATGCATGGATTTCAACATATTACATGCATATTGTGCTTATAAAATCGGAATATTCTCTTTTTTATTAAACACTAGTAGATGTTAATGTTTATATATCTATATTAATGATTTTGCATCCTATATAAAGGCCGGCAACGCATCTGTGACACTTTTGATGTTGCGGGTGTCCATGGGCGGCGGTGATTACTTTCCATCAGGTGACCCGCATGTTCGTTTGCCGCTCTCTCATATAAAAAAAAAAAAAAATTAAATGATTAGGTTATTTTACAATGACTACAAATTAATAATAATATAATATAATAATAAGCTGGACAATTCATATTTATTCGAAACCATGAGTTTGTGGGGGCTTGCTGTAGAGACAATGGGCCCGTGGTCATACGGACACACAGAAGTTCGTTTATGATCTCTCAACCAGATTGGTTCTGGCCTCATGTAATCTACGTGCTGGCGCGTATCTTGCTTAACGTTTTAGTCTAGCTGTAGCTTAGTCTGCTAGCGAGGTAACGCAGCAGGTGTGATAGGGTTAGAAGTTTGAACTATTTATAACATCATTTTATTTCGGATAGAAGTACTAATCAAATACCTTGGTTATTTCTTCATATTTCTGTGTGTTTTCCTTTTTTAGTATGTTAAAAGAAAGTTCTTAGCTTTGCTGCCCAAAAGGACTTTAATCTAACTGAATACAAAACAGAATATTCTTGTTACTAGATGTATGTATAGAGCCATTCCGTTTTCATGTGTTACACTTAACCCTATCATAATTTATATCTATCGATCGTACTTATATTTGAAAACGTAACGAGTTGAAAATAAGTGTAATGTGAACGTCCATAAGTCTCTCTCTTTCTCTGTTAGTTGTATGCATATAATTCGTATGAATCTTATAGTCCTGTCTCATTGCAATAAATTGTGTCTCCTCAGTAAAATGTTGAAAGATTAAATTAAACAGATTGTATTATTTAAAAATATTGTATTTGCCGAATACCACCGATATAAAATTGTGTATGAATTTTAGCTGTAAACATTTATCTTTAAGACATTTTAATTGAAGACCCATAGTATAATAGCGAGTAATGTCTGCACTATATTAACAAATCCATTGGACAATTGCTGAGAATAGTAAATTCAGATTTAGGGCGTCAATTACTTAATAAATTGACCCGCGCTATGTTTAAGATTGCATCACAGGCGAATTATTACCTATTTACGGTTCGAGGTCCTGCATGCAATTGACGATGATGTTTTAAAAAGACAAAATATACATATGTACTAATTTCACAATTTTCTAGATGTTTAATCTATTAATTCCTTATAGGTGTCATTGTATTTTTTATTAATTAGGCTTTGGGCTATTTTCAATGTCGCTCAAATATTAATTTTGTTATTTTATGTGTACTATAGTGAAATAGTTATTAAATTCTAGTATGTATTATGTTTTTGTCTAACAGAAGTTAATGTGATTGGCTAAATTTTATTAGCCACTTATGAAATGTAACCTTGTAAATAATACTAATGAGAATGTTATACAAATAAGTATATACATATATATTAGTCAATTGGTGCTTACTAGTCAAAATTACATTAGCACATACACTACAATATTACTATGTTACAACACTGCACACTGAAATATTAAACAACTATATAGAGATTGAAATGGGATTATGTTAATGAGACAAGTATACAGAACAGTTTCGTAGTTCCAAATTTCTCGAAAATATCGGAAAACTCCGTCTTTCGATAGTGTTAGAACGTTTTAAAGTTGTGCATTGGTATACATTTGGGTTAGACTTAGATGTTTAAAGATGGGCCTGTTATCTTGTAAAAAAACAACATGCCTGGCATCACTTTGAATTGTTATATTATTACTACTGATCACTAGCTTCGGTCACCGAAAAAAATGGGTATAGAAAATTAGTCGGACACGCGTGTCACGTGCTCTGTTTCCAATTAGGTAAAATAGTGAAATTGTTTACATTTACATGAAGCAGTCTTTCCATTGGTGAATCGTTTACCACATAGCTTTATTATTTTTTCTTTCTCCTTTGCAATGGTATCATTACATTTTTCTTTGGCAACTATTGCTATTGTGAACAATGCCGGCGCATGACTAACATCTATTTTTTTTAAGCTAAACTTTCTCTCGCCAACAGACTTGAATATTTCATATTAGTCATTATAGTGATCGCCAATCATAGAAAATACATTTCGATTGTCTAGAACGTTTCTCCTTCGGCCTTGTTCCTCCATTTTTTTATTGTATCTCCCACTGCATGGGGCTCTCTTTAATCTTTCGGTTGACTAGATAACAAGAAGTAAATTACCTCGTGTGCAAAGTAGAAACCACTAGTAAGAAATCGTTGACCCATAAGAATTTTTGGACATCACAGATATAGGTTGGGATTAGGTTAGGATGTTAGGTTAAGTGATTACAATAAACCACCTACTTAGGGACTAGTTTGTCTCTCAAGATTATGCACCTTACTCAATTAATACAATATAATCATCTTTGCGGTCGGCATCATGACTGAGACATGACATTGAGAGCGTGCTCACGATTTGTTCACAAGTTTTACTGGCGCAATCGGTCGTCGGTGACGACATCGTAGTACGCTCAGTTTTCTTTTTGGCGGTTCGGAGCTAGGAGTTGTCATCGAAATGTCTAAAGCACGTTTGTGCGCTCACGTTAATAGAAGTGACGACACCGAGAACAGACTGAACAATTATACAGATTCGCAGCACATATCTTTCATATGGTTATCTGTCATAAAAACTCTCTATGGTCATACTTAGGTCTTGGTCACCATAGACAAAAAGAAAAAGCTTCGCCTCTATCCACATACATGTTACAGTTGAAGTTATATAGCATTCCATAAGTGATATCTATAGCTTCTAAGAATTGTTTAGTAAAAAAATTATTACTGATTTGGTTTCCGTTCTATCTTTATCTGTGTGAATCACAGATATAGTTCACATTTATGATAATAATGATTGAAGAGGTGAATTCATATTTAATTCGCATTTATATCGCTATTAATTTACTGATGATTTTATATAAATGCGATTTAATAAATTATTCAACTGTATACATTGCTAAATGTCATCAAAATCTTTAAATAGCCGTGTCTTGTTTGCTCCTGTTTTACAAAAAGGATGAAAAGAAGTGTACGGTCCGTACACTACACTAGATAGATGTAGTACCTGTTCCTATCCCGCTGTCCGTTTACATGCATGCACTCCTTGAAGATGTCGCTATTAGATTCTATTGCACAGAGATAAACAGTAGAAAGTAGAAAGTGGTAATTAGACATTTATAATCGAAATTTTGGTTTGCTCGCTACGTAATTGCTGCTGTATAGTTTCTCCAAGGCAGTAATCCCACGCGTTTATTATTAATTATTCTATTATTGTTGTCTGTTGCTGTTTATCTTCATTTTACCATTTATAGTCTGATCGTGGAGACCGTAGTTGCACACCACGTTTTTGTATAACGATACATTGTTAGTGTCAGCAATGGGTTAAATAATATTCCTTCTTTACTGTTTGGTACAATTCCTATTTCGTACAATCGGCAAATCTTTCCCAATTTGTACAATATGTCATTGATTGTGTTATTGAGAGATGTAAAGGCGCCTGCAAAAAGTTTAGGGACATTTTAAGCAAGGAAACTGGACAAAGAGAGCACTGTAAACAGATATTATTATGAATAAAACAAAATGTGTATGTAGTAGTGTGATAGAAATTATGTATCAAAAATAATTGACCCGACAAAAATTGGCAAAACAACTGACTTCAGTAACGTTCCTTTCTCTATCTCTGGACGGCATCATCAGATCTTAACCAAATATGGGTGAACATACTTAAATATATTATTAATACATACAAATGAACATGGAACCTCTTCCTTTTTACAAGCTTTTGTTTAGCTTGCAATGTTTGTATTTAAGTTGTCCCGTTTCAAAATTTGCGAAGCATATTGCAACCACTTCCTGATTCTGATTGAGGTGAAATTTGGCATAATTATTATATAAGTTCGGTGACAATGCAATATTATGGTACCATCGAGCTGATCTGATGATGGAGCCGGGATGTCGGGACTGAACTCCCTGGTGGCAAATAGCAAGATAGTCGAATTTGGACTAGTTTGTTTTGTTGCTATGAGCACTTTCCTTTACACACGAGGGTCTGAAGATGGAGCCAGAAGATTGCCACTGGAACTCCTTGATCTACTTTATGTTACTCGTCTTTGTACTAAGATAATATGTGATAATCGTGATGGAGTATTAAAAGCTTGTTTTTAAAAGTATTTTAAAAGTAATTTATGATTGTATGACACCATTATAAACACATTTAGGTCCGTATTAATAAAGCATTCTCAAGATTGAGAACAGTCTTGTGAATGGTCTCAAGTAAACGTGTTGATTAATAAACCTAACTTGAGACCTGAAAAGCACGTGCATACTCAAGCAGTACTCACTTGAGAGGTGCGCGTATTAATAAACGAAACTCAAGACTACCATTCATTCGCCGCTGAGGCGAATACTTGAAAAGTGATCTCAGCTCACCTCAAGATTGGTTTATAAATTAGCACGGAGCTTGAGATAGCGTCAACTGCTTAAGACGCATCTCGGTTGATACAGCCTCGAGACTTCTATTGAGATTGATTTATTAATACGGGCCCTTAAATACTATCTGTGTCACACCTGTTGTGGCGCGATGCACTGAGACGTCTTTTCCGCAGTCAGACTATACTTCTTACTCCTCGTTGTTTCCTTTCTTTATAAAATGTTAACAAAAGGTCACTGTATTTATATTCCTCGATGTATCCTATATTTCAAATAGCTATAATAAAGTTAACAGAAGGTCTACTGTATTTGTATAAGTACCCTATATTATGGCGAATTTGCGTTAATAGCCATAGCGTTTTAATTTTAAGTGCTGTATTTATAAAAGGGCAGTATCACTGTAACCTTCTACCTACATAACTATCGATATAAAAGCAATGTTATGTATAACATTATATTTTTGGAATATACTATGATAGAATACATTTATGTGTTTCATTGTCTACGAATAAGCTGTTTCCATAATGGCTTGTATAGCGCGCATACAATGTAAAGCTCAATGTACATACATTGGTGTCGATTCGGTTGTACACCAACTAAACTAAACTAAAACCAGTTTAAAACTACTGTCTCTTTCTCTCTGGAACAGTACGATGCGACGGCACCACTCCAAAACTGGTTTTAGTTTAGTTTAGTTTAGTTGGTGTACAACCGAATCGACAGCAATGTTAATAAATGGAAATGAATAGTGTTGTTCCTTACTTTGTCATATTTTTTAATGTATATACCGGATGAGTTATTTTATCGTAAGGAAAAAATAATAGATAAGTGAAATGGAAGTTATTGGCATATGTAGTTTTTTTTTTTCAAATCATCATAGACTCACGCGCCGGCCGGAGATTGTTCCTAACATGCGAAATTTATTTGGAACTCATATTTTCTCGAAGTTTTCTTTATTTATTGAATATAAATGTTGAATGTATATATTGAATGATGTAACTTTGTGGAATAGGCTACAAACGCAACCGTCAAATGACAAAATTAACGCTTTATTTGATGATGGTTTTGAAAAAAAAAACCAAATTAACTACGTATGCTTTTTTTCCTTACGCTAAAAAACTTATCCGGTATTTCATATACGTCTTTAAATTACAAGATGTAGGAATAATAATTATACAAATAGTTATTAAAAACTCACAACAAAAATTTGCCCCAAGACCATGGTTGGTGGAATCGTACCCAGAAGGCTGGCCACATAACATTGCTGTGTAGTAAGGCTGACTCTTCGAATTATTGGCCAGCCCTCCGGTCGTGCGATTCATCAACCAGACGCTCAGATAAATATCTAAATACATAAATATTAATTATACGTTATATTTTCGTAAATTAATAAATAATGTAATTTAAATGATAGGTATTGGATAATAACAAAAAAATTGTTATACAAAAGCGAACAGTTCTCTTATTTATTAACTTGTGTTACAGAATACATGATAAAAACTTCGCTCATTGCATTTTTGAAATCTTTGTAATTAAGAGGGTTTATTCCGTCTACTGGACTTTTATCCCTCATGAGCTTAATTAAGATTTCTTTTTAAATACACAATAAATCAAAAACATCGCTCTGACCTGCACTCGAGAAGCCTAGAAGCTAATTATAAATAATACCTAAATAGCTTTGATAGAGGTTATTTTCCAGAACTCATTAATTATAAAAAAAAGGTGGCCGTTTTAATTAATAATTTGAAATTCTCGAAAATAACCACAATTAAAGTTCTTTAGGTATTATTTATTTTATATTTATTTGTATTTAAAAAGAAGGGCACCACTGAACGGAATGAACACTCTTAAGTGCAATTTCTTTTATGTGAAAATTAATTATAACCAGTCTTCGTGACAGAAATATTTTAAAGTTATTATTTTTTTTAATCCTAATTTTAATTAACCAATATTTGTAATGAAAAGTTACAAAATATAAACACATTTCGTTCACGACAAGCCCCTCCTCCTATTATTTATATTACTAAAATCAAACTAAAATAGGGTACACACAATATACCTACGTAAGTTATCATCAAAATGTGTAATTTAAGAATATTCTCGATTTCTACAGAATATGGAACCAAGTTCCTGATTACGTATATATATATTATATAGTCACGCCTGTTTCCCGTAGGGGTAGGCAGGTATCACAGACTGCTGCTCAGAGCGGATTGATTAGCTAGCCCCACCTAGGGAGTGAGGCTCCCCTCTGAGCAGCACAGTTCTCTGTAAAAGCGCAAATGTCCGCCATACATTTAAGATCTGCTTAAGGCATTCAATGGTATGGGATTTTTTTCAAGTGGGCGTGCATGGCCAAATCCATCACTATGAGGTATAGCGTAAAGTACTCAAAGGAGTCTTGTGCCCGATTTTTACGAAAAACTAAAACGGTATCATTGGATTTTTGAAAAATCAATATTCCTAGACAGCAATTTAATCTGTTGATTAAAAAAAAAAAATTACTATTATTACACCATTCGATAGTGTCGCTATTAAGAGCCCAGAAAGGGCAGTACATACGGCATGACATACGGCAAACTACATAATATAACACAATTCGTAGGGAAGTATGTCGTGACCCGACGGAGTCCCGGGCAAGGCGCTGGTGCTGGCACTGGCTATCCTTGGGAACCGCATGAGGCAGCTATTCACTAGCTGCCTCCGTGAAGGTGTGTTCCCCCTCGGCTGGAAAGAAGCGAGACTGGTGCTCCTGAAGAAGGAAGGAAGGACCGCAGACAATCCCTCTGCGTTCCGACCGATATGCCTGCTGAACGAGACGGGGAAACTCTTCGAGAGAGTTATCTCCGCTCGTATCAGCGGGCACCTGTCGCGAGTGGGTCCCGACTTGTCGGACCGCCAGTTCGGATTCCGACAGGGGCGATCGACGGTTGACGCGGTCAACCTCGTTCGTTCCCTGTCGGAATTGGCGGTCCGCGGGGGGGGTGTGGCGTTGGCGGTGAGTTTGGACATCGTCAACGCCTTCGGTACCCTCCCCTGGCAGGCCATA
Source organism: Oegoconia quadripuncta (assembly GCA_949316235.1). Lineage (NCBI taxonomy): Eukaryota > Metazoa > Arthropoda > Insecta > Lepidoptera > Autostichidae > Oegoconia > Oegoconia quadripuncta. Next base: position 8,372,075 of record OX438757.1, read on the forward strand.
AGGGAGGCCCTCGTATATCACGAGGTGCCTCCCTACCTGCGGGCCGTGATCGGGGCATACCTGCGCGACAGGACCGTGAGGTTCGTCGGCCGGAACGGGGTGGAAACACGGAGGGATGTCTGTTGCGGGGTTCCACAGGGGTCCGTTTTAGGGCCCCTGTTGTGGAACCTCGCATACGATGCGGTCCTTCGCATCAGTCTCCCCTCCGGCTTGTCTGTCGTCTGCTACGCAGACGACACACTGGTGATGGCCGGGGGGACCGACTTTGAGGAGGTGCTTCGGCTCGCCGAACTTGGCGTGGCATGTGTCGTCGGGAAGGTCCGCGAGCTGGGCCTAGAGGTAGCGCCTCACAAGACCGAGGCGCTATGGTTTCACGGCCTCCGTCGAGGTCGCCAACCACCCAGCTCGCGACTCCGGGTAGGTGACGCCGAAGTCCAGGTGGGGCGGTGCATCAAGTACCTGGGCCTCACCCTGGACAGCCGATGGGGCTTCGAAGAGCACTTCGAGCGCCTGGTCCCCCGAGTGCGAAAGGTAGCGGGCGCTTTGCACCGCCTCCTACCTAATCTCGGGGGACCACGGGAGGAAGTTCGCCGCCTCTACGGTGGCGTCGTGCGATCCATGGCCCTCTACGGGGCCCCCGTCTGGTCGAACGACCTGGCGAGGTCCTCCCGCTGCAGAGCTCTCCTCGGGAGCCTGCAGCGGCTGATGGCCATTCGGATCGTACGAGGCTACCGGACGATTTCGTTCGAGGCGGCGACGGTCCTAGCGCGGGCTCCACCCTTCGACATCCTGGCCGACATGGACGCGGCGGTTTACGACCGCATCCGCTCTGTCGAACGGGATGCCGAGGGGGTCGCGCCTGACCGTGCGCTCGAGATGCTACGGCAGAACGCACACCGACGGGCGCTGACGCTCTGGCGGGAGCGCCTTGTGATACAAGGCTGCGCCCGCCAACGCGCCGTCGGAGCCGTTCTGCCGAACTTCGAAGCATGGATGGGGAGGAAAGGCTGCGTCACCTACAGGTTGACTCAGATACTCACCGGGCACGGGTGCTTCGGTGAGTATCTGAGTCGAATCGGACGGGAGGAGACGGCACGATGCCACCACTGCGCGTCCGACCAGGACTCCGCCCAGCACACGCTGGAGGACTGCCCGGCGTGGCAGTCCGAGCGTAGAGACCTGGTTGACCGGATCGGACGAGATCTGTCCCCGTCAGCATTAGTCGCGGCTATGCTGGCGAGTGAGGAGGGTTGGAGGGCAGCGGCCTCCTTCTGCGAGGCAGTCATGCTCCAGAAGGAGGCCGCAGAGCGGGATCGGGAGAGGGCCGATCCCGCTCGCAGGAGGCGACGTCGGGGGGGCGGCAACGCTCGCTAGCCCCCCCTGCACGTCGCCTGAGGGTCGCGGGCGGCTACATCTCGGGGCGATGTAGTCGTCGGACGCGGCCCGGGAGAGGATGACACCCCCCGGAGCGACCGGGGGGGTGTCGTCGCATCGGGCCCTGTCGCGCCTCATACCACCCGCTGATTGCGGTGTGAGACTCGACAGCGCCCCCCGTGGAGGGCGCGCTAGCCGCCCTCCGGGAACGGGCCTCCCCTTGTGAGGGGGGGCAGGGCAGGGGGGGGCCTGGAGCCGCTTATGCGTTCCCAGGCCCTCCCTACTGCCGAAGAAGGTCGCCGCGGGGTTTTAGTGGGTATCCCTCCCGTCAGGGAGGGGAGTCCCACATAACCGTCTCGCCGTCCCCCAGGCGAGCGGTACGCGTAACGCATTTCCCCGCGAAAAAAAAAAAAAAAAAAAAAAAAAAAGGGAAGTATGTCGTAGGCAGATGGTTTAAGCCATTCGATTGAATTACCGGGCGGATCGTTATGTATGGCAAATATTTCCGCTGTTACTGAAAACTGTGCTGCTCAGAGCGGTTAGGGATACGTTAGGTTCTTTTGGTTAATACAAAGGAGCTTTATACAGTTGGGGCAGTTTAACGGGCGTCTAAGACCTGAACTGCGTTACGCCTGTCTGTCGCCGTCGCTGCGCGTGGACACGTATACGCGAAGGTAATTTTAACAGTGTACATGTGTAGTCTACCATACGTCAAATGTAACACTGCCAGTAAAAGGTGAGCTCCCTTATGGTAGCGCGCTCATACCACGAACGGATGGTCCAAAGAAAAGTGTTACGTTTGACGTGCGGTCTACTGTACAGTCGTGTCGATGGATAACTTAGTAAATTATTACGTAGCCAAACTACGACTATCAAAAAGCGTTGTTAACTGAACAAGCCCCCACGTGTCACCGCTGATGGGCCCCGTTGTGAGACCCGTCTCCTCGCGGCGTTCAGCTCTCACAATGCTCTTAAACTTTCTGGTGACTATTACCACGTTGACATAGTCTGGCGATTTCTTATTTATTATATTAGGTACGCACAGAGGTTTATTGCATTTTGGTAAAGAAGGAGCGCGATTTTTGAGTTGTCCGCTTTTGTATTTGCAGATTCACCTTGTGGGTTTATAGTTATCGCGTGCGCATTCAACCGATGAAAGTTCAAAAATCGCCAGTCAGATGTCATCGTCATCAAAGTCACTTGTTCGCGCTAAGTCTTAATTGTTACCTAAAATAGTGTCAACTACCCTTATGAACATTTCGGGTGGAAATGTTTTAGAAAACTGCGCTTTACGAGCAATTTCGTCGTAGGTTCCACGTGCGTTTTGTTCGTACAGCTGCGGCAAGTGCAACTGATCGTAAAGGCGCTTGATGCGCTCGATGTGAGCGGGCTCGCGGCTGCCGTAGCACGCCGTGAACACGACTCGTTGCGCTGGAGAGCAACGCTGTAGCGCAGACACTGCTAGCCACGTACACTTGCCTTCTTCGATGTCTGTACACGTCTTTCCTGTGCGGTCGCCTCCGTAGCAATCCAAGTAATCGTTCTGTGGTAAAAGAATAATGGATATTGCTGGAATGGATAATGCTTTCCATCTTTATCTGTATTGTTGCTGAAGGAAAACATATTCTGTGTTTATTACGTAACTTTATCGTTATTGATCGGTGACCAATGAGAAAACGTTAAACTGCCAAGCGAGGAAGGAGCAAGCTAATCAACACATACGATTGTATTTGACTTAGGTAACGCGTAGCCACGTAGTTAGCTTATGAAGACTTCTTCAGTACCAGATAGACTACTATATGCCTATCTATGGGCCCCTATCTACCAGAATTATCTATCTGTTTACTAGCACATTATTATTAACTGTATGTTATCTATGTTTTGTACCAATGTATTGCAAATTGCGGGTTGGCGCGTCAATCGACGCCATCGTTACGTAGGTATATACTTCATTGCGCGCGGATTTGCAAATTCCATGTGTGGGACAAAACATTTTTGTGATTTTGGTATACTTACTGTAAACAGTTGCTGGACTGTGTTTATTGTTTATAGACTAAACCGGCTCTGCTCTTTTCTAACTGACGGAATCATTTGGAGAAGTTATATTCAAGAGGACTGGCAATCGCCATACTAGAAATCGTACCTTGGAAATCTCAAAATCCATTAAAACTATGGCCCTGAATCATAGCCAGCAATGAGAAAAAGAATAACGCAATACAGTCTTAACAAATTAAGATTACTTTCTTCATAAGTGATTTCAATAAATATAGGTATTTATTGAAATCAATGGTGATTTTAGTCTATTTATTTCCAGCCTATATGAGTCAGCGCCATTGATTAGGTGAATTTTGAGATCTTCCGTACGGTGTCAATTTATTGATCCTTGGTATGAGTAAGCAATTTACATTATTGAAAAATAACTGTGAATTGACGAACTTTTCTTACCTTTATTTGCATCAGCCTTCCCATGTCTGCGCAGATGTTATCCACGTACGATAATGCCTCCATTTCGGTTTTATTAGCCAAAGTCAGGGCTAAATGTAAAGGAAATTGAAATGTGTAGTATCCTGTTTTGTAATCAGTAATAGTGGTATATCTCTCCACAGTAAAATGATCATAGTTGCTGTTTCTTGATTTCGAGGTAACACTATCCAAATGTTGACCAATAGCCGTGTAATGAAAGGCCTGTATGGAAAACATGGGTTCTAAAATAATAATTTGAATAGAGAGGCTTCATTTACCTACCAAAATAACTTTAAGCATACGGGGAATCCGCTGTTGGGCCCTGTCGTGGATTATGCTCATACCCTATCTAGTGAGTGGAGTCCCAGCTTTGTGGACGACGCTACCCTAAGGCTGTCGATGTGATAATTTTGTATAGTGTCAGGCCCGTATTAATAAACCAATCTCAATACTAGTCTTGAGGCTGTATCAACCGAGATGCGACGTTGTCTCAAGCTCCGTGCTAATTTATAAATCAATCTTGAGGTCTACTCAGCTGAGATCACTTCTCAAGTATTCGCCTCAGCGGCGAATGAATGATAGTCTTGAGTTTCGTTTATTAATACGCGCACCTCTCAAGTGAGTGCTGCTTGAGTATGCACATGCTTTTCAGGTCTCAAGTTAGGTTTATTAATCAACACGTTTACTTGAGACCGGTCACAAGACTATTCTCAATCTTGAGAATGGTTTATTAATACGGGTCTTAGAGATGTTACGTACTATTTTAGTATTGCAACTGAAATTTATCCATCAGTCCTTAAAAACGTTTTTCTGTAAATATAACCTCTTCCACGGAGCAAATTAACTACCTACATAGTTTTTTCATGGAAAGGGTAATGCGTTTTAGACATGCGGTCTGGCGATTGCAAGCTGTGGAAGCTAAGCAATAACCTGTTGTGCCCATTTTTGGCTCTGGTACCAATGCCTGAATATAATATGTACCCATGTAAAAAAATGTATTTGTGTAGTACAACCATCTGCCCCCGTAGTATGACATCGTTTGTCTAACACATCCGTCGTTGTTCAGAGTTAAAAATGCCGTAGCATGACGATGTTAGTCACGCGCGACGTAGAAGTGAGAGTGGGATAGTTGTATATTTCGTCCAAGTGAATGAGAAGAACAAATATTTTCTCGCGCGACATAACCGTTTATCGCGCATTTTATGCTACCAGTGCAGGTATGCATAATACAAGCTTCTTAGTGTGGAAATAGATGGCGCTATGTCTAAGGATATTTATTTATTTTATGGTACCTATATAGGTAGTTCGTTCAGACTAGTTACCTGCCTCCCCCGGAACATTTTTAAGAAACTAGAAAATGTCCCAGGAGGCTACTCCTTACCAGTTATACTTACCTTATTTATACAGCAACTGAAATTGAATTCATTATTAATACTTTACCTACCTTGTCGAAGAGGTATAAAAAATCTTTAAAGAATTTTTTATCCGCAAAGTAATTTCTCAGTACTTCATTTATGAAACACCTCAAGAGACTGACATCGTTTACGGCCTGTGTACCCACATCAGGCAGTAGGTGCCAGCACTTTTTCTTACGCCGTATTTCAGCACGATCTTGGATGTCATCTAAGATTATGAAACAGGAATGGACCTGTAAAACCCCAGAATACCTTTAGTTTTTATGGGTCCGTACCTCAATATAAGCAGGTCCCTTTCTGTACGTCAATCTTTTTTTTATCCACTACGGGTTAGCACTTGACCTCAATCACACCTGATGTTAAGTGAAGATGAGGCCGAAGATTGTAGCGTACTGACCGGGAAACCCCATCTTATTTGGGGGACTGGCTATCTTATCTCTGACAATATGAGATGCTAGTCTGTGGCTTTATGGTCACAAAGGTATTGATATCCCATTCTGATGCGATGGTATTGAACATAATGACAGATGGACAAATAGCTTCTATCTACTCTTCCTAGGGTTTGTTTCTTACCATTTCAACGGCCCAAGCTAAAGCACGAATATCTTGCAATGAATTTTCTGCTCCCATAATTGATTCATAGGCATACAGGTTAAGTGCACTTCTTATTTTCTTACCTCCACTTACATTGTAATCTATAATCTAAAAATGTTACAATAGGTAAAAGTAGGAGCTTTGTGTGTACATAATCAAATCATAAATAGCTTATGATGCCATCGTAGCACAGTCGCACTCTAGCCCAGGGAAAATACGGTAAAGAATTAACTAAGCTAGACATAATTCAGAACCGACTTATGTAGTTGCTATCTTATAGAGGTATATTAGAGATGTAATTTTGAATAACTAAGCCTAAAGAAAACGATAGCTTAGTCTAATTTTTTTTTTGAAAATCCTATTATTAATTTGTATCTTAATAACATTAAATACTAACTGATATTTAATTAGGTAGACTTTTGTTAAACACAGTTAACTTATTGATGGATAAAAAACTAAGCATATTGTAGTTAGGCATGCATGTGTTTTTAGCTGAAAATGTCGTCGAGCTGCATTACTATATTAATTCTGTGGCATTGCTTAAAAAATAAAAATGAGAATTTGTAATGATAATTTCCCTAAACCTTTTGAATTAAAAGAAATATCCATAATTTGAGCATTTTTTTAAATAGGTAAATATCCTTAGACATATACACAATGCCATCTAATTCCACATTAAGAGGCTTGTGTTTTGGATACCAGATGGTTGATACACTACATAAATATTTTTTTTTTTGTAAATAAGTACTTATTTTAAATTGCGTTTCTTACAAATGCTTCATTTTTAGCAGTTGTTGCTACATTTACAATACTTTAAATGTTTCAAGAAAAATGTTATGCGTTTTTCCGAGGTCTAGTAAATTTATTTTCCCTGGGCTACTCGCTAACACAGTTCGACGTGATCAGTCTTTGGAGGGGTGTGTTCTAGTGATATTTTCATTAGGAGTAGGTAAAATAAGTTTCAGGGCTCACGGTAATGCCCCCCGCCGATCAAGCAAACACGGTACGGTACCTATACTCTTTTCTCGAAACAAGGGTACTTTCGAGTATCCTGTATTTTTATAATTGCATCAAAGTTTCATTCATATAAAATATCATTGAGAAGTTTTTGTTTTGTGAAATGAAAAGGGACAAATAGTATATCATTATCGTTTTCTACATGCATGAATATTTCACATTTCAGGCATAGGTATTAGGAAAGTTTTGTTTGGCATTTCTAGTTCAATCTTAAAATAATTTGAAGCTGTGTCTTTGGCTGCGAGCATAGACTTATATTATTATTACTGCATATGAACCGGGTCGTTGAAACAATCAAAATGGCAGTTAGTCACACGCCAATTATGAATTGTCATTGCATCGAATACAGAGGTTGTGGTACAAAACTGCACCAATTATGACAAAAGGAGCATGTAGCATCTTTTAAATAACGAACATATTGCATTACTCATTAAAACTACTAAGATAACCGTGAAAGAGATTTGTGCGCGCCAGCATATTATCTATAGCATAATGACTTTATTACTCTTTTCATTCTGTCAACAACTTCTGAACTTTTGAAACTTTTATCAAACACATTTTCCATGATAACAGGTAAAGAATTTTGGTAATCTTCATACGATTCTGGTGAAATGAAGAATGGGCTGCTAGTGTGCACAGTACGTTTTGATATCCTGTAAATAATATAAATTAATTATGTTCTTGACAATGTCAACACAATCACAAGATGAGATGAGAGTCTCTCTCGGAGAATGAACGAGACTTGCTTGCTCGCGGGCGCGTAACAATTTGTTCCGCTTAACAAGCTCTCGCACTGCTCTCGTTAAATATTTCGGACACTTACACCAATTATCTAGTCCCAAACTAAGCAAAGCTTGTGCTATGGATACTTGATCATTATCCTGTATACATGCAGGCGTGCATAGGTTTTTCTGTTTCAGACTGCACTAGATAACGGATAAACATGCATAAATATCCAGACTCGGGGATGAATGTTCGTATTGATTACAAACATTTACCCCTCACGAGATTTGAACCCGCAATCGTTGCTTTCGCCGACAGGGTCACTATCCACTACACCAACCGGTCGTCATGTTATAACAACACTTGTGTTCTGTCTGTGTCCATGAACGTGTTAGTAGTAGGTACCTACTTATAAAAATTTCGAAACATCACTACAACGTAGATATACGAACATACTTAATTTGCATTTACAAAATCTAATATTTGTCACAAATATTGAAAGAATACATTAAATATATTTATGTATTTAAAAACCAAAAACCCGATGGCGTATTTTGTGGGCGCCATGTGCTAGATTTTTTCCCATAAAATATATCCTATGACACTAGAGATCAAAGCGAAACGATAAGGACACCTTGCACTTCAAAATCGGTCATGTCGTTGTAGGCTACAGGAAGTAACATAGAAATCTAAATACAGCTAATATTGTACGATAAAATATTTTTGCTCTTGATCTGAGACTACCACCCATGCCTACTGAGCATTTTACAAAGGCATAACATAGCCTCGATACAGTTACGATACCTTCTTATTATCGGTGAGACAAAGTCACGAACTTTACAGCAAAACTAAGGCCCGTATTAATAAACCGTTCTCAAGATTCACAATGCCTCAAGTTGACGCTTGAAAATCTGCTGCATATTGAAACAGCATCAGAAAAAATGGTCTTGAGACTGAGACGCGATCTCAATCTCAAGAACGATTTATTAATACCAGTGTGCGAGAATAGGAAAAGCCCTAATAGACAAAAGGCGGATAGGTTCCTTATAGCCTTGCAATAGATACTTTAATGGGACATTTAGATAATAAATTCTATTTATGTAGATGATATACAGTAAGTTGGTACTTACATTATGGCGTGATTCTTTGCTGAACTTTTAAGTAAAATCCTAAAGAAATACATTTTTACAACGATTTCAAGAACGGACGACGCGTCCGTCCTTCCTTCGTGTCTAAACTGTCTAAGGAAAATGGTAGGAAACGTAAAATAATTTTAATGATATTCATAACAACTGCTTTTCTATTCATTTTATTCAAAGTATTCATTTCATTCACTAGATGTTGGTTTAGGTGCCTACGGGATCTTATCAGTTGCTCTTCAGTGAACAAATTTTTTTACCTTTGTATTTTCAATGAGCAGTTGGCCTCTATCTACATAAACTGTTGTTAAACGAAAATATAACCATATTCACCAGAAGTTCCCATCGAACCATGAAAAGAATTATGTATGTATGTATTAGTAAGAAATATGTGTCTGTAAAACTTCACTGCGAGCGAACAATGAAATTATTAGAATAGAATAGAATAATAATTTATTTCCAAGAATATGGTACATTACAAGGTGACACATTTAGATCCATCAGCATATTCTGCCATGATTTGGCGTAGAAATATTTTATAGTTAAATTAGATTACAATGTCAAATTACATACAATTAAAAGAAAAACAATATTAAAATTTAGTAAATAATAGATAAAAATTTCACATGTCAATAAAATCATATTATAACATTTTACAATTTTCAAGTTGTCATTAGATTATTTTTGTTGCAAATATTCAGTTATTGGCAACATAGATAACCCAAGAATAGTATTATGTTGATGAATTACTCGTATTACCTACCTCGCACCACGCTACACCTACGGCTCTGCTTATGCTTTCAGTAATTTTATATCAATCACTTGTAATCTTTACTTTACTACTTTAACCGCCTCCGTGGCTCAATGTAAACAACATTGGGTTTACGATTCGGAGGTCGCGGGTTCGATCCCCCAGCGGGGTACATGTTTAATTACTCGGTTTGGTTGGTGGTAGGGTATTTTATGTCCGCCTGGCTAGCTACCACCGTCTTATCTAAATCTGCCGCCAAGCAGCAATGTTAATAGCATTGTTGTGTCTGAGATAAGATAGCTGTCCCCCCAAATGTGTTGGGGTTTCCGGGTCAGTACGCTTCTACCTTGGACCTCATCTTCACTTAACATCAGGTGTGATTGACCAACCCGTTTAGCATAAAAAAAAATGGGTTTTCGTGAACAAAAACGCATTCAAAATTTTAAACTTTCTGCACCTGAATCGAATATCGATTGTCGAACTAAGTATTTAGAATACGAGGGCTAAACTGAACTCTTCCAAGCAAAAAAAATATCGATTAGGTTCACAACTGGCGGAGCTACAACTACGTCTTACCTGAAATAAACACAATCGAATTGAGAACCGCCTTCATTTTTTAAGAAGCATAAAATTGTTGTTTTCAAACCATGATTGGAAAATTGAAATTAGAAATTTAAAGGTATCTTTACTATTTTACTTTAACTTAGCCAGACAAAATCATTTCTTTTGACTTTACATCTACAAAATTGTTTAAGTGTACTAGTAGGTACCTGAAATCTAATATCTCATACCTAAATGCACTTATAATAAAAATATAAATAAACGTATTTGCCCCGTTTTTAGGTTACAGAACCGAAGGATAAAATGGAACCCTTGTAGTTTCTGTAAAAAGTTCATAGAAACTCCATAGAAAATAAAATTCTCACGCGTGAAAATTGAATTCTAATGTTTAAATGACATCCTGTCACAACTTTAGTTGGTACTGGAATTATTTATTGTCAAGTGTGACAAAATGGCTACTAGCGTCCGCCATATTGCCCATGTTGACACTCCCGGGACTAGTACGAATTTAACGACACCTCATTTGTTCAAATCGGCTGAGGCGTTCATAGGCTGTCGGTAATAATGATAACATACATTTCGTTTTCAATACATTACCCGCCTTTTGGCTTCGCTGTAGTCTGGTACTAACTAACCACTTTCGCCGTGTCAATATTGTGATCACTTTGTATGGCCTTCATTACTTGAACAATCTTCACCGGTTCTTTCCATCGAAAGACATTCATCATCATATCAGCCACAGAACGTCCACTGCTGGACATACATCCTCCATAGAATTTTCACTTTTATCAGGTTGTCGGTCCACTTTGTCCACTCATTGCACTTATCGGTGCGTGGTCTCCACTCGAGAAATTTAATTGGATTCGTCGAATGACCTCTCTCTTGAAGTTGGACCTATCTAGTCATCTCTTGTCCTAAATAGACATACTCGCTTACAACTTCGAAATTGGAGTTCCCAACTGATATTGGTGTGGGCGTGACATGAGCACATGGATGTCCATGAATTGAATGTTCAATTACTACAAATTAAATCTCGTTGTATCTATCTAACGATGTATGTATGTATGATAAGAATTCTATTAATTGTCGATTCTACAATACAGTCATTTGAATTCGAATATCAGTGCATTTTGTAACTGAGAAGCGATCAGGTTCTCTATGTATAAATAATATGCCAAATATATTGAATATAAGTATTTTTTATTAATTTAATAATAATCATATAGTCAGCCAGATCTAACGAATATTATAAATGGGAAAGTTTGGATGTATGTTTGTTTCTTTGTTGCTCAATCACAGCGAAACGGATGAACGGTTTTGGATGAAATTTGATATATAGGTAGAATATACCCTGGATTGAGACATAGGATATATTTCATCCCCATGAATAGTTCCCGTAAAGCTAGTCATTAAATAAATATGCTATCTTTCTTTGAAATATATAAATCAGAACTACATAATATGTTAGGTTAGGGTATTAAGAGGACAAAAGAAAAGACTATGCCCCCTTATCTATACTCTGACCGAATATACAAAAGAATTTAATCCCATACGCGATATAATATTTTTGAATGAGAAAAGTGCAGGACCCCTATTCTCGCACACTCGACATTTGTCTATCGATAGACATTGGCATGTCTATCTCTTTCACACTTATATACGTGTGTAAAAGTGACAAACCTATTGATGTCGTTCGACATTGAAATCTCGAGTATGTGAGAATCAGGACCCAGGCAGTACAGATATTAATATTTCCACAATGCCGTTGATAATTTTAGATATCAATTAGGCGTATAATCCATAATAGTAAGTGTATAACTCGTTTTCATAATAAACTATCATCGAACATATTATGTAAAAAACTGTGCGCTACTTATATTTTAATAAAGGAGATGGTACAAGATTTAATTGCCGTGAAAATAAAATAGGTTTCAGTTATTTCAGGGAAAATTTTAATTTTTTTCATACAAAAATAAAAATGTTTAAATAATCACACACATCACTATATGTATTCACGCCAGACCCTATCAATTTTAACTTGTATTAATAAAATTGAATATTTATGTATGTTTATCCCTTTTCTAGTATCCATAGCTTTGCTTAGTTTGGAACTGATGAATGGTGTAAGTGTCCGAAATATTTATTCATTAAAAAAAAAACTCCGCTCCCGATTACGAACAACTTTCCACTCGAAACCAGTCGAAAATTGTTGAACTTTCCATAGTAATAGGTGGTTCCAGAACGGTTTACTTTGTATGGGTAATCGAAAATTTTTTGATCGAATCGACTATGGTTTCTTGGGGAAAGTTGTTCGTAATAAAGAGTGACGTCATCAGACGAATTCAAATTCACCCTGTATAGTTGACAATACGTTGCATATTATCAGTTGCGTGTTACCTGCATCAGTTGCGCGATATTGCGTGTGCGTTACCCCAGCCAGAAAATGTCGAAAATCGACATTCAAGTGCAATAGATAATTAGATATACAGCTTCTGTAATTGGTAAGCAGATTTTTAAATTTGATAGTTTTTTAATTATTTGATAAAAACACTTCCGCCTGGAGTAACGTTAGCGCAGCCAGATCTTTTGTTTGCTAACGGGTATGTTGAAATAAATGTATTTTAAAAATTAGATATGAATTTGAAATAAATGATACAACTTAATTTATGTTTGTATGTGCTATGGTTGCGAAGGTATATTTTAAAATACTAATAAGTAGAGTCGGCGTCATAAATATTCATACAAATGGGTCTGCAAGGACATGATTTTGAAATTCCTCTAATTATGCTCGTTATCGATATCTATCGGTAAAGCTGCAAGAACGCCATACGAGTGATAGAACTATGATGACGACCGATTGGTGTAGTGACCCTGACAATGAAACCAACAACGGTTGTGGGTGGGTTCGAATCCCGCTAGGGTTTAATGTTTAAATGATGAATGATAATGAATACGAACATTTATATTCGAGGCATAGATGTTTATATAAATAATGTATGTTTATCCGTTATCTAGTACAGTCTGAAACAGAAAACATATCCAGGTCTACTTAATGTAAGTTTTCTCAGGAAACCATGAACAATTTTGGATATTTTTTTGTTTAGTTGCAGCCAATACTCAGTTCAATAATATAATGAAAGTACTGTCGCTAAAAAATACAGAACAGATTTTTCGGGACAGCAGAACAACTAAGCAAAGCTACTTACTTGCCAGGCTGTAAAGGTTTATTGGGTCTAGATAATCGGTGTAAGCTAGAGAGCGGTTTGTGTGAACTCAATCTGTTTTTCGAGGTTCAAGTATTAGCATCCTCAGTTCTGTATCGTCGTCTTGTCTAGAGTAGGCGGTGACAAAACCATAAAGAACTGTCCTGTATAAATAATATAAGCAGCCAAGGTGCTCAACTACATCTGAAAACTAACTTCTTTCTTTTATGCTGCTTCATAACAAAAATGAACTTTATTGAAAGTTTCAATAAGGCTTACTATTCCTAACTAGTTTAGATACATTTGGACACACCTTGAAAACTAATAATAATGTCAATTTCATACTGACTGTACCTGCAATAATTTAACTGTAGACCTAAAGACAATATGAACTTTTTCAGTCTTAGAATTTCTTGTATCTAACTACTTTCATTTATATTATAATTATATTTAAAAAGAGAAACAAAATAACTTTTCTATATTTGAGCTTATAATAACAATTTAAATTATTTTTTCAAATTGGATGGAAAGACGGTGTCTACAGACTTTCTTTGACTGACGGGGCAATGAAAGAAAGACTATCATTGTTTAAAGGAAACCACGTGTTCTTCCATCTGAATAACTTTTTCTATGCCAGGCATCCCCATACACCTGATTACATTTTATTACGTTCAGCCCCCGTAGTATGACAGGCACAATAAACGTTTATGTCGCGTGAGATAACATTTCGTCCTGTTCATTCCCCTTGGACGAAATATACAACTATCCCACTCCCACTTCTACGTCGCGCGCGATAAACGATGTCATGCTACGCAGGCTGATTGATGAACAAGAACACGTGGGTCGTTCTGTCCCATCCAGTATAACAATAAAAACAATAATGTGACATTTTTGTGCAAGAACGGAATTAGACGGAGGAGCTTTTTCTAACCTATCGGTAGTATAAATCAGTCCCGTCCATTAGATAAAATTCGTTAGGATAAATTCCGATTCTATTCTATTAACGATATTTACATGAGGCACTAAACGCCCGTCAAGTGTCTTTTGAGCACAATGAAATATGAATCATAGCGACCATAAGGACGTGCCGAAGTCATATCTCTTAAAAATAAAGAAACTAATTTTTATTTTGTCATTTATACTTTTTAGAGATTATTAATATAGAAAATAAAAATGCTCAAACTCAAGGACTTCGCGTCAAATAGAATAAGAATATATTATTATCGACGCTGCTCTTTGGTCTATTTTAACTACAGTGCCCGGCGATAAATATCGACCTTTGGAAAGAGACAATCGACTAATTTCGGCATCGTAGACCGTTATCTCTGTCGCACACTACCTATTGACGTTTGTTTGACGTTTATATAGTTCACGCGACGCACGCGGGAATCAAAACAAAACAACAATAAAGTACTGAGTTCTGAATTCTGATGGACGATAAAACTAACAATAGATGGACAAAGAAATTAGCATTCGTTTGTATTCGGAAATGCGATGATTGCTGATGTGAAATATTTACCGCCGGGTAGGTCGACGATCATTCAAAGAGAATAAACGAGCATGATGTGATGTCAGTTGTGACAAATTACCTATTTACTTAAGTTACTATTAACAGTCTACTTACATAAATAAGCCAATAAATATTTTCTGAATTTACATACACCCCTTTTGCATAACATAAAAATAATATTCTTTTACTTAGAACTTCTAATTTACAACAATCACCATAGAGCAATTTATTAGGCTATCTATGAAATTGCCGAAAACCGTACGTATTTGTATGTTTAAAATTTATTTTACTAGTAAATTGATTTATTACCATAGTAAGTATGTATGTACGTCACTATGTAAGGCAGATATGACAAATTATGAAAAAAAAAATTCAATACAAATCATGTCATCGTAATAATGATATCAACATTGTCAAGGTAGACATATTATCCGCAATAGTATGTTAATAAAATTCTGAGCATCTAAGCTTTCGCACGCCATTTCTTTTGGTTAATCGGCATTTTCATATGACCCAAAATTAATTATAAATAAATACCTTATGTACCTACGTGTTTAAAATCCCAACCCATTGATGAAATGCAATATGTGAATGAAATACCTACCTACTTAATCTTATTCGAGACTGGTAAATATTAGCAAACTAGGCTAAGCTAGATGGTGAGACTAGTATCAATCAGCTTCATATTAAATCTTTCCAGGTAACATAAGTTATATAAGTGTCTGTTCCTTTTTATTTAACAAGGACTTATTGTTTCCTATGGTATATCATGTCGATGAGTTTGATGAAAAGTTGCGGAGATAGACTGGTATTACTCAATGCCTTTGCCTTGTTCACTATGTTCTCGTAGTGTGCACGCTCACATTCCTGGTATATTCTGGGAAGTTCCAGTTCCTCATACAGCCGCTTTATGTGCTCGACCTTAGCTGGGTCCTTACTGCCGTAACAGTCTTCGAACAGTTTGCGTTGCGCTTCATTACTTCGTTGCAGGGCCAAAACTGCTAGCCATGAACATTTGCCTTCCTGGATGTCTGTTCCGGCTTTGCCAGACATCGATTCGTCGCTGAAGCAATCTATGAAGTCATCCTAAAACGTAAAATACAACAATTTTATTCACTACTCTTGAAAAACTTCAGTAATACTGGACCCGTATTAGCGACGAGTGAAAGATCGATTCACTGACTCGTGCGCCTCGCTCTTAGGCCCGTATTACAGAATTTTACTCAAGCAGAGATCTCCGCTTGAGGACAGTTACATAGGGACAGCTTTATGTAATTTGTATAGAGGCATCTCTTTCTAACTATGCTCAAGCGCAGATGTACGATTAAGCAACATTCTGAAATACGGGCCTACGAGTTGCCACGCACCTCACCTCAAGTGAGGTACTCACGAGGTTCTCCCTCATCCTCATGTTAAATAGACGAGTTACCCACCACTAAATCCCTTAACTAACTAACTACTTAAGTTTCTTGAGAAACATTAGCATATGACTGCCTCATAAAGTTAAACATGGAACAAAAGGGCAGAGCTAATTCCAATGATTTTATGTAATGTTAATAAATACATTGCACGCTTACACCAATCATTTAGACCCAAATTAAGCAAAACTTGTACTATTTAACGGATCCTAGATAACGGATAAACATACATAAATATTTATATAAATATCCAACTTTCTTTAACTTTCGAGTTTTCATAATTAACCGAATAATTTAATCACCTTTCGAGTATTAATGACTCGCAAGTACGATTTTTATTAGATATCATGAACGAACAAAACACCTTTTGCCATTATGATTTTCAGGAAAGAAAAGATTTCGCCTACATATTCATATCTTCCCGTGGATGTAGTAAAATGTGACTAAAGGCCTCATCGTGAGAATAATAGCCTAGATGATGGGCAAGAGCTCCTAAAATACATATTGCTCCTGGCTTTTGTTAGTAGATAGTTCTTAGCGTTCGACGTACTCACTTGCATTTGGAAGATTTTGCCCATTTCTAAACAAATATCTTCAGTCCTTTTATGGATTTCCTTGTCTGTTACGTTAGCTAAAAGTAAGCCGAGGCCAATGGGTAGATTATAAGTGTAGTAAGCAGTCTTGTGCTTAACGATAGCGTCGTATCTGTCTATCGTGAAAAGACTGTAACCATTCTTATTGTTGTGAGCCATTGCATAGTCCAAACGCTGCCCTGCAGACGTCAATAAAACTGTCTGAAAAAAATGTTGTTAGATTAATGATTTACGCGGATGGTTCATATCACTGCAAGTTCAAGGCACAAGGACAGGTCAGGAACAGTGTGCGACTCCGAACGACACTTTCATTCAAACTGATAGGATTCTCTGGGCGGCGCATCTACGTATGAATTGCTTGACATTTTTCTTAATCAAGTACGGCAAGCGTAGCGTGTGACGTCCACACACAAGGTGGAGCGGTGACCTGATGAAGGTCGCCGGAAGTCGCTCGCAAGTCGTTTCCAACTGGTAGCTCTGGCAATCTCTGGGGGAGGTCCATGCTCAGAAGTGGACATCCTGTGACTGATATTGATGATGGCGAGTCGTTATATGGACATTAGTACCTACTTTCCAAAAATTAGTAGTATATATTATTGAATTTAGAAAACCGTGATTTCGAGACGCGTATCGCTAAAAGGGTCTTATAAATAAAGCTATGTTATACACTGTGCTGGTTATGTATCAGGAACCATAAAAGTGCTTCATTTTCCAAAACCGAATGGCAGCTATTTCATTGTTTTCAGAATATGAATATAAATACGAATGTATGGTAAAGAGACTTAAAAATTAAAGGTAAAAAGAACTTTATAAAACCGAACTTATACATGTGTTAACTATAAAAACTAACAGTGTATGCAAAGATTCTTATCCCATTGAAAAAATCCCTCTTGGGGAGATAATCCTGGGTGCAGCATCATGCTATGTCTATCATGTAAATGTATTGCATCAGAACTGAATGAGTAAACAAAATTTCAGCCCCATAAGTAAAAGAAATGGTACTAATATAATAATCACATGAGATTGTGGTCAAACGGAGTATCCAGTTAACCATAAAAAAAAAAAAATTGTACGGACATAGTTACATATGAAGCAAGTTAAATAATAGCATGTAAAAATAGACTTATTCCAGAGTCAATATTATTGATCAATCAATGGGCAATAATACAAAAAACCCTACATAATATAAAAAAAATATAAAAGTGGCAGACCACAAAAACGGTAGGGATATGAGCTGAAGAGCAGAAAGGACTAGAAGCAGATGAGGGAGGTCTTTGCCCAGCAGTAGGACATGGACAAGCTTGTTGGGAAAACATAATTACACCATTAAAATAATTACAAATATCTAGCAAAGATTTGGATTTATATAAGTTAATTTTGATTATAAGTCATATCTAATATACTGATACTTACTTCACTAAATAGATCTACAATATCAGCGTACTGGGGTACTTTACCAAAGTACGTCTTTAATAAATGGAAGATTGAAGAATAGATCAAGATGGAGTCGTTGATAGCGCTGAGGCCCACCTCAGGGAGTCGGTACCAGCACGGCACGCCGCGACGAGTCGTCGACCCATCCATCATGTCGTCCGCTACTAAGAAATATGCCTGTAACTGTTAACAACACAGGGAATTATACCTTTACCACTGGGTTGATATGAGATGTAGGTAGGACTGTTGAACTAAATTATTTAGTTACCCTTATTCCTCCGATATTCAAGTAAATATGTATGTTTTAGCAAATGGAATGTTCAACAAATAGGTTGTTTTGCAAAAAGGGTATTTTGTAAACTACTTATAGATCTAATTATCTTAATAGCAACAGCCTTAACCTTAATCACATCACGTTATGGAAGATGTAATATTTACCATTTCAACACACCATCCCATAATGCGAGCCAATCTCATAGATTCTTCAGTTATATTTTCTGGCTTCTCCAACATCTCATACGCAATCACTGTGGTCAATCCCCTGGCTTTCTTACCACCTGCCAAATTGTATTCCAATACCTGTAAAGTATAAGTATTGCCTTATTGTCTAATTTTTGATTGAACATGCCTTCTAATATTATTTTCTAATTTTATAAAACTGTGTGAACAGTGGCAAGGAGGGCAAGCATGCTAATTCTGAACTATAATACCATAACTAAACCATAACCAAAAACGTTATGTTAGCACATTTCGTACCATGCAAATCATACATTATGCTTTTGGTTTTACTTTCCTAACGCAATGGTTACCCAAAAAATAGTGTTGAACGGTAAAACAGCGCAATTGGTCCGGTCATCAATTAATTTAATTTTATAGTTTAAAAATAAATAAAATCCAATTTAGAAATTACCTTTCGTAACCAAATTGTGACTTCAGGCACATCTGTAAACTTGGGGCTTGCTGAAAGTGTGTTGAGAACATAAGGCAGAACTTCTTGGAAAGTGTCTTTTTTACTGGATTGTGACAGTACATTGGTTGACATATTGGTGCACCCTAATTTCTGGAGCACCCTGTGAAAGATAGTTAATAATAATATTAGCTGCTGGTCTAAAAGATATATGTTCATATAATGGAGCAGCACGTTTAATTTAAAAGATACCTCAATGTCAAAGAGGAGCCATGAGGAGATGGAATAGTAAATGTATTTTAAACTTTACCATATATTACAACAAGGTTTCTTAGAATGTGAATAAATGTTTATTTATGTATTCTAGAATGTTCCTAGTCAACGTTAAGAATTCATAGAGTATTGTTAATCCAATAAAAGATGATTGTGTTATATCTCATAGAGTATTGTTGGCATTTTATCTGATTAACACACACATATACATAGCTCAAGCACAGTATTTATTTTTATAAATCTTGTTATCCCAATGCAGATGGTAAAGAGATATCTTTGTTCATATAATGTTCACTTACCGACCATAAAGATCTCAGACAAACAAAGAATACAAACATAAGAAACACAACAAATACAAAGCAGCATAGGTATGCACATAAATATTTTTACATAATGAATAGGTTTTATTTACCATATTTTTTGGTTTGACTATGATAGTCCTGATTTCAGAGATTGGTTCCAGAGGCCTGGTCAGTTTGGCATTGCATCTTTTGTTTATGTCTTTATTAGGTATTTAGGGTTTCATAGACAAGGACAGAAATAGCATGAGAATATAATTTTGTCATGTTGTCCATAAATCATGGTCATGGGCTTACATGATAATTGACAGGATAGTATCACATGTAATGTACGTCTACTAACTGCTTGACGAAAGGAAAGTCAAGGACACTTGCTTATTAATAAAAAATTCGTACTAAGTAATTGAAAATTTAAAATGTGTATTTTTTACTAATTAACTGAAATAATGATTTTATATTAATCCTATAAAATTTCACCACATAACACATTGAAACAAAATTATCCAAGTTTAACTTGAATAAACTAATGTTGAAAAAAGTTATCAACTTTTTCAAACCAAAATCAATCAAAAGTTTAATAAAAAGTGTATATTTTATTAAGCACATTATACAGGGTGTCCCTGGAAGTATGGATCAAATCGAACAGGGGCATGGGGAAGGTCATTCCCAAACTTTTTAACCCTATGAATGTCGGTGCCATTTTTGACGGTTCAAAAGTTATGATCAATTTTTTACATTTTCATATTATCGAATAGTGCTTATACAAAAAAATTTTTTAAAAGAAAACTAGCAAAGCTATCAGCTTAAATTTTTTTACACGATGTTTGTTCGAGCATGTGACTTTCATGATTTAATACTTTTATGTCGATAGCAGACATGATTCCTACAAAAAAAAAGATTGAATACAAAGACATTGGTCTGCCAAAAATTTCACTCAATTTTCAAGCGATTGCCATGGGAAAAAAATGTACTAGAGAAAGTTGACCACGTATCACAAAAAGTTGCCCATTCCATACAGATTCTTTTGAGATGTGTAACACTGGGTTACTCTTATTAATTTAAAAGTTATTAGATTTTTTTATCATAAAGGTCGCTTTTTCAAAACTTTCGAACTTCTAAGATTTTAATATTTTTAGCTTTAAATACGATTTACTCTAAACCCTCAAGTACAAAGTCACCTATCCGAGCACTTTGGTGTGGTTAACATAATAAGACAACATTTTTTTAAAGTAAAATCTCAAACTTTTATTTTTTTTAGATTTAAAACAATTATGTGTAATAAAGAATTAAAGAACAAAAAAATAATTTGAATAATGTTATCAAAGTAATTGCTCAAAATTTCTGCCACTCATCCTCAAACATAACTGACATCGACGAATGAAATTTGTTTTTATTCGTCGAAAAGCCCTTGAATTATTTTTTATGTAGGCGGTCGCAGCTGTAATTTTCTGTCGAAGTTGTTCCTCGGTAGCACTCTCTGTCTCGTATACTATTTCCTTGTAATAACCCCATAGAAAGAAATCTATGGGGTTTAGGTCAGGGGAACGTGGTGGCCATCGAATGTGTCCCCCTCTTCCGATCCAGCGACTAGGAAAAGTTCTGTTTAAATGATTTCTTACATCCCGCGCGAAATGTGGGGGAGCCCCATCTTGCTGTAACCACATGTTTCGACGGGTTTCAAGTGACACTTCCTCAAGTAAGCCATTTAGGTCGTTCTGCAGAAATCTTAAATATTCTGGACCATTCAGTCTAGCAGGTAACTCGTGGGGACCTATTAGCTGTCCTTCTACTATCCCAGCCCACATATTTACTCCGAACTGATGCTGGAAGTGGTCACTTCGTACAATGTGTGGGTTAACGTACGCATAATAATGCAAAAATAATAAAGCTTTAGTACACTTCCAGTAGACCTAGACACTTGAAATTTGGTATATTGCAAGTTGAAAAGGCCGAAATTGGTATATACAGGGCGTCCCAAAGTTATGGGACATGAAGGGGAAGTACCTTAAATATCGTAGATAGTGAATTTTGCTCAAAGAAGACTTTATGTTATTTTTAAAAGTTAGTAATTCTGCATTCATAGATTTTCTAAAAATTATTTGCTTCGGCTGGGAATCGAACCGACTCAAATGTGAAAAAAAAAACACCCTACTTTTATGATGCCAATCGAAAGAATAGCTAAAAAATAATAACTCTGCCTAAGTAACATAGTATTTTAAAAGAAAGGAACAACGTGAAATTAATCATTTTAATCAAATAAAAAACATACATGAAACTGCCGTAGTCAATTAAGTAGGTATTTTTTTGTAAATTAATTAATTAAATGCTCAAAATGTGATCCCTCTTAAAAATACAAAGTAAATACAAGTTTTATCATTTCATCTACACGTGCACTTATAATAAGGAAAACTATGTTAGTACCTATTTTATGAAGTGGGTACTTATTTACGAATAATCAATGCTATCTTTGGAATGATAATATCGCTACTTTTCGAACGTCGTCGGCAATAAATAACTTTCTTGAAATTTGACTCAATCATTTTATGTTGTTCCTTTCTTTTAAAATACTATGTTACTTAGGCAGAGTTATTATTTTTTAGCTATTCTTTCGATTGGCATCATAAAAGTAGGGTGTTTTTTTTTTCACATTTAAGTCGGTTCGATTCCCAGCCGAAGCAAGTAATTTTTAGAAAATCTATGAATGCAGAATTACTAACTTTTAAAAATAACATAAAGTCTTCTTTGAGCAAAATTCACTATCTACAATATTTAAGGTACTTCCCCTTCATGTCCCATAACTTTGGGACGCCCTGTATATGAATATAGTTTGGATGACAACACTATAATTTGGTATTTTAGAGCTGATGATGGAGCCAGAGGGTCGATAGTGGAAGTCTTCAGTGGCTACTAGTAAACCCCTTAAGTTTTAATGAGTCCACTAGATTGGGCTTGGTAACGAGGGTCTGATGATGGAGCCAGGAGGTGTTTGGTGGAATACTTCAGTAGCAACTAGTAATCCCCTCGAGTTTGGGGTTATATGATTCGTTTTGATGAGTCAAATATGATGCCTGGGGCCTGATGATGGTACCAGGAGGTCGATAGAGGAACTCTTCAGAAGCTACTAGGGATTAGTAAAGTCTGATGATGAAGACTTCAATAGATGGTACTGTTCAATTTTGAATTATTTGGTTTAGTTCAAATGAAATTACTAAGTATGAATCACAAACATAACCATCCTTCTATTATACTTGCGATGATATTACAGTAATGAACTACTTTAATTAAGTTTAAACTTGGCAAGGTTTAACTCACCAGTCAAAATTAAGTATGCAGGTTTACAGGATTATTACTTAATTAAAGTAGTAGTAGTAATGTAGCTGTAGTCAGTAGCTCAAATCACATTAAATTCATTTTAAGGTAATATGTGGGGCGATTTTACGGGAACTATTTTTTTGCTAACTAGTTTAATTGCGAATTTCACCTAGTGTTCACTTCTAAAGTAATACTTGCTATACAGTAGGTATGTTAATAGTAGGTAGGTAAATTATTTGAAATTTATTAAAACACGAAAAAATCAAATACTGCCAAATAAAATAAGTAGCACACATTCTTTGGAAAATGTTGGTGGGTTTCCGTTTAAATATTTCAAAGTATGATGGTGGTAAATAAAACCTTACTTTCCAAATTAATACATTTTCATCAATAATACATACCTTAAATTTGGTCTGTTTGTATAAAACTTCATGGTTCGATTTGCAAGTTTTAAAAAAGCCGAAATATTCATTTTGCTTTCACCTAATTTAGCCAACAATTTCAACTTCTTACTTTCACCGTTCACCAAAATTACTAAACGTCCGTCTACATTGGTTGGTTGACTTTTGTTTTTTTTTTTCGTTTTATTCACTCCTTTCAGAGAAGGCAAAGGGATCTCAGCCCATACAGCCATATCTTATTTCTCTTATTTCTTCAATTTATTAGTCACACTCAAAACAAGTACCTACCTAATTCGTTGAATATTTGGCGTATACAGAGTCTAGTCACGGTCAAGCCATTCTTCAGTAAAGTGGCAGAATGCTTTACAAAAGATTTTGGCGGCTTCTTGTGGGAAACCGAAAGCTTCGTTACGCACTTTTTTACACTTCCCTTCACTTGTACACCATCAAAAATTTTTCTACACAATATTCTGCTATTATTAATTAATAAACCGTTCTCAAGATTGACAAGCTTCAGGATCTGTTGCATATTAAAACAGCATCAGAAAAAATGGTCTTGAGCTTAGTCTTGAGACTGGGACGCGATCAAGAACGATTTATTAATACGGGCCTTAGTTTTCGTAAATATATTGCGTTAATCAAATATGCAACAGCACCAAACAGCACTACAGAGTACTTTGTATATTGTATATTGAATGAGTTCCCGCCAAATTAAAACAGTTCACTTCTCTGTAGCGCCACCTGGTAATTGTAAGAACAACTAAGATTTCTCATTACGTCAATAGATGGCGTTTTGATAAACATTATTTTATTAGATGAAATTACCATGCATGTAGTAGTAGAAATTAGGTACCAATTAAGAACTCTAGTCACAAACACACCACAATACATTATACCAATTATTGATCTTATCAGCTTTTAATAGTAAAAGCAGCTAATTAAAAAGACAAACACACAGGTAACTTTTAATCACATTTTTATTTTTTAGTTCTTTTTTTTGGTTTGTCGTTTAATGTATTACATTTTATTTTACAAGATTTTATTAAAATACACAGATTTGATGCCAGGAACAGTAATATTACATGCCGAGAATAAAGAATAGTTTCCATTATATAAAAAAAAAACTTTTTATTACTAACTAACCACGTTAAAATTTGAGATTACAATAAATAAAAATAAAAAAAAAAACTTTCAAATAGCATTTTGAAAATAGCCAGTGTTTTACTTGTGTAATAATAATAATACAAAAACTATCATGGAATTTTTTCGGATGAATTCTAATCTCAGATTTTCAATTTATTATGCTTAATAGTAATAAATTTGTTTATAAGTATTTGTTCGTTGACAGATATAATATACAAGAAAGATATAGAAACAACTAAGTAGCAATTTTACAAATAAGATTGTGCCTACATAAGTACATTTTCACCATCGATAGTCAAATTTTTATTGAGATAGTTCAATTGTACGTAGCAAGCGATGTCCTGTTTTGATGATTTTTACCGGTTTCGAATAGAAACAACCGGGTTCGATTTTTTAACGTACTTTTTGAAGCTTAGAAATTGCCAGCAGAGGACAAACGACCGCGCTATGTTGCTTGGCATCGCTATTAATGTTCATCTTTATGTTCACACACAAATTGCCTAAAAGGACTACAACAAATGGGGCCTCGACTCGTGAAATTGACTAAGTAGGTATATGAGTACAATAGGAAAAAAACATTAAATTATCGTGATTGAAAAACTTAAAACATAAATATAAAAGAATTCAATTTAAAAACTTATACTATTCTAAAATCTTGACCCTACACATACGAGTAGTAGATAACTCTTAATAGAATAGCCATGTCTGAAGAAATTTTATTTCACTACATAGCATTACAAAATTTGATTTCTCCTAATTTATATAAAATAAAAATCACTACCTTAAAAACTATAACAATAACTATTGAGACCATTTTAAACGCTTCGCCTGAAGATGTTGTCCAGGATTTTGAAGAACAAGTCATGGGGCAATCCTCTGGTGACCTGCTGAATTTGGGTTTTAAGGAGATCATAAGTAGCTTCTTCGAATACTGAGAATGTGTGAGGCAGTTGGAGTTCCTCGTAGAGATCCTTAATTCTAGCTACGTCTTCGGGTGTGGATCCGCCGTAGTGTTCTTCCATAACTCGCCTCTGACTCGGCGTCGCTCTTTGTAGGGCTACAACTGCCAGCCAAGTGCATTTGCCATCTTGAATGTCGGTGCCGTTTTTGCCGGTAACTGTTGGATCTCCGAAGCAATCAAGGAAATCATCCTGGAAGAAATGATAAACAAAATTAAGATTATGCTTAACTACAATGGTAAGTCCTCGTCTTAACTATAATGGTAAGTCGTCCTCCATAATTTGTAGCAGGTACTTTTATATGGGCAATGCAATGGGTTATCTTATCACTTGACCTCAAACACACCTCAAGAGGAATTCCCAACATAATTTTAGAGGATTGACCATATTTTTTGAGACAGCCGGAATATAACAATGCTATCAACATTGCGGCTTGGCTTGCTTAGCTGGTCAGATAGATATTTAAAAGTCCCCAACGTCCAGAGGCGGTTTATTCGATCAAAATACCACGGAATCAAAGGGAAAGATATGAAACGGTACCTATGAGCTGAACGAAAATACATTTTGACTCAACGAACGTTTCAGCAACGGTTGCGAGTTCGAATTCCGTTAGGGGTAGGTAAGTGTTTGTGTGATGAATACGAACATTTATTCCCGAGTCATGGATGTTTAGATAAATCTGTATACTCGTACATGTTTATTCATTATCAACCATAGGGCTTTGCCTAATTTGGGACTAGATAATTGATGTAAAGAAGTGTTCAAAATATTATTAATTATTACATAAAGTACTCACTTGAATTTGGAAGAATTCACCCATTTCCAAAAGTATAGTTTTGGCCTGTCTGTGTGTTTCTGAATCTTCTATTCCAGCCATGAGCAGCGCCAGACTCACTGGCATTTGGAACGTGTAGTAGGCGGTCCTGTACTTTGCTATCGTCTCGTAATTTGCCATGGTGAACTGTGTTAGATCCGGCTTCTCTGTCTTATTCAAAGACTTCTCCAGGTAGTGGCCTATCGATGATTTCACCAACATCTGCGGAAAAACGATACTTGTTAATGTTGTCACAAAGTAGGTAGCGGCGGGTTCTATTTTTGACATTGTTATATTTTAGAACTTTTCGAAAAGCATAGTTGTGCATTTTCTTTGTTGATGTCATATTCATCGTCGTAGTAATAAAAGCGCTGCAGAATTTTCACTGTATAATTTTCCAAAGAAATACTCCGATGATGTCTCCACCGTGTAGCATGGAGCCCACGTCGGCGGCGTTGCCTGTCCCGTTGGCTTGAATTTGAATTGACGGGTGGTTAAAATACATGATTTGACGTAATTTTGATTGTAATATACTATGTATCCGTTTGGTAACCATGTTCATAGTTTTTGGAAGTTTAGTACCTACCGTTTATTGTACTGTTTAATAACAATATATTAAAACTTATTTATTAAAATTTCCACCTAATCTATTAATAAGTCATTGACATAACAATAATATTATTCCAAACATTGCTATTTTTGTTATTGACGGTCAACAAACCCAAACAGGAAGTCTGTAGTTCTATATTCTAATTATAATGAATTACCTACCTATTATAAGGTAAATAAAATAGTTTTCAATATATTAGGAGCGATAAAGTCAGAGTACCTATAAATGTACCTATATGATAATTATAAAACCTAGATATTATGAGGGATACTAAGTAGGATGCAAAATTATAATTAGCTATATGTCTAAGAAATTAAAAGAATATTACCTCATTAAACATCTCCATAGCTGTTTTGTAGTAGGTCTTGTTTTGGAAGTGCCGTTTGAGGGTAGCATACATGGAAGACAGCACCAACATGGCGTCGTTAGCGCCGCTAAGGCCGACCTCGGGCCGCTTGTACCAGCAGGGAGCGCCGCGGCGCATTTCGGTGCCTTCCATTATGTCGTTCAGTAGTTGTTGGTGAGTGTGGAACTGGAGATCAAATAATATATTTTAATAACTATCTAGACCAGCGGTGGGCAAAGTAAGTAGCTTACCTAAAGGATTTCATAATTTTATTATAATCAGAATCACATAAAAGTTGAATTGTAATTTATAACTAACATTTGTGAAAGTGTGTAATACTGTAATATAATGTTTTTATAACATGTTTAAAAGATTTCAAAACACGCCACGCCACGAAGAAAGTTTTCCCACCACTGATCTACTCTATAAAGTTTTTTTGACTGAACTATTCCATGTAAAGGTACGATACAGGCTGTTAACCAAAACATTGTACTTCACAAACTTCGAATTAGTTAAAAAAAAATATTTTTTTTTTATTATTTTTTTAACACTTCACATCAATCACACCTGATGTTAAGTGAAGATGAAGCCTAGGGTGGAGAGTACTGACTAGGAAACCCAATTATTTGGGGAACTGACAACCGGATCACAACAATGCTTACAATGCTTACAATACAAACAAAAACAAATGCAACAATAAAGTGTTAAAAAAAAAAAAATGCTATTAACATTGCTATTTGGCGGCAGATTTAAATAGCTAGCCAGGCGATTATTTAAATGCCCTAAATACCTACCAACCAAACGGAGTACTAAACATGTACCTACCCTGCTGGGGATCGAACTCGCGAACTCGGATTCGTAAACCCTAGTTGTTTACATTGAGCTACGGAGACTGTGAAATATCCGAGTTTAATTCCTACTCGACCAAAATATGAGAAACAGCTGTTTTTTTTTTATTTTTGGATTCCAGAGCTGGACCATGTTGAGTGGTCATATTTATTCATGGGTGGAAACTGCCCAAAAATTTATCCAATGTATTTATTAAGAGTGTAATAATAAGTAATGTATGACTGTAATCTTCAATGGACAAGGTAATCCTTCACAAAATTCCTTGGTACCTCGCAGCCTTTGGACTTTGGCCTGGCTGGACCTAGCTAAACATACATAGGCCATTTTGTATAGTACTGTACTGTTTCCAAACTTCATTCATGATTATGACTCATTCTAGGTATGTTGACAGCTTACAACCACAGGCTTGGTTATTAGCAAATAATGTTAAAGTTTACAAACAGTGTTATCGTCGTTATCGATTACTTAACTCTGTTGTCGCTAAACGACTTTTCGTTTGGTACCTGCCTAAACGACGTCATAAAGTTCCCACTCAGCTCATATTAACAAGGTAACCCTACGCAATACATACAAGGGGTAGACAGCCAATATGAATGGAATGTTTTTGCACTTTTACATTACATTTAAGCACGGATAGATTAGGTTTCTATGGGAATTAATGATAACATACCAACTGGATTTTTTATCATAAAACTTTGAGCAACTAACAAGGCCAGCCACGACTACGTACGTGATAATCATTGTTATTGTTACATGAGTTACATACTAAATAAACAGGTTATTTTTTGTACACTTATCTAATTTGAGATATAATTTACATCGATTGCAATTTTACATACCTACTTATATTATGTTACGTATCAATTGTTTGTACGCAGTATTCTTTAACCTGCCCATAGTTATTCATTAATAGCTGCGATAGTTATTCAGTAAGTAAACTGTATTATTTATAACATAGGTGCTATTTTTACATTCGACATGGAGTCCGACACTCGCGCACTCTAGTTTTCATTGTCGATACAGTGAATAGAACATCAATAGATTTATCACTTTTGCACACGCCTTTATGTATGAAAGTGATGAACGAATGCGCGCGAATTGGGTACTGTTCAGTCTGAGGTTTTAAATAGACTGATTGGCTTTTTGTATCCACATAATGCCTATTTTTTATTTATTTATCATTTATTGCACACAAGAAAAAACATACAGATATCTATCTATCTGTCTATTTATCAAACCGTATTATTCCCAGAGCGATAGATCTAACAAAAACTTATTCCTTATTAGCAATCGATCGTTTCTTTATATAATTTGCTGATCAGAAGGATTATAAATAGCGATTACAGAATTTTGTTTTATAAACATTGAAGACTGTGTTCTTACCATTTCCGTGCACCAGCCCATTATGTTCGCCAGGTGAACATTCTCTGGGGTCAGGTTGTCGGGCTTCTCTACCATTTTGTACGCCAGAACGGTAGCGAGACCGCGATTCTTCTTACCATTCGGCACATTGTATTGTAGCAGCTATAACAAAAGGTTTATGTTGCCTGTTGAGTAATATAGTCATGTATTGTTTAGAGACACAACGTTTGAACAGGTGTTGGTATAATGTTTATCATATTTTTTGTTTCTACGACTCATACAATATTCAATGCAGTCTTGGTCTATGCTCACGTGACTCGCCTCATACCATGATGTCATCAAAACATCAGCTCACAATTAACCGGTTCCATAAAAATAAAAGCTTGTAAGTAATGAACGAAAATAATATTGGTATTAAATCTAGAACGCGTTTATAATATCAAAAGATACCAGACAACTTTCATCCATCAGAGAGTTGACATTTTACAAGATATGGGACCTAGCTGCGATTTGCTTATTGACTAGTTTCTGCTGTCATTCCAGTAGATTCCTCACGTGTTATTGTTGTACTAGGCAATACGTATATATGCTATAGTGGGTAATTCATAAGATTCAATAAGCAAACAAGGTAGTAAATGTGTCTTAATAACTTAGTCACCCTAGTCTCTGAATAGATTTATGATACTCAGTGTAGGTATCTATTATGACCGTGGATCTACAATTTTATACTTGCAATATATCGAAAAGTTTACGACCTTCAATTTCACATGTGGTTCGTTTAATGTACGTCCAAAGATCTTGTCTGTCTGTAAATAGATTTCTAGTGCATAGGTATATAACATAATTCACTAGACTTGGTATTACTAAAACAGGTTTTCTATGCGCGGTGGAATACTGGAAACATCGTCACGGTGGTTTTAGACAGCTTGCGAGTGAAGTAAACAGACCACCACTCCTCCCACCTAACCTATATCCATTTAATATTTGATGTATGTAATATATTGGGTCCTTACCTATGAAATTGGAGTTTTTTTTTCTTCGTTAATCATGTACCAATTCCTGCGATTTTCAAAGCTATATCCAAATTTGTTTTTTATTTGGAAAATGGAATATTATTTCAAGGTTTCACATGAAATATTTTTTAATTTCTGGGCTAAATCACATAATAAAAAAAATTTGGACAGAGCTCTTTTCATGTGCTTCCCATAATCATTTCTTAGATTCGCTGAAACTTGTATAAAGCGGTTACTTTTAAAAATTAACGCTGTCTATACTTAACTTAATGTTATCCGATAATACACACAAAGTTTAGCTAAATTTGGATTTGCCGTTCCCAAAAAAAAATCAAAAATGTTTGTATGGAGAAAACAGTCTTATTGAAATTCTTTATATAAAACGCCAATTTCATAGGTAAGGACCTAATATGTATAATATTGGTTGATCTAATTTTTCGAGTATTTGTACTTTTAAAACCTATTTTTTGTAGGCCAAAGGTACGTTAGTACTATATTAATTCTGTGCCAAAGGTCAACGGATTTCATAATCGTGATTGGTCCTTGACCATCGCTAGTTGTTTATCAACCAACAACATAAATCATTGCAACACCATACCTTAGCCAACCACCTGCTGGCCTGCGGAACATCAGTGTGCTTTCCGTTCTCAGTGAGGTCCCGCACGATGTCTGGGAAGCAAGCCATGAACTCCCGGGACTGGTCCTTCGAGACCGTCAACCCGCGCGCCGCCAGCGGCATTTGTTGGGGAGTCAGGGTTGACAGATATCTGAAGAGAAATGTAATTTGGGTTATGAATGATTATGGGGCTTGTCGTCGTATTGCGTTTCTATTTCGACCATCAACGATCTAACATGAATATCACACAAAATGACAATCTGAATACTTATGTACTTATACAAAATATTTATTTGATCCAATAAACTACACACAAAATGACGATGTAGGTACAACTAATACTCGTATATTATAAAAATATTTAAAGTAATTCATACCAAGGTAAAAAAACAATAATTTAATGCGAGTTAATTGGAACTGATCGAAAATGAAAACCAATGCTGTTGCGATATTAGGACCTAACATTATAAAACAAAAACACAAAAACAGGTGAAAGTGAATGAAGGAGATAGGTATATACAATAAATTTAAAAAGAGAACAAAGTTCGTTAGCTCTGCATGGACAAGCTGATAATAAGTAGGTACAATGATAATGGTAACGTACTGACCGACTGTCTCTACCTATATTAAGGAATAACTTTCCTTCTTATTTTAGTAAAACTTACTCGTAACATTGTTGCAAGAACAAGAAAGTTGAGGTTACCTTAAGTAAGGCTTAAGTGAGGCAGGCAGAATTAATTTTCTTAAGCTAGGCTAGTATTGAACTGGGGTGCGATGTCAGACAACCTCCTCGTGTGCTTGATGGCTACTTGTCCCCCTGGATACGTCTGGGGGGAACGGTAGTCGTTGGGCCGGTGCACCTTGGGCATCGGTCAACAACTTCCCTTTTAAGGGTTCTTGTTGACCGATGGCTAATAGTCTGACGGGGTGGGCTCCTCCGCGTGTCCCTCTGGTTTAGCAGAGGGCACTGCGGATGGAGCAGGAGACGCTCCCCTCCTAGTGGGGGAGTAAGGGTGGGCTCGGTGTGCACTCGCACTGCCGCCGAGCAGGCCTGGGGAGGAGGTTTGGGGTGAACCTCCTACCCCTTGCCACCGCCGGGCTCGTAATCCGGGACCGCGGCTTTCAGCTGCAGTCCGGGACCGAGGGTCTTGGCTTAACCGCCCGGACCGCGAGGAAGGAAAACCTCTATAAAAAACCAGCCCAAGTCTCGGCTCCGAGGCCCGCCTCGGCGCCGAGATGCCCTCGTCGTCCCACTCCCGAAAATTCGTTTTCGGGAGTGGAGCGACGAGGGATGGTGGAGGGCGAATTCCACCACAGCGGGCTGCGGCGAGGAAGCGGCGCTCCCTGAGGAATGCCCATATGTCCATATGGGCAGGGGACGCCGTGGAATCGTCTGCAGCACTTGGGCGACCTCTCCTTGACGACTGCAGCTAAGGCTGCGGCCGTCGACGAGAGGTCGTGGGAAGCGGCCCTCTCCCTCTGCTCGCAGGGGGAGACGGCGGGAGGGTTGGGGGGGCGGTTTTCCCCCGCCTCCTCTCCGGGCCTCCCGCTGTTGCAGGCCGCTATGGTAGGGGACGACCTCTCTGCTGAGAGGTCGTAGCCGTGCGGGACGGCCACTCTTTGCCGGCCGCAGCCAGGTTCGAGCTGCGGACGCCAAGGAGAGGCCGTGGAAAGCGGTCCTCTCTCTTTGCGAGGTCACTCGCAGAGCGAGGGGAGATGCAGCCGCATGGGGGGCACGGAGGAGAGCTTATCTTTAATGATAGGCGATCCTCTGCCCCCCTACCCTGCGAGGCCGTGGGTGGCGATCCGGGGGGATCGCCGCCCACACATAGGCCCCGCGAGAAGGCGCGCGCGGTGTTTTCCGCGCGCCTTCTAGAGGTGGCTGGACCAGGCGATTCCTCCCTGCTCCAGCCCAGAGGTGGGCCTGCCGCCGCTTTTGTCCTGGCGGCGGGCACCGCGCTGGCGTGGCTGCGGACGAATACCAGATGGTACCCGCGGCCACGCCGTCAACGGCGCGCGCGAGGGAACACCCAGGAGTTTTTAGTCGGTAGGCCGGCACCTTCTGTGCCGGAGTCCGACATAATCCGCCCCCCTCCCCCGAGGAGGGCGGATAAGCATGAGCGTTTCTCCTGGTTAAAAAAAAAAAAAAAAAAAAAAAAAAAAAAAAAAAAAAAAAAAAAGGCTAGTATTGAACTGATGTGCCCTCAAAAGTTGTCAACTGGTTGATTTTGAAACTCTTGCTGGGTTCATTGTATTTAAATCGTCAGATTAAATCGTTCGTTGGGTTGTTTGGAAAGTTGACACGTCTAGCAGTGTAGGACCAGATATTTAACGATTCCATAATTACATGTACTGCAAATATCTAGCATTTCATTTACAGAAAGATTCCAGAATCTTGACCTTTAAATGACCTTGCTGGTACCAAAAGTGCCGCAAAACACACAAAACTTAGCTTAGTAACGTCGTACGTCTTACGTACACGAGTACCTACCTGTCTAGGTAGGCGTAGGCCTCATATCAGTTTTACGTACTCAGCCGATCCTTATCCATTATAATAGGTACTACGTAGGTAGGTAGGTCCCTATGTATTAGCAACGTAACTCCAAAATGACAGAGCAATATTATGTTGTTATTGATTATTGATGTTGCGATATGGAATCGTGCATTTAATAACAGAATGTACCAATAGGAATTTTTCTGAATAGGTATAATACATCTGCTACTTAACTTATATCTGCAGGGGGCGAAACTAATCTAACAGATTACACAGTCAGTTTTTTGAACATTGATCAGAAAAGTTAGTTTTTTGCGAAAATGGTCAGATCTTTCACTTTTTTTAAAAAGAAATGCATGAAGATGTAAAAAATGGTCAGCTGAAAGATTTGTTACTGGATGTTGTGGTTAAAGAGAGAAAAGCACAATAAGATAACATCAAAAAAAGGGAAACAATTAAAAAAAACGGTTAATAAATTATCACTAATAATCAATTTCTTTAAGAAACCGTAATTCCTACATATTATAAAACATTTTGTATTTAATCTTCATATTAGTTGATTTTGTTATTAAGCATTGAACAACTCTTATAATTACAAATGTGTCATTCTTCTTATTCGGTTGTTTTATTAGGAAGTGTTTACGAGTATAAGTTATTTTTGCATGTGTTTGATTTTTTGCATGTTATTTAAACTAACAGAGTAAAGATGAAGGTGCTTGTATTATTAAATAGTTTTTATTATTTTTATCCCTAATAGTCACACTTTTTTTTATGATTGACAGGATTCACGTTTGACCACAACAATTTTAAAGACAGTTTGTTTTTAACCTGAGTCAGTAAAATTAGTTTTTTTGGACTGTCAACTTATTTCGACCCCTCACATCGCGGACATTTCCTGCGTTATAGGAAACTGCGCTGCCCAATTGGGTGGTGCTCCTCAAAGAAAGCCAAGCCAACACAACCTAACCCACTCTAAGCAGCACACTTTTCTGTAAAAGAGGAAATGTCCGACATACATTACGATTAACAATCCGCCTAGGCATTCAATAGAATGGCGAATTACGAACCATATTTTTATAGTAGCATTCAGTAAGCAGAGAAATCATTTTACAAGACAAATCTTTGCTATTTTACTTGCAATAAAAATATATTTTTAAACATAATCCTATTGACATTAGAGTATTTATGCAACAAAGCTCCAGAGGGCTTTTCCAAAAAAGAAGTGGATTATGCTTATAATATTTCTTTTCTAAAGTATCAAGTCAAGATGTTAGCTCTATAATATGATCGAATGCTTCATAATTGAACCGCCAAAAAGACAACGGACTTTACTAAGGTTCCATTCTTTATCTCCGGTGTACACCATCAGATCCTCACCATCATGGGTCTAGCCTTTCAAACCAAAAAATTATTGAAAACCTCCTCTTTTTTTTGAAGCCGATTAAAAAGGAAAGTCACTCAAGTACAAGATGCGAAGCCCTATGTTGGAGAATTTTTTTTGCAAGTCCAATGTGGGTCCTCCATATTATATAATGTCCATTACATATAATAATGTCCATTACGTACATATAATGTACATTATTACTTACACGCGTAATAGATAACCAATCTTCGGGTAACTGATCAACTTGTTATAGATTAGACCCCAGCCTATTGCGACTCTGTCGGTCATTGAAAGATCGATTGTATAGTTAGTGTTGTTATGGCTATTTGTTAGGTTAAATGTAGATATCTATATGTATATCGGTGAGATGTAAATAGAAGGTATGGGCATAAGTAGTTTAACTATTTTTCAATCAAAACTATCATCAATTAAAGTTTTGTGTCATTTGACGGTCGCATTTGTAGCCTAATCCACATGATAAATTTGGAGAAAATATGAGTTCCAAATAAATTTCGCATGATAGGAGCCCTACGAATTCGATCTCAGCCCGGGGCGTGCTTTGATGATGGTTTTGAAAAAAAAAATTACAACTCGCTTCTTCGAGACTTAAACCCATATTACAGAATGTTACACAAGCAGAGATCTCAGTTTGAAGACAGTTAAAAAGGACAGCTTTATGTAACTTGTATAGCGGCAACTCTTTCCAACTATGCTCAAGCGCAGATCTACGCTTGAGCAACATTCTGAAATTTTAATAGCATTTTGGCAGCCCCGTTGTCGGAGGATGCCTGAAAATGGTAGAGCTATGTATTAGAATTAGGAATATATGATTTACATA
The DNA here is from genome assembly GCA_949316235.1 of Oegoconia quadripuncta. NCBI lineage: Eukaryota > Metazoa > Arthropoda > Insecta > Lepidoptera > Autostichidae > Oegoconia > Oegoconia quadripuncta. The sequence goes on from OX438757.1 coordinate 8,407,890, forward strand.
GGTAACTAGGTACTACTTTGAATTCAATGATAAGGGTGGCATTTTGAATAAATAAGATTAAAAAAAAAAAGAAAAAACATTCTGAAATACGGGCCTACTACTTATGCCAATATCTTCTATTTCACTTACCTACCTAATATACCATATTTTTTCCTTACGGTAAAAATACTCATCCGTATAACTTACATAGATCTACTGTAAGTTACGTTTATATTGTTGAATGTAGAGTTTCTAATTTAGATTGTTACCCTTTAATCAATCTTGTATTAAACTGATAATGACGGCAAAACGGTATCCGGATGTTATTGCAGAAATAAGAAATGACGCTTTCAAGGTGCCATTGACCTCGTTACAAGCCAAATTTTTATACATAGAAGATTAAATTCTTTATTGTTTTTACGCATAAGTCGAGGCGTATCTTCTAGAAAAATCTGTTTTGTGTTAAATAAGATGTGCGCCTAAAATACAAACCTTTTTAACACCCGACAAAAAGCGACGGGTGTTATATTTTTGGCGGCGTCTTGTGTGTTTGTCCAGTTTTTGTTCAGATGTATCTCATAATAATTCATCGCCCGAAATGTTAGTGTGGTTTAAACTAACCGAGAGGACAGATTATTAGGAATGTTTGATGAAAAGCCTACTCGAAGTTATTTAGCTTTTAACACAGATGTTTGGTATTTTTATATCATGTTCGATCCCAGAACCCCTTTTTATCTCAAAACGTGCTTTGAATTTCTTTCCTCCACCCACAATCGCCGCCTTCGTTCGACGGACAACCGAACACCTCAAAATTCTATAGCCAATCATTTACACTTCAAGCCATCCGTCTCTGGAACTCCCTACCCGAGTCAATCAGACGAGCTCAAACTTTGAATGCTTTCAAAGTCGCCGTCAAAGAGCATTTCAGGTGCTTCAATCTGTGCTCCTTTCTTATCTTCTCTCTATACCTTAGCACAATCCTGTTGTCGCTTATTATTATTATTTTATATTTCAATAAATATTTATTTAGTACACCTGTATAGTTACGTTTGTATTTTGTTGTTATTTTATAGATTTTATGATTAAGTAGGTATATTTGTGTATTAAATTAATAAAATTAAACCTCAAACATTGTGTTTCAATTTTACAACCTATTTTAAATCGCCGTCTATTTGTAACGGTTTTTTGACAAAAATATCAAATAGGTATGTGAGTTACGCTTTCTAATCTTAAATGATGTAGTCAGATTACAAATTTTAAAATTACCCTACTTAGTTATAAAAATGTTTTGACACTGGCTAATTTGTACTCTGACCTAACCTGGTTGGTTAGGTCAGAGTACAAATTAGTAAAATAGGCTCGGTAACTGCAAAAAGAATTCCGGGATTTCTTAGCGCGACATCCGGAATTTAGGTGTAGGATGTCGCGGTATGCGCAGTAGGTAGCTATATTGATACCTGCCATAAATACATAATTGTATGGTCGAATATTTTTGTATGTGTTTCTGTAATATGTAAATAAACGATTTATCTAACAATCTAAGATGTAACAATAATTAATACTTATCACTTTTCTGAAACTGTATTTTCTTTTCTGTTGTGCAATAAAGTGTATTTGTATTGTATTGTATTGTAAAATACAAGTGATGAAACAGGAGACCTAATATGTTATACATACATATAACATATTAGGTCTTTACCTATGAAACATATTACTTAACATTTTACTTTATTTGTATTTAATTTAGTGCCTATTCGAATTTCTTGCTTGTTCTTCTCAATTAACGACAATAACACATAGTTAATTATGAATAAACTTTTCAAGTTATCCATATAAATTTAACGTAACTTGATTCAATTGCAATTACTTTAACAGCAGTTTAGTAAAATAAAACATTAAATAGAATATTATAAAATATGACCTAAAGCAAACGATAAAGCTTATGGAAATAAAATAGAGAAACGACATAAGAAAATACAGTCTAATACTAAATAATAATGTAGACACTTGTAAAAAAACACATACAAACGGCCGAATTTATTTATTAATTGTGAACCTCCCCCTTTTTGAAGTCGGTTAAAAAGAATAACTTTTTATTTACTTACAACATAGGAATTATAAAAAGAAGTAAGTAGGTATATCTATTTACTATATTTATTTAGATACCTATTTAATGTATTATTTTAGAGACTAAAATGATGCAGTTGATTAACCCGGCGATAAGGAATGATACAATTAGCAGTTACCTACACTAAACATTACGTCACGGTGGCAATTAATGCTAAAGTTAGCATGGAAATCACGTGAAGTCGGCATGACCACTCCTATTCTATATCAGAGGACCAATAATAATTATAGCATTCTAAGTTCTAATCGGCATAATGTCCACCGTAAACTATCTTTATGTTTTTCTTTATGTTGGATGGTGACTAAGGGCCGTATTAATAAATCGTTCTTGAGATTAAGATCGCATCTCGGTCTTACCATTTTTTCTGAAGCTGTTTTAATATGCAACAGATTCTCAAGCGTCAACTTGAGGCCATGTCAATCTTGGGAACGGTTTATTAATGCGGGCCTAAGATTACATACTATAACCTATACCTACTATTACATGCAGTAAGTATATTTATTGTACCAACTTACGAAGAAAGTTCTCTATCAAAATTTACGATGAGCTTGAAAGACATGTGTATATTTTGGAATTTACTACAAAACCTCGCAGTAGGTACCGTTACGTCGTCTGCGTGCTAGATTGTCCAACCGACCATTTTGACCAAAAATTAGTTTTGAATGCAGAATGATAAACGCGGAAACGTGGATTCTTTTGCACTGACTTTTAAGGCTTATTTTTCCAAAGAATGGCAGATATTTCTATTTAAAATTTTATTGTACACTGGGAAAAAATATAAATTCCGTGCTTTATTATCCAACTTCCACGACTTGTTCTAAGTCCCACGTGTTAATTCTTGTTGCGTGCTTATTTGTTCAACCTCCATCTAGGTAGCCAATCACAGTTGGTCATATGCGTGACGTAGGCGCACGCCATTTTGTTTTGCGATTCAGTCTGGCTTGGGTTCTGTTGGAAAGCAGTTCGTTTGCTAAATAAAAACACATTTTAAACAATAAAAAGGATAAATAACAAGTCAAAACACAATTAATAACATTCTATTAATATGTCCCGAACATATTACAAGGGAACAAATACTCGGGAACCTGCCGACATTGAACGGTAAGTACTTTAATACCATTTTTAATGATCTTATACAGGATGTTTATATTTTGACTAAGTGACTTAGTAAGATCGAAATTAATTGATAAAGTTGATTTATTTATAGGGTTTTTATTTGGGTTTGGTTGTACTCCAAAAAAAGTCAACATTAAAAAAACATCAATAGCCATAATAAATGAAGTAGTTATCAAAAAATCAAACGCAACATTAACGAAAAAAAAAATCGATGATATCAGAAGCGCATATAAATTCATGCCCCGCGAAGACAAGGCGTGTATGGAGGCGATTATAAAGAAGGTAGAAAGAAAGGCAAATGACAGAAACAAGACAGACAGCAACATGGCAGACATTTACGGTGCTGTAAGGTTGATAAATGATACAAAGCTAAAAATAAAAGAAAATGATAATCCATGCACAGCAAGTACGTCTACAAAAACAGAAAAAGCTGAACAAGGGAAGAAAAAACGTGAAAAAAAAAGAAAAATACAAAAAAAGAGCAAATAATAAATCAGGAAACAAAAACGACACACACATACACACACACACACACACACACACACACACACACACACACACACACACACACACACACACACACACAAACAAACAAACACACACAAACACAAACGTTCACTTACATTGTACACACCAGTCATTCAAAACACCCTAGCACACTTCAATACTACCACACAAAAGCACACTACACTCACGTACACAAATAAACATGCATTTGGTGATTTTTAATTTTATTAATTTTATACCTACTTACTTTCTTAATAAAGTTTTAAATTTTATTGATATGAGACAATTTTTTAAGCACCCTGTACTTTGAAAGTGGTAGTTTGAACAAATAAGCACTGAACGGATAAATTTGCAATTTGTCCAAAGTGCAATGCATTTATGTTCAACGTCCACATTCGTAATTTCGTTTGTGCTATTTTGTTCAACCTCCATTTTCAAACTTAAAAATACACGAAACTTCGTCACCTTATAATTCTAACAGAATGGTTTTTAATTCCATAGATCCTTATAAACGTACAATAATAAATAATTGGTCATCTTACGCACGCATTACCAAAATAAACATAAAAACGTTCCTGGTGAAAAATTTGGTCAATGGTCGGTTGGACAATCTAGCACTCAGGCGACGGTTACTTATTGACAAAATCGAACACTACCTGCTTTGTGACTTAAACAGTCTCGTAATTCATACCATCATACATCGGTATTAGCATAAACATCTGACAAGCAAGCCCATGTAGTGCTTCCATGTTACGCAAAATAGTTCGATAGGTACCTACTTTGGCTCCGGTTACAAAAGTTCACTGACCTGTGATATTTCTGCAACTTCAGCAACTTCTTCGGCAAATCTTCGTTTTGGGGTGACGTGGTCTGCGCTTGGTCCAGCCGTGGAACCATCGCGTCCGAGTTGGTCACACTGGTGGTCTTGCTGATCTGTCGGCGAATCTCGTTCTTGTAGATCTGGACAAACCTGTCCAGGCTCTTCTTTGTTGAAAACATTTTTGAAAAGATTTATACGCTCATAAAATTTAACGCGATTATCCGTAAATAACGTACGAGTTGAAGATACAAGTATTATGAACAGTTATAAAGTTTAATTGAATGGTCAATGGATATTTCTTATCACAAAGTGTCGTGCGCTCGCTATGGGTACGTCGGGGCGACTGATTCTTTGTTGTGTTTTGCTGCCTCCTTGCCGGTTTCACTACACTCAAAATAAGCAATGGTGCCGTTTTTAATGTTTACATCGGTTTTATCGACGTCGATAACATCATTATTAAAGTATGTAATTAGAGCCACTTCTTTCAGATTAGTTAATGATTAGTCATTAACTCTATGATTTATTAATAGTTCAAAGAATGACTAAAATTTTTATGTTACGGAGAGAAAGTCACTTTAACTATCTCAATTTAATTAGGAAGGTACCAACAATAGCTATAAAAAACAAAAAAATATATGGTATTGGTATTACATGGAAGGAGTGTACTATGTATTCTTCTTATGAGATTCCATCCGTATAATAAATGAGTACCTGTGTATAAAGATACTTATATTTGGTTAGATAAAATCGTTTGGTTGGTTTAAGCAGTAATTCGTACTATGTGTAGATATAATAAAAAATATTAAATAAATTACATTACCAACCATGTTAAATCTTCGAAACCGCTTAACCGATTTACATCAGACATGGCTCAGCACTTTCTCTTAATTTAATATTTTACCACACATTACTGAGATACCACACATGCACATACAATGATGTGAAATTAGGCATTCGTCGCCTTTCGTCGGGGGTTAAAAAACAGTGCGTGAACCTTAAACTATTAATACTCTTACTATCTTTCTGTACTTTCTGTAAAATGTATTTTAATTTCTGTTATGTAATAAAATATAAATAAATAAATATTTCAGACACATCAATCATCTGGTCCCAAACTAGCAAAAATTGTACTATGGATCTAGATAACGGAGAAACATCACATAAATATTTATCTAAACATCAGTGATTCGGGAATAAATGTGCGTATTCATCACACAAACGTTAACATACCGCGGGATTAGAAAACGCAACCGATCCACTGCAATAGGGGCTTATTTGTATTGCAGTGTTATCAATTTCGTTAGGTAGGCAGGCAGGCGTAACGAACTTTAATCTTAATTATGATCTTGGTAAGGTACTCATTTAGATCACAATTCTTTTATTATTATATGTTATATATATCACGACCGATTGGTGTAGTAGATGGGCTTCTGTCAGCGAAACCAATGGTTGCGGGTTCAAATCCCGCGAGAGGTAAATGTTTGTGTGATGAATACGAACATTTATTCCCGAGTCATGGATGTTTATATAAATATTTATGTATGTTTATCCGTTATCTAGTATCTACATATAGTACAAGCTTTGCTTAGTTTGGGACCAGATGATTGGTGTAAGTGTCCGAAATATTTATTTATTTTACATGCATGCAAACCCATTTGTTATTTAACGTCAATTTCACTTCTTTTTCACATTGATGTTTTTAGTCGGATTAGGTACCGTTATCGTTATTAAATCCCAAACATCGATATCGTGATGCCCATCACTATAGCTAAGTGTAGCGCGCGCAGCATATCAAACCGGTGTGGAGCCCCCTCCGCGGGCCCGCGCGCCAGGCAGAACGCCACGCGGGCCACGTCACGTAGGCACCGGGCCCGATTCGCTTTGCCCCAAAGAGACAATCCGAGAAAAAATGCATAAAAACGCACATGTGGCCCAACCATTACATAGGTATTATTCTAGTAATCACAAAGACCCAAACGTACACCCAAACTTGTAAAATTTATACCGTTGCCCATTTCCTGTGTCTACTTTCTGGCTCCATCATCAGACGCTGGTTGACATTTTAAGCACAGACTACTTGCCAAGATAAATCAAAAGAGCTCAAAGCAATGGCATTGCATTGTTTTATCACAGAGTTCCTATGGGCTATAGGCACGTTCCGGTTCAATAACCGGACCAGCTCAATGACACCATATGGTATGGTATTGTTGTAGTGGTTAGAAACTCTGCTGCTATACCAAAAGGTCGCGGGTTCGAATCCCCCTAGGGGCATATGTTTGTATGATGAATACAGACATGTGTTCTAGAGTGATGGATGTTTTTAATTTATATAATGTATTTATTTACAAAAAAAATGTATTTGTGTAGTTTATCAACCATCTGGTATCTGTAATACAAACCTAGTTGCTTAATGTGTAACTAGATGGCGCTGTTTGTACGTGCAAAGATATTTATTATTGTCATCCGTCTGAATTACATGCAAAATTTCAGCTTAATTGAATACCGAGAAGTGGGTCGATTCGATTGTAAGTTTTGATCGCCGAAATCGGGACAACATGAAACTTGTCACAAACAAAATATAGAGAGAAGATAAATAAAACCGTTTAATAATAGGCCATTTTTTCCATATCTACAGATTCATGTTATTACAGGAGGGGCATGTAAGATGATTGATCAATCAATCAATCAATCAATCAATCAATCAAATACGCTTTATTGTTTGAATAAGGAAGGTACATTTAAATATCTTATAGAAACTACAAATTAGGCGGCCTTATCGCTAACAGCGATCTCTTCCAGGCTATCATCACGGAATTCAATACAAGTATTTAAGTGGGTTAGCACAAATAATTTCTTAATTCTTAAGTACATCTGAAAGTTCAGCATATTGAAATCAAAAAGTGTTATCTTATAGGTATGCAAAACATTAATAAGCACTATATGTGACGAGAAACAATAATTACTAAATAATCAACAAATAAAATATATCCATACAATTTATACCAATACATACATGTTATTTACATATATATGATATATAATAATAATATCTATATTAATAATATAATATATATAACATGATATATAATATAATATCTATATTAATAATATAATATATATAATATGATATATAATAATAATTAATAATTAAATACATAAGTTTGGGGGGATTACTATAACTGGTAATATAGTATACAGGGCGTCCCAAAGTTATGGGACATGAAGGGGAAGTACCTTAAATATTGTAGATAGTGAATTTTGCTCAAAGAAGACTTTATGTTATTTTTAAAAGTTAGTAATTCTGCATTCATAGATTTTCTAAAAATTATTTGCTTCGGCTGGGAATCGAACCGACTCAAATGTGAAAAAAAAAACACCCTACTTTTATGATGCCAATCGAAAGAATAGCTAAAAAATAATAACTCTGCCTAAGTAACATAGTATTTTAAAAGAAAGGAACAACGTGAAATTAATCATTTTAATCAAATAAAAAACATACATGAAACTGCCGTAGTCAATTAAGTAGGTATTTTTTTGTAAATTAATTAATTAAATGCTCAAAATGTGATCCCTCTTGTCTTACGCAAATCGCCAATCTTTTAATGAGCCCGCTGCCTGTTGATTTTCTAATCATTTTATGGTGAACACTCGATGTGATATGGCACAATTCTGTTTGCAACTCGCCTACGTTCTCGTATCGCTTTTTGTATAGCATATCTTTCACGTATCCCCAAAAGAAGAAATCTAATGGTGTGAGGTCCGGGGATCTGGCCGGCCATCTAATCGGTCCATTTGTACCAATCCATGTAGGAAAACATTCATTAAGAAAATCTGCTGCTCTCCGACTATTATGAGCCGGAGCTCCATCTTGTTGGAAAATTAAGTTTTCTTGCTCCGCCGCGGAATGGTTTCTTATCTTATCCCTTAAAATTTGAAGTATTCCTAAATACTTTTCTGTGTTCAAGGTTCCTTGGTAAAAATGGATTAAGAAAACCCGGTTTTTTAAAAGTCCGCACCAACAGTTGAGTGAAAAACGCACTTGGTTATTAGTTTCAGTCACTCGTAGGGGATTTTCTTTAGACCAAATACGATTATTGTTGCGGTTATACATACCGTTATTGCTAAAGTTAGATTCGTCTGTCCAAATAATATTATCCAAAAAATTTGGATCTTCGAGCAATCGTGCCTGGATATCAAGACAGAAATTTTTTCTCCTTTCTGTATCGCCCGGAAGTAATTTTTGAACCAATCGTCCTTCAACATAACTCTTAAAACCGTGTTTTTTTAATACACGGTGTATTTTACTTTTTGAAACTCCAATTTCATGTTCTCCTTCTCTCACCGATGCTTTCGGAAAAGCCGAAAAGTAAATTAAAATACCAAGTTCTTCGTCGTTGATCGTATGGTTTTCTTGCTGTGGTTCTCTTGGGCGTTTATCGAAACGTCCCAGAGTTTTCAAATTGTTCACAAGCCTTTTCAAAACTTTACGAGACGGTATTTGTCTATCAGGATATTTTACGCCATACCACCGCAAACTTCTAGAGATATCTTTATCGTTCAAAAAATATGCTTCCATTGGATCAAAACTTACTTGATATGCCATGTTCGCAATAAATTAACACAATAACACTTGTGTAAGTGAATTGAGACTAAACAGATCAATATCCGAAAAACAAACGCTCGCACATACTGTTCCATTTTCAAATTTAAGAACAACATTTAAAAATATCACTTCTTTTTAAAATATCTTAAAAAGTATGCATTCAAACAAACGCTGTCATAAACTGTTCCATTTTCAAATTATAAATTATTTATTTTTGTTTTTAATTTGCCTTCTGTCTAGCTTACAGAGGACGTATTGAAATACAAGTTTTATCATTTCATCTACACGTGCACTTATAATAAGGAAAACTATGTTAGTACCTATTTTATGAAGTGGGTACTTATTTACGAATAATCAATGCTATCTTTGGAATGATAATATCGCTACTTTTCGAACGTCGTCGGCAATAAATAACTTTCTTGAAATTTGACTCAATCATTTTATGTTATTCCTTTCTTTTAAAATACTATGTTACTTAGGCAGAGTTATTATTTTTTAGCTATTCTTTCGATTGGCATCATAAAAGTAGGGTGTTTTTTTTTTCACATTTGAGTCGGTTCGATTCCCAGCCGAAGCAAATAATTTTTAGAAAATCTATGAATGCAGAATTACTAACTTTTAAAAATAACATAAAGTCTTCTTTGAGCAAAATTCACTATCTACAATATTTAAGGTACTTCCCCTTCATGTCCCATAACTTTGGGACGCCCTGTATATAATTTACCGGTCGAAAGTAAAGTAGATGTAAGCTATTGAAGAAAAAGCACCTTGACTTGAGCTTTAAATATATTTAAAGATGGAGAGCGACGAATAGATTCAGGAAGAGAGTTCCAGAGGCGAGTAGCTTGCAAAGTGAAGGACTGGCCGTATGATTTAGACAAATTTTGAGGGACATACAGACGAAGACTGTCAGAGGAACGTAAGGGAAGACTGTGAGTGGAAGACAGGAATTGAAATTGTTGTTTAAGATACTGAGGGGTCTTGGGATTGAACAACACGGAATAAAGGAGGGAGAGAATATGCACATCCTTGCGACGACGAATGGGGAGCCACTTGAGTTGGTTGCGATATTCGGAAACATGATCAAATTTCCGTAGACCAAAAATGAATCTGATTGCAACGTTTTGTAATCGGTCGAGTTTGTTTATCAACTCTACTGTGGCATCCGCGTAGCAGCAGTCTGCGTAATCCAGAATAGGTAAGAGAAGTGACTGTGCTAACGCAATTTTGGTGGCAGTAGGCAAGAAATTGCGCAGTCTATTTAAGGATTTCATGGACGCAAAAATTTTCCTACTGACTTCGGCGACTTGGGGACGCCAGGAGAGTGTTCTGTCAAAAATTATGCCAAGGTTTTTAACATTCTCGCTGTACAAAATCTTGACACCATCAAACACAACTGGAGGGAGTTGCTCAAAGTCAATTCTTGAAATAAGTGTGTTACTGCCTAAAATTATAGATTGACTTTTTGCAGGATTAACCCTTAGACCAAAGGACTTACTCCATTCTAGGATGAGTGCAAGATCAGTGTTTATTACTTTGACAGCATTTGCCAGTTCACTTAAAGTAGACTGAGAATAAATTTGGAGATCGTCTGCATAGAGGTGGTAGGAAGAAGATAGATTGAAAGTGATAGAATTAATAAAAATAGCAAACAGGAGGGGAGAAAGCACGCCACCCTGTGGAACGCCGGCAGAAACAGTACACCATGAAGAGAAAGAATCTTCAATGCGTATCCGCTGCCGTCGCCCATACAGATAGCTACGAAACCAGTCAATTACCATTGGAGATATGTTAAGAGAACGTAGCAATTCCAATAAAATATCGAAGTCAACAGTATTAAAGGCATTGCTGAAGTCGAGCAATGTTAGGACTGTCAGCTGGTGGTTTTCCATAGCATAACGAACGTCATCCGTGATTTTTACAAGTGCGGTAGTCGTACTATGTCGTATTGATGTATTTAGGCATACATTTGTGTAGGTGCGTTTTAGGGTTCCGTAGCGGAAACTCCACGCTAAACGGAGTTCTAAAGCCAGTATTAATAAACCAATCTCAATACAAGTCTTGAGGCTGTATCACCCGAGATGCGTCTATCTAATTTATAACCCAATTTTAAGGTCTACTCAGCTGAGATCACTTCTCAGGAATTCGCCTCAGCGGCGAATGAATATCTTGAGTTTCGTTTATTACTACGTGAAACTCGGCGCACATCTCAAGTGAGAACTGCTTAAGTATGCACGTGCGTTTCAGGTCTCAAGTCTTTAATCAACACGTTTACTTGAGACCCGTCACAAAACTATTCACAATCTTGAGAACGGTTTATTAATACGGGCCTTAGTGACTCTGCTGTCTCTCCTTCCTATCCGCATATCAAAGCTCGTAAACGGAATGAGTTACAGACGTGACGTTTGAACATTTTATGTAGAGTGTCGCAAAACGGATTATAAATAAAATAAATAGATGCATATTTCGGACACTTAGGCCATCATCTATAGGCCCAAACTAAGCAAAGCTTGTACTATGGATACTCCATGACTCGGAAATAAACGTTCCTATTCACCACACAAACATTTACCCCAAGCGGGATTTGAACCCGCGACCGTTACTATCTGCGCTACATCAATCGGTCGTCAACGCTTGCGTAATAATACGGTTAACGGATAAGAATAATGATAACGAGTAAGTATGGCTTTTCTTTAACTTACATTAATTTTTTTTTGGTTATATTTTTTTAACTTTGACTCCTCATAATTAACAGAATATTATTGTAATCATAACATAACTAGTATTTTAGTGAACTTTACTTAAAATAATAACACCCAACTCATGACACAACACGACAGGTACACGTATTACACAGTCGACTTGAGACACATTCAAAAGGAACGAAACATGGTCTTTGCCGTCTAATTGTTTGTCTAATAACAATTTTAGGTACAATTGGTACCATCTGCTCAGCAAACAATTTTTTTTACAGAGTAGGAATCTAAGCGCACGCTAGTCTGACTAAGTTCTCGAAACCGGCCGAGCACCCACTAGCCAATGGCACCTTGTAAATTAATAAATGAATAGCGCTAATACTTTGATTTGGTAATAACATAAACATTATTACAGAAAAATCAAAATTTCATAATATCCAACGTTAATATAATACGTATGTTCGTAGCTATCGAGCTCTATCCTATTATGGTAATTTCTGCACTCTCTGACAGTGTTTAGTATCGTATAGCTATTACCTACGAGTTAGTAAAACTAAATTGCCAGGGTCTTATCTTACATATTGATTGGGTACCTATGTAGAAACAGGTACTTAAGCGCCCTTTAATACGAATATCTATCTAATTAATGTGACTATTTTTGTATCATTATTCTGGCTTTACAAGCTCTTCATTAATTTTATCGAAAGGACTGTCTTTAGATACGGGTCTTTAATCCTAATTTTAGGATAGTTATCATATTAGAGTAGAATAGAATAAATATATTGATCGGCCATGATACAAGTTACTTAATCTATTATACTATATTATAACACGTGCAATATAAAACAGTAAGTAGATATACAAAGTTTGTTAAATAGCAAAAGACGTGACCCATATCAGGGCAACGAAATGGTCCAGACTCATAAAGTGCTGTGCGTAGAAACCAACAGCGCTGTTCATTCTGTCAGTAACCAAAAGTATGTAGGACCAAAAAACAACAAAGACTTAGGCCCGTATTCATAAACCATTCTCAAGATAGAGAACAGTCTTGTGACCGGTCTCAAGTAACCGTGTTGATTAATAAACCTAACTTGAGACCTGAAATACACGTGCATACTCAAGCAGTATACTAATAAACGAAACTCAAGACTATCATTCATTCGCCACTGAGGCGAATATTTGAGATGTGATCTCAGCTGAGTAGACCCCAAATTTGGTTTATAAATTAGCACGGAGCTTGAGATAGCGTCAACTGCTTAAGACGCATCTCGGTTGATACAGCCTCAAGACTTCTATTGAGATTGATTTATTAATACGGGCCTTACTGACTTTTGATATTTTTAAATTTAAGCTTGGTACTTCTAGCCTTTCCGAAGAAAAAATGCTTTGATGGAGAGACAAGGATAAATGTAATCTTGCAGTGGTTTTGTTTCTACCTCTTGAGGTACGGAACCCTATAAATCAAATCGGTCCAGTGACTCGAGAGATAGAAAAGATAGATGTAACAGGGTAAAAACAATATTGTCGAATTGAGAAACTTTTACTTTTTTGCAGTTGGTTATTGTGATTTTAAATGTGTTAACACCAAAACATCTGCCAATGTCAGTAAGTAGGTCAGATCGTTGATTGATTGACTACTTTCATTACAAAACGATGACTGTTATCTGTCTTATCTGTTATCTGTCACCTATAAAGTTATCATTACTCTGTAAGCCCAATAAAATTCAGCGTAAAACGTGCTCGATAAAGACATCGTTATATTGTTGTTTTTTTTGTCCATGAGAACTTTGTACATTGTTCAAAGGGAAAACTGTAGGTACGTATAATATCTACACTAATATTATAATACACTCTAGAACTACTAATCACTTTTTGCAATTTTTTCCCTGTAAAGCTTCTCATGTGACATTTATTTGGAGACCTCAACAAAATACGCGGGGAAAACTATGTAGTTTATTGCCGATTGGTCGGGTAGAGAGTCTCCTTAGAAACCAAATATTTGCGGGTGTGACCTCGTTGCAGCTAAATGTTTGTGTGACGTATACCAATATTTAGAGCCGTGTCATGTATGTTTTTAATATTGGATCTTTACCTATGAAATTGGAGTTTCTTTTCTTCGTTAATCATATTATGTATCAATTCCTGCGATTTTCAAAGCTATATCCAAATTTGTTTTTTATTTGGAAAATGGAACATTATTTCAATGTTTCACATGAAATATTCTTTAATTTCTGGGCTAAATCACATAATAAAAAACATTTGAACAGAGCTCTTTCATGTGCTTCCCATAAACATTTCTTAGGTTCGCTGAAACTTTTATCAAGCGGTTATTTTAAAAAATGAACGCTGCCTTTACTTAACTTAATGTTATCCGATAATACACACAAAGTTTAGCTAAATTTGGATTTGCCGTACCCAAAAATAATCAAAAATGTATGTATGGCGAACACAGTCCTAATGCAATTCTTCATACAAAACGCCAATTTCATAGGTAAGGACCTAATATTCATATATCTGTTTTTCAGGTCCCTTTTTTCCATGGGTGTTATCCAAAGCATAAGGGATTATGAGCATACATCATACGTCAGTGATGCAAATCGCGCCTTGGTTGAAGCTTATGTCCAGTACCTAGTAGATTAAGGCAGTTGATGTGTGAGATGATGTTTTTTAGATACATAGCAGTTTCGTCATAACCAGCCACACACAGGACAGCAATTGCTGAACATAAGCCTCTCCAATAGACGTTCAGTGCGATTGGTTGGAAGCGACCTGCATCCAACACAAGCCTAGATGCTTATTGTGGGCCTAGATGGCGCTGTGTGTTTGTGCAAAGATATTTATTTATTTATTATTATTATTTATTTATAATAAAAAAACAAATAAATACTTTTCTTTCTCCTTCTTTCTTTCTATACAGGGTGTAACGGTTAAGTGTAGTCATATTTTAAGGGCTTGTTCTACCCATCAATACGAACAACTTTTACTATGGGGGCAACTTCGAAATCGCGAAAAAAAAATCAGCTGTTTCATACATTGCATCGGGAGGTTATTGAAATTTTCTATGGAACAGCTGATTTTTTTTTCGCGATTTCGAAGTTGCCCCCATAGTAAAAGTTGTTCGTATTGATGGGTAGAACAAGCCCTTAAAATATGACTACACTTAACCGTTACACGGTGTATAAGTATCATCGTAGGTAACATCTACTTTTGTAGTTTGTGCAGTTTCCCGATCGCTAAATGTCCGAGTTGGATTTAAAGTTGAAGTTAGATTTGAACTTGTTCTATGAACGGCATTCCCAATTTACATTGGTGTAGGTATGTCACAGGAATTTTCGTTTTGCCTATGATAAGGCCCATCTATGACCCAAGGTCTCGATTGAGGTCTTCGAGCACAGCGCCGAGGTGTTCCGTCAATTACGTCAGCACTACATGTCATCGGCAAACCGAAAGTGAGTAATATACTCGCCATTATTGTAAAAGCCTAATTCTTTCACTTCTAGGAGTCTTCTTGCTGTCTTCGTAAGTACCCTATAGGTTTTTATGATCTGTCAGTAAGTGGCACTTTTTTTAGTTTGAAAATACGCTTTGAAATGCCGTATCTTTTCATTGCGTAATATTACACACTTAATTTTTTACTGCTGTATTAAGCCACAGACCATAATTCAATACTTTCACTTGATACCTCCAGGGGTTTCTCAAAGGCAGACGGACAACAAAGGATTCTATAGGGGTTCCTTTTTACCTTTCTAGGTACGAAGTCTATAAGCGAGTTGCAATAAAGGAGTTATTCAATTTGGCGCATTATTTTAGAAATTTAGAAAACAAGCGTTATACAAGGGTTTCGAAACAATCAGTTTGTTGTCGGTCCTCGTTTTATGGTTTCACTAAATGAAACTGTTGCTTACACAAAACTTGCATTGCACAAACTTATTGCAAAAGTTTCAAGAGTCAATATCCACGTTTTTTTTTAACTTAAACTGCTTGCGACATTATAGGTAGGTAAGTCCGACTGTTTACGCGCGTGTTAGTTCAATGTATGTGTTTATACTTATATGCAATAAAGTGTTATAATAAGTAAAAAAATATATTAAAAAAATTACCATTTATGTTAAATATTTTTTGTACTTTATTTTGTGTGCAATACCTAAAGTATATAATATAAATAATTGGAAAGTTCAGAAAACCCCGTAGAAACTAATTATTATTCAGGTAAAGGAAGCCACTGTATTAAAAGTTAAATATCTTGGAAACAGCTGAGCCGATTTAAATCAAACATCTTGCAAACATCATAGCTCTCGAAAATAAAAAGTATACAGATGTATTTCCGATGTTATAGCGTGTGTATGCAGCGCCACGGTTTCCGATTTGCATATAAATTATACTACATTTAGTCAAGATGTTTACAAATCGTGTTAAAATCGTCTTGAAATATTATGAAGAATTTCATTAAGACTGTTTTCTCCATACAAACTTTTCGATTTTTTTTGGGTACGGCAAATCCAAATTTAGCTAAACTTTGTGTGTATCGGATAACATTAAGTAAAATATAGGCAGTGTTAATTTTTAAAAGTAATCGCTTTATAAAAGTTTCTGCGAATCTAAGAAATAATATGGGAAGCTCATGAAAAGAGCTCTGTCCAAATTTCTCAGACATTAAAAAATATTTCCTGTGAAACCTTGAAAATTATATTCTATTTTCCAAATAAAAAACAAATTTGGAAATAGCTGTAGAATCGTAGGAGTTGGTACATATGAATAACGAAGAAAAAATCTCCAATTTCATAGGTAAAGACCTAATAAAAGGAAAGTCCGGTGGGGCTGCTGGGAGGATGCACATGGTGTTAGCGACCAACCTAGGTTGACACAGATATACAGAAAATAGTAGACTTTAAACTTAAAACGCCCCTCTTTTTGCATCGGGGATTAAAAATTGCTACATGTGATAAGATGGTCGACTAATTGTGTTTTTGAGAAAAGCACTAATACATGTTTCGATTGTAATACAAATCATTGCCTCGTCCAGGATGGCGTAAGTCTCTGCAGCTTACTTATTGCGCTTCAAAAAACCTATTTCAATAGTGACTAGAGATCACGCTTCACTCGCGTGAGCAATCAAATATTATACATACAACTCTTATACCTAATTCGCAATGGTAGATAGAACATGCTGTTAAATTGACACGGTTGTGATTATAATACGCAATAAAAAATGCTATACCTATATAAGAACCTATTTTATATTCCAAGGGCAAGTTCAAGGAGACTGAGATATAGGAACATTTTTAAGTCCGGACGCAGTTAAGGGGAGAATACCAAACGTATACGTCATGCTAAAGTGGAATTCAGCTATTTTAACAATGTCAAAAAATTGATCTAAAATATGCCGAATAGTGACCAAAGGAAAAAAATTGTGCCATTGTAGGACTGTAGTTTAAGAGTTCTTTAATATGCTCTTCCATGGCTCAATGTAAACAACATAGAGTTTACGAATCGGAGGTAGCGGGTTGGATCCCCAGCCCATCCCCATGTTTAGTACTCGGTGAGGTTGGTGGTAGGGCATTTTAAATGTCCGCCTGGCTAGCTACACCATCTTACCTAAAGTGCCGCCAAACAGCAATGTTAATAGCTTTGTTGTGTTCCGGTTGTCAGAGATAAGATAGCCGGTCCACCAAATAAGATGGGGTTTCCGGGTCAGTACGCTTCCACCTTCGGCCTCATCTTCACTTAACATCAGGTGTGATTGAGTTCAAGTGATAACTCGTTATGCATTAAAAAAATACTAAATGAGCATTCTGGCATCACATGTTGCTGCAATCCTTATTCTCTTACGTTAGAGACTGCTTTACCTATGATTATAATAATATATCCCAAAAAACTGTGCAGAAATTGTGCCACCGAAATTTACAAGCCCAAATAGTTCTTTAAAAGCAACGAAGTCTTTGAGAAAAGGGTCAGCACAGATGATTGACTTTTTGTTGGCGGCACTCTTTTGTTCTCCGTGTGTGTTATTTATTGCATAAAATGTAATATATTCCATCATCGCGGACAATATTGTCCGATATGGATTTTTTGCTCGGCTTACAAAACGTCCGTCGTATGCGCTGCCACTTGCCACGAAGCCATCTAAATAACTTCATTATAAATAAAGTCATGATCTGTTATCGTAAATGGAGTGGTGAGAGATATCCCAAACATTAGCGTTTGGGTGTATCAAATATTAAAGTTCAAAGCAAACAACATCCACGGTTCACCTTTCGAAATATCTTTACCCTAAGGTTTGCGTGGAAGAGATCGCTGTTGGCGATAAGGCCTCCTTTTTGTGCGATTAATGATGTACGCTATATTCTTCATGTAGCTTTTGATAATTGTGCAATAAAGAGTATTTGATTGATTGATTGATTGATATAGAAATCTACACGTGACACGTTAAAAGGTGCAAAGTCTATAATTATTTTTTTGGTGTAAAGCCCCTTACTCCTCTTTTACGATATCCCGCCACGGGAAGAGATGGTTTGCTTCTATTTCAAACCAGACGGCACGCCTTGTTTAACTTTCTTTATCCCACATCCAATTACTATTATAATTTCTAAAGTTCGGTTGATTGTAAATCTGAAGTAGTTATGTAATACGGAACGTGTTTGGTCACATCCCAATGTAATTAAAAAACAAAGTCGCTGTTTCTTTACTGATAAAATAAACTATTTAAGTTTCATAGTCAACATTTGCTTTGAATGTTTACCTAATACACATCTGTTACCTAGTGTTACATACATATCTGTTAGTGTCTTGGTAAACGAAAATTATAGGTAGCAATTTTATTTTATTTGACAGAGAAAATATTGATTATAAGTGGCTTAATGTTCCGGCCGCGGCTTCACCAAAGTGGAATAACTTATCACGGACATTTGTTTATCCCGCGGGAACTACTCACTTTATAGGTATAAAAAGTATTCTATGTCTTATGTCCAGGATATATTCCACCTGTATACCAAATTTCATTCAAATCCGTTTATTCGTTTCGCCGTGAATGAGCACCAAAAAAACAAACATCAAAACTTTCGCATTTGTAAAACTAGTTAGATATAGGCAGTGTCTGTGTTAAAATAAATTACTTTGATACTTAATATTTTGTGAACGCAAAAGTTTTACAAAACATTTCATTTCCTCATTGGTCAACTTTGACGTTACTTAACATAACTTAAATGTAACTTATTCTTTTGTATGGAAACTTACTACTCTATTTTATCCACGTTCGGTCTGCTTTACCCCTTTACCTTAGTGTGTGGGCGCGGATGTCATTTATCTACCTTCAATACTTTTGGATTTTGTTGAGCCTTTTAGATATTGTTTCATAGTCAATAAAATCAAAACAATTCCAAAATATATAAAAATTATTATTTGTGTGTCCCATTGGCCTCTGTGATTTCACCTTAGGCTCCGTTGAAAACCAGCGTTGTAGTCGTTTTTCCTCTCGACTAACTTATGCTGAGATAAGGACCTATCATACCACTATGCTGCACCGAAAACCAATTACTGCTTATTTTTAGTTTCCTGTGCCATATTTTACGTTGTATCCTCACCCATACTTACCTGTTTGTATGACTGAGATCATATTGTTGTTAATTAATTACACATTTCGATCGAATTTCGAAGTTCTTAATGGACTGGAGTTAGACACTTATTATTATCTATCAAAGCGATTATATAATGCATGTCAATTATTACGATATAAATTTAAAGTGTTTCTATTATTGCCTTATCTGAAAGTGGTATTGATAGATTTATTTGCAGAATCAATATTAAACTATTTATATACGATGAATCATGAAACAAACCGGATGTTTCGATACATTTTTTACACCAGAAAGGCCTATAGCTCAAGGAGATTGTAATCATGTAGTTTTGTGTGCAAAGATTGTTTGATAGCTCAAAATAGAATATCAATGGACGTCCCTTCCACTACTGGTGTAGACTCGTGCATGCCATAATAAAATTCTTATCATTTACTACAGGTAAATAGTTACACTTTATTATACAAAAATATAAAAAAAGAAACATTAACAATGGCAGATTATGAATTACATTCAAAGTGCATCTAATTGACACGCATCACGCGACTATGGCGTGAATAACATGCCACTAATATGTAGGTACCTATTTGCACTTGAGGCGGTAAATAGACACGTCACCCTATGTATAAAAATTAAATAGATTTGCTTATAATAAAACCATTTATTATAAGCAAATCTATTTAATTTTTTGAAGAAAATCTATTTTTTTTTTCTGTCATAACTATAATTTTAACTAATTAGATAAATTGAAAGCATATCAATTGCAATCAATAGTGTTTTATTTTGATGGATAAGATTTACACTGGAAAATAGTTCGTTTGTGCACCTACCAGGCGTTAATTTATAGTCCTCTTTTGAGAAGAAGCCCAAGAAGTAAAAGGTTGTTCTTTTTCATTATGTTCGATAGGAATACTTTATTGTATTACTACAAATCAAAGAAATAACTTTGAACTTTTCCATGTAAGTACTTACTTTTATCGATCAAGTAGATCGGGTATTTTATAATAGCCCTTCGCGCACAAAAAACCTTTATATTTATCAATGGCCACGTTTTGAATACTATTCAGGTACACAGTGTTAAAAGTTAAATATCGTCGTCTGAATCTGCTTTACAAAATTCTATGAAAGCATTTTTACTTCAAAAATGAAACGACGTTTCCATTTTACGCGACTTGAGTGAGTGTATGTATGTAGATTGTCTTGATCCCTAGAGTATCATAGGATACATTTTATGGTAAAAAATTTAACATGGCACCCGTGACTTGCAAAATATGCTGTCGGGTTTTTTGGTTTGATTTCAGCATATATGTTCATTTATTCGCCCCGGATCTCTTAAACTATTCATCGTAGGTATTTCGATAAATTAAGTATCATCGTCACACTAACTCCAAGTCTTTTTTACACAAGTTTACAGTCACAAAGAATTAACTGAAAGAAAAATTAAGATCAATATATCGCTTTTGCGTAAAATAAAAGTCTTTATAGCAGGCTGAAGTGACAATGGGTAGGTCATAATCTATCGCACAATTGACAAATGTTGAAGCAAGCTGGGTTTGGAGACCGTGAATATGAAAACGTAGTCTGGATGTGGACCCGGCTTCGAAACATGGCTAAGAACCCGTCCCCTTATTTAATCTTTAATATAAAAAAACCGCGCTCAAATCAGACCACGCGTTACTGAGATACGTCCACACACACACACTACCCACAGGCACACAACGTCGTCAAACACATAACACTCGACGTTTTTCGTCGGGGGTCAAAAAGTTAAACATTTTAACCGCCTCCGTGGTTCAGTGTAAAATGTAAAATGTTGTTTACCTCAGTCGCATGATGTTAAGTGGAGTGGAGGAGATGAGGCCGAAGGTGGAAGCATACTGACCCGGAAACCCCAACACATTTGGGGGACTGGCTATCTTATCTCTGACAACCGGAACACAACAATGCTATTAACATTGCTGCTTGGCGGCAGATTTAGATAAGATGGTGGTAGCTAGCCAGGCGGACATTTAAAATGCCATACCACCAACCAAACCGCGTACTTAAACATATACCCCGCTGGGGATCGAACCCGCGACCTCCGATTCGTAAACCCAATGTTGTTTACATTGAGCCACGGAGGCGGTTAAAGTAGTAAAGTAAAGATTATATAAAATTATTAATAATTTTATATCAATTACTTATAAAGTAAAAATTATAAGTAATTGATATAAAATTACTGAAATCATAAGCAGCGCCGCCGTCGGTGTAGCGTTTTGGTGTAAGCTTTACAGAGGTAGGTACGTATACAAGTAATTCATCAACATAATACTCTTCTTGGGTTCTGTATGTTGGTAATAATTTCATTGTTCGCCCGCAGTCAAATAGCAACATTAGTAGGCTTGAAATATGAAGGTATCGGTTGATTGAACACGAAACTTGTGCGTGCAAATCCATGTTTACGTCTTCGACCTATTTGCTGCACATACAAAATATTATTCAGATTACTTATTTAAAAAAACCTTGATAGAGATATCACTACCGTGGTCAATATCTGCAAGGTCTGTTTGCAGATAAGTAAACTACAAGGTTTTTAAACCGTTTTGTTATGTTATACCAACATATATAATATATCATTAGGTGGGAATAAGGAAAATAACAAAACAGTTACGTTATTTATAATGGCGCCAACAATTAGTCAAGAATACCTTGCATCTGCTTAATTATACCAGACTATTTAGATTTCTGATTATATTAAAATAGCACCAACGTCTTCCTCTTACATAACGTATGACTATTGTAATGAGTTCATTCGATATATAAATATGTTAAAATAAGTATACAGGGTGTAACGGTTAAGTGTAGTCATATTTTAAGGGCTTGTTCTACCCATCAATACGAACAACTTTTACTATGGGGGCAACTTCGAAATCGCGAAAAAAAAATCAGCTGTTTCATACATTGCATCGGGAGGTTATTGAAATTTTCTATGGAACAGCTCATTTTTTTTTCGCGATTTCGAAGTTGCCCCCATAGTAAAAGTTGTTCGTATTGATGGGTAGAACAAGCCCTTAAAATATGACTACACTTAACCGTTACACGGTGTATATGGTTGGTGGTAGGGCATTTTAAATGTCCGCCTGGCTAGCTACCACCATCTTATCTAAATCTGCCGCCAAGCAGCAATGTTAATAGCATTGTTGTGTTCTGGTTGTCAGAGATAAGATAGCGAGTCCCCCAAATGTGTTGGGGTTTCCGGGTCAGTACGCTTCCACTTCCGACCTCATCTTCACCTAACATCAGGTGTGATTGAGGTCAAGTACGAACCCGTTGTGCATAAAAAAAAATCTAAACATCCTTTTTACAATTCTATGAGTACCTATGTTTAGCTGGATTGGAAAGCTGGAAATCTACGGGGGATGTCTATGTTCAGCAGTGGACTCTTGTAGCTGATATAATGATGTTAACTTCATCAATCGGAACGGCTCCATTATTGAAATAAAACATTGTTGAAATTATTAATGTAGAGTGCGTTTACCGTCTCATGTACGTTTTATAACAATCCAGACCAAAAAGTAGGTAGGTACATGGCGATTGGTATATTGATAAACGCTAACACGACGGATAACCCGCCCCCCATTATGTGTAGCTCAAAATCTATTTAGGAAATCCTCTGAACCAAACGTACCGACCTGTTATCACCATTTTCGATCAGCGATGAATGAATGATGAGATGATGTGACTGACGACCGTGTGATGTAACCTCTGCCAAGGTCATGGCATGAAACAATATCATAATTAATTCATTGGCTGTCACGGAACATTCCTATTTAATCCAACTTTGCGAGGTTTTCTGTGGTAGAACTATGTAACATGCAAAAGTTTCAAGTTATATTATTATTTTATTTATTTACATTTTAAAAGATTTACAGACTTATATAAACGATGAAAAAACCTATCAGTAAAATAAACTTTATACATACATAAATATAGATTCTAGCACACATCATTATTAAATTAGTATCAGTAGGTATAACTATAATTTAACAAGTAGGCAGGGAGAAGGGATTAGAGCAAAAATTGGCACGCAAAGTTCGACATGAATTCTGTGTATAATTGGTTCTTCATAGAGAAAATCTAGATTGCTCCAAACAATCCAGAGATCCGTTCCCAATCTTAAACATCGTTGATATTACATCTAGTTTCAAGTGGTTAGAAATGGCAACATTTACATCTATGGATCTAATCTAATGATCTTTGTCTTGTTTTCTTGTCTAAATAGCCCATGAATCTCTTTTGGATAGCTTCAATATGAGTCTTATAGATATCCTATCTAGGGTTCCAAACTTCCGTACTCATGGTGGCTGCGTACAAAGGCACAGTAGGTAAAATATTTTAATTATATATTTTTTTGGTTAAAATATGTAATACTTAGGTTATCTGACACTTTTCTTAAGCAAAACCGTAATTCATTTCTCGAGAGGTGAGCAGGCAAAATCTTAGCAGGTGGATGTCTTATCTATGGTCTTTGCATATCATTTCAGGATATAGGTATGATTTTATTTATGTATGTATATTATATACGTATATAAAATCATTCTGAGAAAAAAAATATTGTTACAGATTAACACCAGTAAAAATGGGAGGAAGCCGTGATATCAATCTTCAGTGGAGTGCATTCGCGCGGCCACAACATGGCGCGGAGGGCGCTGATGGTCGTTGCCGCCATGTTGGATGCTGGACATGCGCGCGCGACGCTATTATACTCTACTTCCGGAAAAGCGCGCAGTTTGGGGTCACTGAATGTATGCTTGTTCGTTTACTTGATTCATTTTTATGAGATGGGTTGAAGAGATAGTTTTTTTGGTTGTGTGTTTAGCGATAATTAAGTAGGTATGTAGGTATCATCAAGTTAAGGTTAAGTTAATTTCTTATAATGGCGCAATACTGTGACTCTGACTCATGACTGACCTCATTTTTGTACAAGGGAGGAAGTAGAGGTAATTTTTTTGCAACAAAAATAAAGCATAGCCAATAGTATACAGGGCGTCCCAAAGTTATGGGACATGAAGGGGAAGTACCTTAAATATCGTAGATAGTGAATTTTGCTCAAAGAAGACTTTATGTTATTTTTAAAAGTTAGTAATTCTGCATTCATAGATTTTCTAAAAATTACTTGCTTCGGCTGGGAATCGAACCGACTTAAATGTGAAAAAAAAAACACCCTACTTTTATGATGCCAATCGAAAGAATAGCTAAAAAATAATAACTCTGCCTAAGTAACATAGTATTTTAAAAGAAAGGAACAACATAAAATGATTGAGTCAAATTTCAAGAAAGTTATTTATTGCCGACGACGTTCGAAAAGTAGCGATATTATCATTCCAAAGATAGCATTGATTATTCGTAAATAAGTACCCACTTCATAAAATAGGTACTAACATAGTTTTCCTTATTATAAGTGCACGTGTAGATGAAATGATAAAACTTGTATTTCAATAAAATAAATGATTAAAAGATTAATTTCACGTTGTTCCTTTCTTTTAAAATACTATGTTACTTAGGCAGAGTTATTATTTTTTAGCTATTCTTTCGATTGGCATCATAAAAGTAGGGTGTTTTTTTTTTCACATTTAAGTCGGTTCGATTCCCAGCCGAAGCAAGTAATTTTTAGAAAATCTATGAATGCAGAATTACTAACTTTTAAAAATAACATAAAGTCTTCTTTGAGCAAAATTCACTATCTACGATATTTAAGGTACTTCCCCTTCATGTCCCATAACTTTGGGACGCCCTGTATATGTAAGTTTGGATGTTTGTTTCTTGTTCGATCACGGTCAAACGACTGACACGATTCCGCTGGAATTAGCCACACACGTAGAAAACGTTCTGAAAGGAGTCATTGAACAGTTTTTATCCCAGTGAAAGGTTCTCTAGATAATTTACTCTGCTTAAAATTATTAAAGCGGGCGTAAGTTAGTGAAAAATAAACCGACTTTGGATTTGCCCTCGTCGGGTGACTAAGGTGTAAGCATCGTAGGAATTACAGCAGTATTGCTATTTGTAAAGGTAACTGTGTAGTAGGTAGAGGATTATTATAATTTGTGAACTGTGTATGTAAGTTTTAATGACAGGTCGCTCGC
Organism: Oegoconia quadripuncta; assembly: GCA_949316235.1. Taxonomy (NCBI): domain Eukaryota; kingdom Metazoa; phylum Arthropoda; class Insecta; order Lepidoptera; family Autostichidae; genus Oegoconia; species Oegoconia quadripuncta. Next base: position 8,433,432 of record OX438757.1, read on the forward strand.
ACTGAATTCGTTGCTCCAACAATCATACCAACAACCGACGTCCATAAAGTAGTAATTTTTTTAGTTCGTCAACCGCTGTAGATAAACATGGATCACTATGGAAAATTAGCCATGCGTAGCGATGGTGTGATTCGCTCACATCGATGCTCTCCTATTGTCGTCCCCCCCCATGATGTGATTTAACTGAATTATAGAGTAGAAATGACCACAATTTAGTTTTGGCTGTCCAGTGGTGAGCCCGTGTCTGGAGTTGTGTTGGACTGAAATTTTTGGAAGTGCGTGGGTGGTTTTCTTTGGACTGTGAGTGCTACGCGGCGCGGTGCTACAGCGCGTAGAGGCCGTCTTGGCAGTAAAGCTCAAGTAAGTTCTACAAATGCGTATGCGTCATGTTACCGTAGAGATGTTGTGAAATACTATTGTGTTCACGTAGACTGTGATTCATTGATCGATGATGTTACACTATTCGACAGTGGGCTTGTACTTACAGAAAATAGGCTTTCCATATTACATTCCGATTTGAGAAGTAGGAGTTAGTGGACTGTTAATGTACAAAATTGCACTTTTATCAAAATGTAAAAAAAAATATTAGTAAAACTTAACTTTCACCCAAGAAAGTAATTAATACAGATCCTAATTTTATTGAATTTAAGTAAATCAGTAATTGGTTTAATTACTGCGAGTATTGGACGTAATTAATTGAAACGAGCAAGTGACGTTAGGGCGGCACCGGCGCAGCGTTGTGTGACTGCATTATGCAACCACAAAGCGTGCTTCGGGCACGTGCACTACTGAGTGTAGCATTGGCGCTATAAAAATATTTGAGACATATTACGACTACACGGCCTATGCACATATTTTAACTGTGGTTGTTGACCATAAATGGGTCGATTAAAGGCCTGTATAATAATGTGTTTTATTTTTGAAAGCAAACAACCTTATTAGCCCGCCTGATGCGTATGGGACGACTGTACTTACTCATCCAACTGATAACACCGGTTTAGAATTCTTTTTATGTATACATATAAGTATACTTATGTATAAGTTGTGTGGCCGATGTACTTTTATGAAATAAAACTAACTTCCAAGATTGTATTATGTATGTTGCATGACTCTATTGCGCATATGTACGCTTAAAATATTCTATTATAAATATTCTAAAATACGGCCCTTAGACTGATACAAAACACAAACCCACATGCGGTAGATTATGCCCCTATCTATCTAGTGAGTGGAGGCTGTGTCCCAGCACTGGGGACGCACTGTATGTGTAGTTAGTAAGTAGGTATGTAATTAAGTAATTAACCGTGTTCAGCTGTTTTCTTTTATTAAGTCGTACCTACCTATAAATCAGAGGACAGAATATGTTCCGCGACAGCAGGTAGCCTAATGTCTGACAACTGAACGCGAAGTTCTGGAGATGGATCCAGTCTGTTTCTGTACTTGTTGTTGGTGTAGGTGTATACGTCGGATCGTCGTCGTCGGTTATGTTATGATGACTGCATTCTATGAACGTTTTTGTTAATTTTCGGATGGAATGCTCTGTGACCCTTCAACGGCACCCCAGGGTTCCGCGGACCTCCATTAGGGAACCGCTGGTCTAGTGAATACACAGTGTGGTGGGTAGATCCTATGTCCGTGGTCTTCAATTTAATATTATTCTAAACATTATTCAGATCAAATATATGTAGGTATAAATATTACGAATTTATTGTGTTTTTTTTTATATTATAGACAAAACGAGTTAGGTTCTTAGATATTTAGTTTGTAACACAGTTTTTTTGGCGTATTTCGAGGATATCATAGTCTTTCGACTGTTTTCTAAATTTTACATTTCTATGCAAATATATTCTATACAAACACTAATAATATTGTAATTATTAAGTAATAACAGTTAGTTCTGCCTACGAAATTTTAGTTGTTAGGAACTTCACGCAATTCGTGAGTTAAAATACAGTGGTAGTGGAGTTGAATCGATCATCTTCCATTAGATCAGGCGTAGTTGAAACGGATGGAGTTGGGGACGGAGGTAGTTGTGCCGATCATGTTCCATTAGATCGCAGGGGTAAGAAACAGATGGAGTTGGGAACGGAGGCAGTTGAGCCGATAATCTTCCATTAGATCAGGCGTAGTTGAAATGGATGGAGTTGGGGACGGAGGTAGTTGAGCCGATCATGTTCCATTAAATCAGGGAAATGCTTAATTTAGAGTGCTGACAGCCCTATATAGGCTAACTATGAATATGCGCCTCTCCCCCGACCTGTCCTGCCTGTGCCTACCCAGCCCACGTTATATTTTACGGTTTGGCTCACTTTACGTAATATTTTACTATGAGAATAAGGTATGTTTCCGCGGTAAAAAAGTGGAAATGGTTTCAAATTCAAATAATTTTAGGCGCGTATTATCAAATAGATAAATAAGTGGTGCTTGCAAAGGCAAGCTCAGAGCCTCCTCGCTCCTTGCGCTCTACGCTCTTGCTAATTAGCGTGTGGGTAAATCAGGCCCTTGATCAGGGGTAGTTGAAAGGGATGGAGTTGAGATCGAGGGAGTTAGGGAAAATGTTCTGGCTTTCATAAAAATAACTATAGTTACAGTCGTCTAACCAGTGGTGAAATTTATTTCATAATAAATATGCGTTAGCTATAGTTTATGGTATCTCTTATATTAGCTGAATTATCGCCTCTTACACCAAATAAGTATAAAATTACATTAATAACTTTGTTTTAAATAAACGTGATATGTGTGATTGATTCGGTTCTCATATACATATTGTGCTAAGTTAAATTTTTTTTATATACAACGGGTTGGTACTTGATCTCAATCCCACCTGATGTTAAGTGAAGACGAGGTCGAAGGTGGAAGCGTACTGACCCGGAAACCCCAACACTTTTGGGGGACCGGCTATCTTATCTCTGACAACCGCAACACAACAATGCTGTTAACATTGCTGCTTGACGGCAGATTTAGATAACATGGTGGTAAGTAGCCAGGCGGACATATAAAATGCCCTGCCACCAACCCAACCGAGTACTTAAACATGTACCCCGCTGGGGATCGAACCCGCGACCTCCGAATAGTAAACCCAATGTTGTTTACATTGAGCCACGGATGCGGTTAAAACGATACACATCATTGTTTAACATAGTGTATCGTACAGTATTAATATCTGTTATATTAACTGAATAATTATTCAGTTGGTCACACAATACACTATCTATCTCATTTAGAAGATTACATCTCATCAAATTGCGAGCTATTCAATATTACAATAGATGATTATATACCTACTCATTTATTAGAAAACTGATCATTTTCCCGTGTGACTTGAACAAATTCAATAATTCCGTAGAGCTGACATAACCAAGAGCCATATCCAGGATATGGGCCGTGATGTCGCAAGCTATTGCGACAACAGGCCCATTCCCACGGGCCAAACCTAGCCCATCCCATGGCCCTTAAATGGTCAGGCAGTTTTCACGCCATTTCGTCGTGCGTGATTGGACACCATGAAAAGTCCTGTTACTATATAGGATGGACTCTCAACATCCGCATTCACTCTTTGAATTTGAGGTACCTAATGCCTGATCAATAAAAGATTGACTTTCACTACAGTTTAGTGAATAGTTCACTGGCAATCCACTTTCAATACTTATGTATTTCATTCAATGACGTTTCCGAAGTGTGGAACAGTTTGTTGTAAACTGTTTTGCGTTCCAATGTCCATAAACATTCATGAATATTCAACAATTACCCACCGTAAGCAGTTCACAGAACAATAACCGTATTTTCTAAAGATTTTTGAAGATGTAAAGACATTCGAAGCTGTTAAACAAAACCATTGTAATAAATTCTGTTAAAAATATTATGTCGGTAGGTACCGTAGGTAGGTTTTATGTACATTGAAAGAAACAAAGATTATTGAAAAAATGTCAAAACATTTTTAGACAAATCACCTGATTGAAGTAACGATGTGGTCGAAGATAAATCACGTGATCTCAGTAAAAGCCTATTCTGCTTCCTTGCTCTTGAAGACTGTAAGACTTTCGTAGCAAAACTAGGAATCCATATAGTTTGGCCATGCCAGTAAGACTGGCATATACAGATACAGACAGTCGTATACAGATACAGACAGTCGTATACAGATACGACAGATGTTTTTTTGTTTTGGTTAACACTGGATACGCTTTTGACCACAATCTCACCTGATGGGAAGTGACGATGTTTTAATCTTAGACTGTTAGTTAAAGATAAAATTTGATATCATCATCAGACTTGTACACGTTTCCACTGTAGGCCCAGCCCCCTCTCACTGAGAAAGGTTATGTACCATAATTCACCACGCGGGTTAAGTGCGGATTTGTGTCAGAATCGTGGACACCTGACATCAGTGTTTTTAAACCGCCTTTGTAGGCCACCGACTTGGCTTAACGACTGACTTCAATTGGAAACAACCATGACAGTCTATTTAACGTGTCTTCCGAAGCACGGAAAATTATACACCTGATGTTAAGTGAAGATGAGGCCGAAGATGGTAGCGTACTGACCCGGAAACCCCATCTTACTTGGGGGACTGGCTATCTTATCTCTGACAACCGGAACACAATAATGCTATTCACATTGCGATTTGGCGGCAGATTTAGATAAGATGGTGGTAGCTAGCCAGGTGGACATTATTTTAATATGCCCTACCACCAACCGTTGCCTACAACCAACCAAGTGTTGCTGGAATCCTCATTCTCATACGCAGAGGCTGCTTAACCTATGATATATTTATATGGAATTTCTTAAATGTTCTTATTCGCATATCATTATTACATATTATAAAATATTAGGGGTATCTTAAATCCTTTTTCATTATTAGTTTTTTTGTTATTTTTATGTCTCCATAAAAAAAAATGTAAAATTGTGATAACTTGGTGTGACTATGAGTCGGTAAGGGAAATTTTAACAAAATTGAAAGGAAATTTATCAAATCAGATTTACGAGTATTAGTCGATCAACTTAATGATAAATAGTAGAGCTTGTAAAAAGTTCATACAACGAGACATAAAGCAACTACAAAATAAATATTTAATTTTGTATTTTAAAATGTATGTACTTATAACGATTCGAAACCTCAACGCACGTGGTCTGACACACATTTGGCCCGTTTTAAATAGGCAATTTCACTAGCATCGCTGAAAGTTTTAGTGTGCAAAACGATTAGGAACAGTATTTAATGACACCCAATCTTGTACTCAAAATCATACAAAAATACCAATTTGTAAATCGACCTGGATGATATTCGGCAATTGGCAGGATTCGAATTCGCACCGTTAGACCCGAAGGTAGAGTTATTACTTACTTGAGAAATAAGTCAATAGTAATGAAAAGTTACTTATATGAACACAATTCTGGAACAAGTTTGGACTCTCTGCACTGACTCACGTTCAAGTGGATAGGTATGTTATTCCAATGGACAACACGGCTGCCTTACTTATCTGTGGCTATAAATAGACATATCACAAGGAAAGTAAATATATTTACATAACTGAAATTTATAGATCATAATTTTCCTGCCCTTATCCCACTCTAGATGGGGTCGCCACAACATGTCTTCCTCTTCCACTCTCCTTTATTAACTGTCATCTCCGTACTCACCCCTTTCACATACATATAATTCCTCGCGCAGTCTACCCACACCTTCTTCGGTCTTCCTCTACCTCTGTATCTCTCCACATTCATACTTAGCACTCGTCTCGTTACGTGTTTTTCACCCCTCCTCATAATGTGCCCAAACCATGCTAACCTATTATTCCTCAACTTTTCTGTTATTGATGCCACTTTCAGACTTCCTCTGATATACTCATTCCTGATCTTATCCATTCTAGTCACACTACACATATATTTATATATGAATATATGAATGTAAAAATGTAACGTTTATGTCGCGCGAGGTAATATTTGTCCTGCTCATTCACTCGGACGAAATATACCACTATCTCATTCTCACTGCTACGTCGCGAGCGACAAACGTCGTCGACGACAACGTCATCGTATTTTTAACTCCCGATGAACAACACGGATGTGTTAGACGACGTTGTCTGTGTGTGTGTGTCCGTCTTTGTCCGGATGTATCTCAGTAATACGTGATCCAATTGAGTGCGGTTTTTTTTAATACGTACATATACATATATAACGTCATAACCCAAGTATTAGATTAGCGGTTGTCAGAGTTAAGATAGCCAGTCCCCCAAATGTGTTGGGGTTTCCGGGTCAGTACGCTTCCACCTTCGACCTCATCTTCACTTAACATCAGGTGTGATTGAGGTCAAGTACCAATTCGTTGTGCATAAAAAAAATAGCGTTTGGGTGTTCCAAAGAAGATCCAGTCCATCGTCGCCTTTAAAATGTGCAAGAATTATCTCTAGATGTTTTTCGTGGAAAGTCCCTTAGTCGCCTTTTCCGATACCCACGGACAGAGACGGATTCTTTTTAGGTGCCGAAACATATTTAGTTTTTATTAACAAGGTTTTTTGGTGTATGTAAGGTTACCTACACCTAATAATATAATTTAAGGTTACACTCGAGGGAGCTATATTTGAAAATATTTAGCTTTTAACAAATTGGCTTGGTTTATGTTTTCAGGGGGGTTTCTAAATTTTCAATGTATTTATGTCATCATTCTTTACATTTTGTTCATTTACTGCGACTATATAGCTATATTAAATGTTCTAAATTGTATTCGCCTCTTACCAACCGATAGCCCAGGGAAAATACGTTTAGACCTCGGGAAAACGCATGCCCGCGATTGTCTTGAAACATTTAATAAAGTTTTGTAAATGTAGTAACAATTGCTAAAAATTAAGCATTTGTATAAGAAACGCAAGTAAAGTAACCTATATATTTTTCCAAATAAGTTAAATGAAAAATGCGTTTCTTTAGAAAAAATGCTCAATTTATGGGTATTTCTTTTAATTCAAAACATTTAGGGAAATTATAAATAAATAACAAAATATTAGATTCCATTTTTATTTCTTAACCAATGCAGCTCGACAACATGTTCACCTAAAAACACATGCATTCCTAATTATAACATGTTTAGTTTATTATCCATCAATAAGTTAACTGTGTTTAGCAAGTCTACCTAACTAAATATCAGTTAGTATTTATTGTTATTAAGATACAAATTAATAATAGTCCCTATTATTTCTAAAAAAATCTGGACTAAGGTATTGTTTTTTTTAGGCATAGGTACTTATTCAAAATTACATCTGTAATATACCTCTATAAAAAATAAATAAAAAAAACATTTATTTACTAGATAATATTTTTACAATATCCAGTGTTGGGGCTACTTGTAAGTAAAGCTTACTTGTGTTATTAGTCCCGCTATTCCATATTACATTTTTATCAGTAAATAAAAATAAAAGAATAAAAGAAAGAATAAAGGAAAACATGCCCATGGGAATGGATGAGTGTGTGTTTGTGTGGATGGGTGTTTGTGTAAATGGGTGTGTAAGGGTGTGTGTATGTGTGTGATCTTATTTCATTTATCTATTTATATGTACATATACAGCGTAAAATACTGATAAATTTTACATTCGGAATGAGTTTACTGTCTTATTATTATTACAGCTTCGTTTTCGCCATACATTTTACTTTTGAGCCAATCATCCAATATCTATAAGATAGCAACTACATAAGTCGGTTCTGAATTTTGTCTAGCTAAGCAAATTTTTTACCGTTTTTCCCTGGGCTACGAAGGAAATGCTCTGCGTTTAACTCGCCTCGTTTTGACAGGCAAATCAAAATATGAATCATCAAATAATTCTTCAATACACTTATATTGCCGCATAAATTATGATTGCGAATGTTAAACATTGAGCCAGACAGTGATTTCACGCTATAGATAACTGTACAAAATTTGGACGCGACGTCACTTTGTGGACTGGTCGGACGAGGACATCGGTCGGGACACAATAGGCAGGATGTCAGCATCCGCTTTCCATCGGCGCATTTTTGGAAACGCCAAAATTTTCATACCACAGGCCTTCGAGCCTCTTTGTCATGTAGATTGGTGTTGTTATGTTAGTCATTTCTGCGTAGTTACATGTTAGCTATTTTTGCTGTGCGAAACCAATTTCATTTTGATCTCTATACATATCATTTTTTAATCAATATTTAAGAAAATTATTCCATAGTAATTTAGAAGCTACCAGGAAGTCATTTGACATAATCTATAACATAATTATGCGGAAAAAGAAACGTCTATAAAAGTGTAAGTAGCTATAGCAATGAATAACTAAACTTATGATAAAGTAAACATTTCAGATATCTACTGGCACCTGCTCATTATCGGTTCTAAAAGTAATAATGATGTTTGAACAGCAATGTTGTTTAAAAGATACCTACATTACATTGACAATGTGCCGAATGTAAAGGGAAAATATTCTTGCAAATACACACAGCGCCATCTAGTTCCACACTAAGCAATTAGGCTTGTATTATGGATACACGTGTCCGTTTTCAGCAGACATACAATAAATGCCCCTAGCGGGATTCGAATTACAATGACGAGCTATTTATGTTAATTGAATTTTATGTTAAAAAGTTGTAACTATAAATTATAGATGGCCACGAGACTATCAAAATATTATCTAAGTGAACAAATATTAACGCTAAAGAGCATCGAAAAGGCTGAACCGATATTAAGCAAAAATTGGGAAATATTTAAATTAAAAATTTAGATACTATATTATTAAATTTAGAACTTGATACTATCAACATATCATTTAAGTAAACACACCAACTGTATAAAAGTTAAATGACTTCAAAACGGCTGAACAAATATGGCTATGAACCATCGCAATTATTACATGATTGGTGTAAGTGTCCGAAATATTTAAAAAATAAAAAATACATTTAAATTTCAAGATCTGTTGACCGGATCGGTAAAAGTTTGTGTTTGGGTTACTGTTAGGTACAATATTTACTTTGAAATACATAACACTTCATTAGGGGTTAATAAATGAAGATCACCTGTGTCCAATATTCACAGTTGGATATTCAGGCGGGGCCCTTATTCTGGCCGTTATCACGCTTTACACTATCACACTAATATTATGTATAATTAATTAGACACTAATATTATAAATGCATAAGTTTGTGTGTGTGCTTGTATGTATGTATGTTTGTTACCTCTTCACGCCTAAACGGCTGGACCGATTTGGATGAAATTTTGTTGGAAGGCAGATTAGGACCTGGATTAATATATAGGCAAAAATTTTTGCTGTACCGATTTTGATGAAATGTTCCACGCGAACGAAGTCGGTGGTAGCAGCTAGTTACGAGTAAGATGGGGCTTCGATTATTTAACATCAGCAATAGAAGCTAAACGCTGATTTACGTATTGTGTATGAAAAATGTAATTTACAATTTAAAATTGAAATAACATAAGTACATAGATTCGTAAAATAAAGCCATTAATTGGTAGTATTACACGCATCTGCCCATCCTAACGGTATCGATGTCAGCGTTGGGCCCGTTTCAATAACGACAACGATCAATAGCCCAGCGCGGTACAGTTATTGTAGGCATAGTTATCAGAGTACTTAGAGCATACCGTGCGTTTCTATTTTATACCTATTCAACTAAAGCTTTGTGCTCGTTTCAAAGCGGCATTGCTACGAAAAATATAGAACAAGAATATACAGGGCGTCCCAAAGTTATGGGACATGAAGGGGAAGTACCTTAAATATCGTAGATAGTGAATTTTGCTCAAAGAAGACTTTATGTTATTTTTAAAAGTTAGTAATTCTGCATTCATAGATTTTCTAAAAATTATTTGCTTCGGCTGGGAATCGAACCGACTCAAATGTGAAAAAAAAAACACCCTACTTTTATGATGCCAATCGAAAGAATAGCTAAAAAATAATAACTCTGCCTAAGTAACATAGTATTTTAAAAGAAAGGAACAACGTGAAATTAATCATTTTAATCAAATAAAAAACATACATGAAACTGCCGTAGTCAATTAAGTAGGTATTTTTTTGTAAATTAATTAATTAAATGCTCAAAATGTGATCCCTCTTGTCTTACGCAAATCGCCAATCTTTTAATGAGCCCGCTGCCTGTTGATTTTCTAATCATTTTATGGTGAACACTCGATGTGATATGGCACAATTCTGTTTGCAACTCGCCTACGTTCTCGTATCGCTTTTTGTATAGCATATCTTTCACGTATCCCCAAAAGAAGAAATCTAATGGTGTGAGGTCCGGGGATCTGGCCGGCCATCTAATCGGTCCATTTGTACCAATCCATGTAGGAAAACATTCATTTAGAAAATCTGCTGCTCTCCGACTATTATGAGCCGGAGCTCCATCTTGTTGGAAAATTAAGTTTTCTTGCTCCGCCGCGGAATGGTTTCTTATCTTATCCCTTAAAATTTGAAGTATTCCTAAATACTTTTCTGTGTTCAAGGTTCCTACACGTGCACTTATAATAAGGAAAACTATGTTAGTACCTATTTTATGAAGTGGGTACTTATTTACGAATAATCAATGCTATCTTTGGAATGATAATATCGCTACTTTTCGAACGTCGTCGGCAATAAATAACTTTCTTGAAATTTGACACAATCATTTTATGTTGTTCCTTTCTTTTAAAATACTATGTTACTTAGGCAGAGTTATTATTTTTTAGCTATTCTTTCGATTGGCATCATAAAAGTAGGGTGTTTTTTTTTTCACATTTAAGTCGGTTCGATTCCCAGCCGAAGCAAGTAATTTTTAGAAAATCTATGAATGCAGAATTACTAACTTTTAAAAATAACATAAAGTCTTCTTTGAGCAAAATTCACTATCTACAATATTTAAGGTACTTCCCCTTCATGTCCCATAACTTTGGGACGCCCTGTATATAGAATTTTTAACTATACAGTTAAAAATTAAAATTTCTCGGATATTGTCAATGAAGATTGATATAGTAAAAATTAAAAATGTTTATAGGTATTGTAGGTTCGGCACGTAAAAAGAATAGCAACTCGTCTCTTCCTGTGGGTGTCGCAAAAGACGACTATGGGACTGTCCATAAAAAACATTATACATTTGCACGTTTTAACGGCGAAGGGCTCACGTGTCACGTAAGTATTTCTGTATATTTCGGAAGGTGGACCGTAGGTAGATGTTTGGTTTTGAATATGTTGTTTCACGCATTAAACTTTGAGGACAGATTGGTGTAGTGGATACTGACCTTGTCAGCGAAACCAACGGTTGCGGGTTCGAATCCCGCGAGGGGTAAATGTTTGTATGATAAATATGAACATTTATTCCCGAGTCATGGATGTTTTTTGTTTTTATTACAATATTTATAAGTTTATATAAATATTTAACCACAGTATACCATGTTCTCTATAATGTTAATCTAGACACGAGCGTAAAAATCGCGGGTTCGAATTACGCTAAGAGCATATTATGTTTGTATGATGATGATGTATGTTCCCATTTGTAATATGTACATATTCACAAAATAAAAATTGTGTAGTACTCGTATATCAACCATAATCATTTGGTATCTATCCATATTTCAAATTACAAGCCAAGTATGGAACTACATGGCGCTGTGTCCAAGATATTTATTTATTTTATTATTAATCAGGTAAAACAACCTTGTATGACAATCCACTATGACACCGACTGTACGTGGTGAATATGGATAGTGTTGCCGCGGAAGACCACAGTAAACATGACAATAAAATTCAAAGAGCAATAAATTCTTTGACTTTGACTAAACATATCAGGATAAAATCCGGAACGTTTTAAAGGAAGTACGCTTCCACCTTCGACCTCATCTTCACTTAACATCAGGTGTGATTGAGGTCAAGTACCAATTCGTTGTGCATAAAAAAAATAGCGTTTGGGTGTTCCAAAGAAGATCCAGTCCATCGTCGCCTTTAAAATGTGCAAGAATTATCTCTAGATGTTTTTCGTGGAAAGTCCCTTAGTCGCCTTTTCCGATACCCACGGACAGAGACGGATTCTTTTTAGGTGCCGAAACATATTTAGTTTTTATTAACAAGGTTTTTTGGTGTATGTAAGGTTACCTACACCTAATAATATAATTTAAGGTTACACTCGAGGGAGCTATATTTGAAAATATTTAGCTTTTAACAAATTGGCTTGGTTTATGTTTTCAGGGGGGTTTCTAAATTTTCAATGTATTTATGTCATCATTCTTTACATTTTGTTCATTTACTGCGACTATATAGCTATATTAAATGTTCTAAATTGTATTCGCCTCTTACCAACCGATAGCCCAGGGAAAATACGTTTAGACCTCGGGAAAACGCATGCCCGCGATTGTCTTGAAACATTTAATAAAGTTTTGTAAATGTAGTAACAATTGCTAAAAATTAAGCATTTGTATAAGAAACGCAAGTAAAGTAACCTATATATTTTTCCAAATAAGTTAAATGAAAAATGCGTTTCTTTAGAAAAAATGCTCAATTTATGGGTATTTCTTTTAATTCAAAACATTTAGGGAAATTATAAATAAATAACAAAATATTAGATTCCATTTTTATTTCTTAACCAATGCAGCTCGACAACATGTTCACCTAAAAACACATGCATTCCTAATTATAACATGTTTAGTTTATTATCCATCAATAAGTTAACTGTGTTTAGCAAGTCTACCTAACTAAATATCAGTTAGTATTTATTGTTATTAAGATACAAATTAATAATAGTCCCTATTATTTCTAAAAAAATCTGGACTAAGGTATTGTTTTTTTTAGGCATAGGTACTTATTCAAAATTACATCTGTAATATACCTCTATAAAAAATAAATAAAAAAAACATTTATTTACTAGATAATATTTTTACAATATCCAGTGTTGGGGCTACTTGTAAGTAAAGCTTACTTGTGTTATTAGTCCCGCTATTCCATATTACATTTTTATCAGTAAATAAAAATAAAAGAATAAAAGAAAGAATAAAGGAAAACATGCCCATGGGAATGGATGAGTGTGTGTTTGTGTGGATGGGTGTTTGTGTAAATGGGTGTGTAAGGGTGTGTGTATGTGTGTGATCTTATTTCATTTATCTATTTATATGTACATATACAGCGTAAAATACTGATAAATTTTACATTCGGAATGAGTTTACTGTCTTATTATTATTACAGCTTCGTTTTCGCCATACATTTTACTTTTGAGCCAATCATCCAATATCTATAAGATAGCAACTACATAAGTCGGTTCTGAATTTTGTCTAGCTAAGCAAATTTTTTACCGTTTTTCCCTGGGCTACGAAGGAAATGCTCTGCGTTTAACTCGCCTCGTTTTGACAGGCAAATCAAAATATGAATCATCAAATAATTCTTCAATACACTTATATTGCCGCATAAATTATGATTGCGAATGTTAAACATTGAGCCAGACAGTGATTTCACGCTATAGATAACTGTACAAAATTTGGACGCGACGTCACTTTGTGGACTGGTCGGACGAGGACATCGGTCGGGACACAATAGGCAGGATGTCAGCATCCGCTTTCCATCGGCGCATTTTTGGAAACGCCAAAATTTTCATACCACAGGCCTTCGAGCCTCTTTGTCATGTAGATTGGTGTTGTTATGTTAGTCATTTCTGCGTAGTTACATGTTAGCTATTTTTGCTGTGCGAAACCAATTTCATTTTGATCTCTATACATATCATTTTTTAATCAATATTTAAGAAAATTATTCCATAGTAATTTAGAAGCTACCAGGAAGTCATTTGACATAATCTATAACATAATTATGCGGAAAAAGAAACGTCTATAAAAGTGTAAGTAGCTATAGCAATGAATAACTAAACTTATGATAAAGTAAACATTTCAGATATCTACTGGCACCTGCTCATTATCGGTTCTAAAAGTAATAATGATGTTTGAACAGCAATGTTGTTTAAAAGATACCTACATTACATTGACAATGTGCCGAATGTAAAGGGAAAATATTCTTGCAAATACACACAGCGCCATCTAGTTCCACACTAAGCAATTAGGCTTGTATTATGGATACACGTGTCCGTTTTCAGCAGACATACAATAAATGCCCCTAGCGGGATTCGAATTACAATGACGAGCTATTTATGTTAATTGAATTTTATGTTAAAAAGTTGTAACTATAAATTATAGATGGCCACGAGACTATCAAAATATTATCTAAGTGAACAAATATTAACGCTAAAGAGCATCGAAAAGGCTGAACCGATATTAAGCAAAAATTGGGAAATATTTAAATTAAAAATTTAGATACTATATTATTAAATTTAGAACTTGATACTATCAACATATCATTTAAGTAAACACACCAACTGTATAAAAGTTAAATGACTTCAAAACGGCTGAACAAATATGGCTATGAACCATCGCAATTATTACATGATTGGTGTAAGTGTCCGAAATATTTAAAAAATAAAAAATACATTTAAATTTCAAGATCTGTTGACCGGATCGGTAAAAGTTTGTGTTTGGGTTACTGTTAGGTACAATATTTACTTTGAAATACATAACACTTCATTAGGGGTTAATAAATGAAGATCACCTGTGTCCAATATTCACAGTTGGATATTCAGGCGGGGCCCTTATTCTGGCCGTTATCACGCTTTACACTATCACACTAATATTATGTATAATTAATTAGACACTAATATTATAAATGCATAAGTTTGTGTGTGTGCTTGTATGTATGTATGTTTGTTACCTCTTCACGCCTAAACGGCTGGACCGATTTGGATGAAATTTTGTTGGAAGGCAGATTAGGACCTGGATTAATATATAGGCAAAAATTTTTGCTGTACCGATTTTGATGAAATGTTCCACGCGAACGAAGTCGGTGGTAGCAGCTAGTTACGAGTAAGATGGGGCTTCGATTATTTAACATCAGCAATAGAAGCTAAACGCTGATTTACGTATTGTGTATGAAAAATGTAATTTACAATTTAAAATTGAAATAACATAAGTACATAGATTCGTAAAATAAAGCCATTAATTGGTAGTATTACACGCATCTGCCCATCCTAACGGTATCGATGTCAGCGTTGGGCCCGTTTCAATAACGACAACGATCAATAGCCCAGCGCGGTACAGTTATTGTAGGCATAGTTATCAGAGTACTTAGAGCATACCGTGCGTTTCTATTTTATACCTATTCAACTAAAGCTTTGTGCTCGTTTCAAAGCGGCATTGCTACGAAAAATATAGAACAAGAATATACAGGGCGTCCCAAAGTTATGGGACATGAAGGGGAAGTACCTTAAATATCGTAGATAGTGAATTTTGCTCAAAGAAGACTTTATGTTATTTTTAAAAGTTAGTAATTCTGCATTCATAGATTTTCTAAAAATTATTTGCTTCGGCTGGGAATCGAACCGACTCAAATGTGAAAAAAAAAACACCCTACTTTTATGATGCCAATCGAAAGAATAGCTAAAAAATAATAACTCTGCCTAAGTAACATAGTATTTTAAAAGAAAGGAACAACGTGAAATTAATCATTTTAATCAAATAAAAAACATACATGAAACTGCCGTAGTCAATTAAGTAGGTATTTTTTTGTAAATTAATTAATTAAATGCTCAAAATGTGATCCCTCTTGTCTTACGCAAATCGCCAATCTTTTAATGAGCCCGCTGCCTGTTGATTTTCTAATCATTTTATGGTGAACACTCGATGTGATATGGCACAATTCTGTTTGCAACTCGCCTACGTTCTCGTATCGCTTTTTGTATAGCATATCTTTCACGTATCCCCAAAAGAAGAAATCTAATGGTGTGAGGTCCGGGGATCTGGCCGGCCATCTAATCGGTCCATTTGTACCAATCCATGTAGGAAAACATTCATTTAGAAAATCTGCTGCTCTCCGACTATTATGAGCCGGAGCTCCATCTTGTTGGAAAATTAAGTTTTCTTGCTCCGCCGCGGAATGGTTTCTTATCTTATCCCTTAAAATTTGAAGTATTCCTAAATACTTTTCTGTGTTCAAGGTTCCTACACGTGCACTTATAATAAGGAAAACTATGTTAGTACCTATTTTATGAAGTGGGTACTTATTTACGAATAATCAATGCTATCTTTGGAATGATAATATCGCTACTTTTCGAACGTCGTCGGCAATAAATAACTTTCTTGAAATTTGACACAATCATTTTATGTTGTTCCTTTCTTTTAAAATACTATGTTACTTAGGCAGAGTTATTATTTTTTAGCTATTCTTTCGATTGGCATCATAAAAGTAGGGTGTTTTTTTTTTCACATTTAAGTCGGTTCGATTCCCAGCCGAAGCAAGTAATTTTTAGAAAATCTATGAATGCAGAATTACTAACTTTTAAAAATAACATAAAGTCTTCTTTGAGCAAAATTCACTATCTACAATATTTAAGGTACTTCCCCTTCATGTCCCATAACTTTGGGACGCCCTGTATATAGAATTTTTAACTATACAGTTAAAAATTAAAATTTCTCGGATATTGTCAATGAAGATTGATATAGTAAAAATTAAAAATGTTTATAGGTATTGTAGGTTCGGCACGTAAAAAGAATAGCAACTCGTCTCTTCCTGTGGGTGTCGCAAAAGACGACTATGGGACTGTCCATAAAAAACATTATACATTTGCACGTTTTAACGGCGAAGGGCTCACGTGTCACGTAAGTATTTCTGTATATTTCGGAAGGTGGACCGTAGGTAGATGTTTGGTTTTGAATATGTTGTTTCACGCATTAAACTTTGAGGACAGATTGGTGTAGTGGATACTGACCTTGTCAGCGAAACCAACGGTTGCGGGTTCGAATCCCGCGAGGGGTAAATGTTTGTATGATAAATATGAACATTTATTCCCGAGTCATGGATGTTTTTTGTTTTTATTACAATATTTATAAGTTTATATAAATATTTAACCACAGTATACCATGTTCTCTATAATGTTAATCTAGACACGAGCGTAAAAATCGCGGGTTCGAATTACGCTAAGAGCATATTATGTTTGTATGATGATGATGTATGTTCCCATTTGTAATATGTACATATTCACAAAATAAAAATTGTGTAGTACTCGTATATCAACCATAATCATTTGGTATCTATCCATATTTCAAATTACAAGCCAAGTATGGAACTACATGGCGCTGTGTCCAAGATATTTATTTATTTTATTATTAATCAGGTAAAACAACCTTGTATGACAATCCACTATGACACCGACTGTACGTGGTGAATATGGATAGTGTTGCCGCGGAAGACCACAGTAAACATGACAATAAAATTCAAAGAGCAATAAATTCTTTGACTTTGACTAAACATATCAGGATAAAATCCGGAACGTTTTAAAGGAAGACCAAATCAAGAATATCGTAAACCGACGAGCGATTATAATATGAGAGTGAATAAAGCGAAAGAGGTAATATCAGGATCGTAGTCAGTATAATAATAATAAATATTTATGCACATACACACAGCGCCATCTAGTTCCACACTAAGCAACTAGGCTTGTATTATAGATACTAGATGGTTGATAAACTACACAAATACATTTTTTTTTGTAAATAAATACATATATACTTAAATGAAAATCGTACATAACTCGGGAACATTCATTATATAAACATATGCCCCTATTGGGATTCGAACCAGTATAAATCTGTTTTTCTGCGTACCTACCTCTACAGGAAACAGGCGTGACTTTATGTAAGTATGTAATTATTGCTCACTAAACGATGGTAAATCATGAAAAGCTTGGTTACCAACGTTATAAGGAATGACCTTATATATACATGTAAGTAGGTTATTCTGTGACGGGCATAATTTTAAACTGAAGGACGACGTTTAAACGACTGTAAACTATAATTTCACATAGGTAACACATAATATTTCCATAAATGCAACCTTGTTCTCGATTGCCTCATCACATTCATGCCGTGCAACGAACCAGTGATCATTTGGCAAACGGCAAATTGCAGGCTCCTTCTCCGTACAAATAAAGTTGCGAGTCGCGTGTCAGAAAGTTTTTTTCCCGACTGCGTGAAAAAAGGAAGTAAATATTTTTTAGGATATATACGTATGTCCGCTCTTTTCGGAGCATCCTGCATCGTGAACGGCTTGATGGATTTTAATATAGAAGTTAATTCGCCTAAAGTGGGAGTACTATAGGAAATAAATTGATATAAAAATAAATGATTAAATAAAAAATCCGACTGCCTAAAATCTAGTACTCTGTTATGTCTAGACACATGTTAAAAGGCAAATATAAGGGCGTATCCCAGCAAAAACATTTCAAGTAAAAATGTGTATAGGCAAGCCTCGAAATCGTTTGTCATAAAAAAATCCTTTGACGTGTTTTATTAAACGTTCCATTCACAAACTTAAACGTTGCTGTTTCGTGGAAACACCTTCTTATTAATAGCTCCCGTTGTGTTATTTGATAATCAGCCAAGATTTACAATAACTTCTTGCAACTAAGTAGAGTTGTTCAGGGACTTGGTTCTACTTCAGGGCTCCATTTTTATCAGTGAAACGATTTCGAGTCTTGGCTACACAATTTTACATGAAATGTTTTTGATTCAATTGAACAAATTTTGATATAAGTATTGACAAATTAATTATTAGGTCGTATTTAAAATCTGGACAAATTGCCACTTTGACTTGTTGAGTAGGTACCGTAGCAAATAGCTACCTGGAACATTATCAATCAACAGAGGTTATCAATGTCAATTCCATATCAAAAATATTATCATTTCTTAAATGTTTGCAGGCGACCACATGTGTGGCCGGTGACGCGTGGTGACCACCAGCTGCTAGCAGTGCCGGAAGATGAAGCCACGGGGGCGCGTCATGCACGCCTTCACTGCGCTCACCATGCTCACCATGGCCAATGGTAACTATTAAAAACCACCACATTAACTTTAGCAAAAGAAAATCCAATCTTAGCTCACCGTGACGAATAGTAACATATCTAAGACCACCTGGGGCTCTACCGCCTAACTCAAAGCTCTAGCGATACCAATGCACTGTCTGTCCTCGTCATTGTGTTACGATATGACAAGGACAGATAGTGCATTGACATCATAAACGATTACAATTTCCAAAGTCGGGTCCCAGTTTCCCACACTATATAAATATCTAAACATCTTAGTTCTAATTGTAACTATCTCAACATCATCTCTAAGCGCGTCTAAAACCACTATCTAAAACCAGCGTTCTTAGGATGACCAATGATGAGTGCGCGTCTAAAACCAGCAGCGTTCTCACCATCACAGATATAATTATAAATATTTCAGTTCAACATGGCTACAATGGATGATAATTCTCTTGAGAGATTGTCTTATGAGTATGACTGTAACTTTCTGAAAGTCCAACAAACACCGCCCATGTAGTTTCAGCAATAATAACGATTAAGATTTGTGTATTTTCCTTATAACTACAACATCATTCAAAATGTCAATCTGTGCGTAATTTCAGCTCAGACAACTTGCAACCAGGGAATGGGAAGAGTTATGTACGAGCGGTTGCCAAACCAACAGCTACACGGATTTGATGACGATGTTGTGAGTATCATCTGTAGATATGTATTATCAATGTATATTATATCGAACCTACTACCGATGCATGGCAAAATTTTATTATTGTCGCGAAATGTCAATAGGATGTTCCCTCTCGTGACGTTTGTTTTCGCGATCTATCGCACGATTTGTTAGTATATCGTCGTTGAAGGTCAAAGCAAATATAGATCTAGCCAAATTGTCGATTAGCATATCGATAAAGTAAACAATGGAATATTTAAATACTTACACGTGCACTGCCATAATAAAATTCTGGAAAATTAATCATGTTTAATGCACATTTCATCCACCATTAATGCAGGTACGTGATACAGCGCCACCATTCCGGGTACTGGAGAAGTGCCAGGATCTTTGTTTGCGGGATCGATCAGGGAATAGCCTCGTCAGAACCTGTAACTCTATTGACTTTCAACCCGGAGCACGCATCGCTGCGTTCAGCCCTGAACCGGAATATGAAGAATCCACGTGCTACCTAACAAGAGAACAGGCGGTTCCAGAGGGCATTGGAACGCTCATGATAGTTCCAAATAGCGTGCATTTTAACGAAATCTGTCTCACATGTAAGTGTATGATGCAATTTTTCTGTTGTCCGCAAATACAATGGCAATTGTAAACACAACGACTAACATGACAATAAATTGTTTTAGCGAACCGTCCGGAACGTGAATGTCCTTCCCGTCGCTATGTGTTCGAGCGCCATGCTCGAAAAAGGCTGAAGCTTCCACCTTCAGACCTGAAGGAAATCATGGTCGCGAACCGCACGGAATGCGAAGATAAATGCTTGGGCGAATTCAGTTTTGTATGCCGTTCTGCCACTTACGATTCAGCTCTTAGAACCTGTTCGCTGAGTAGGTTCACTAGACGAACTCATCCGGAATTATTAGAGGACGATCACAATGCTGATTATTTGGAGAATACTTGTTTAAACGGTTAGTTGAATAGAATAAAGTGCTTTGTTGGCTACAAAGGTTTATTGATTTAACGACTATTTAATATATTTCAGCTGAGCGCCGATGTGATGGTTTAGCAGTATTCATCAAAGAAGAGAATAAACGTCTCGGTGGACCATTCGAAGCTGATGTCTTCTCTAATATGACTCTAGATGAATGTCAGTCTATGTGTGTACGTGCGGAAAAGTAAGACCTCATTGAAAATACATGAGATTTTTCTAAATTTTATTTTTGGTATGTCAAATATTGCTTTAAAAATGCTTGTAGGTACTTTTGTCGGTCAATTGAACATGATGCAATGACGCGGCAGTGCGTTCTGTCCGAAGAGGATTCCGTATCTCAAAAAGACGATGTAACTGTCAGCGCATCTCCGACTCATCACTTTTACGATCTTGTTTGTCTCGATAATCGTAAGTATTGCTTCGTCTTTTGTTTTCAGATAATGATCTAACTGTTCTGTTACTAAAAGTTTGTTTTTCTAACGCGATCTAAATGAGTTGCGAAGATATTGTCTTAATTATGTAAATAATTTAACAAAGAAATGACATGCTATAACATCACTAACACAGTGACTAGCTAGAGTGATGGATGATTTATGTATCTATGACCAATATCAATGCATGAAGCCACAATAAGGTTTTTCTCATAATTATGATCAGTCTCTCATCGGGTGACAGCTCGTGGAACGGAGTACCCAGACAACAGCGTGACATCACATCTCTTCTCACCCGGAAGAAGACCAGACACCGCCTTCCAGAGATACAGAAACAGTAGAATCACCGGGGAGTTTCATTCAGAGATCACTGGGAGATCACTTAGTGAATGTTTGGACGAATGCCTGAGGCAGACAAGCTTTCAATGCAGGTAAGATATTAAACTTGTAATGATTACTGGAAGGTAGTTAAATAAATCTTTCACAAAATGAAATGCTTAATACTGGTGCGTACAAAGTACTTACCTAATTTAAATAAATTCAACTGTTCACGGATGGGTACGGAAATATTCAAATCACCTACCTACTTACATACGACCGACTGCTCGTATCTTAAATATTAAAGTCAAACGAAAACATTGCCCCAGATATATTCACAACACAGTTGGAACGTCACCCACTGTCTTAAAATTCCACTAATTACTACTCCTACTATGGCGCTGCGGAGGACTGTCGTTTGCCATGTAGGGGGCCGCGCGCTCTAAGTACTTTGCCTATGGATACCGTACGTAATCAAATGGGACATGAAAATTGCAAAAATACAGGTACTCCTCATATATTTTTTTACTGATTTTTTTTTTTTTTTTTAATTAGAATGGGATCGCTCTTGACCTTAATCTGGACTAATGTCGAGATAAGGTCTACGATGGAACGAGCTTTCCCAGAAGATGCCTATTTAACCTGATTTACAAAACAGGAGGCTCTCAATTACTTTAAATACAAAAATTTAATTATAATAAAAAAAAATAATAATTACAAAAAAAAACAGATAAACCTTTAAGGACCGCCACAGTACAAATTAAATTTATAATTTAAAAAAAATTGTTGATAAATAAAAAAAATATTCAACAACGTTCACGATTTCCCTAGAAAACTTAATTCCGTATTAGACTGTAAAGGTTTATCTGATTTAATCTGTTTATCAAAATTAGTGACTATTTGAATGACAAACACGCTTAGTTTACATACTTCGGCCAGCTACCAAATTATAAAACTGAATTAGTTGCATACTTTTCATTTAAAAAATAAGGACTGCAATGATCCTGCGCCGCTTTTTTACCACAGATAATTTGCCGTTCCCTTCCCTTTCGGGGAGAGGAGAGTAGATTTATGTTGACATTCAACAAATGATATCATGTATATTACGTTGAAATATACGCTTGAAGTTTAAAGTTTCAAGAACTTAGTCAAGGTTCTGTTATACTATTAGTCAATGCAACCGTAACAGTTCCAATTTAAGCAGGTCTGTCTGCATTCACATTTCCGGGTACCTATCTACTAGTACCTAATGTTAGGGTGGTCGTGCTGTCGATGGTACAAGGTTCAGAGCGGTTAGTGTTTGTACCTACGTCGTTATATTATTTCTGTGTCTCTAAACAAATCAAAACTAATTGCTATATATTGGCATTTCTGTGTCAAACGTCCAACGCCAACCCGGCCATGCTATCATCGTACAAGTTCATCGAACGATATACGAATATCAAATGAGTTATGTTTATGCTGTTTGCGATGCTGATCTAGCATTAATACGTCAGTCATTGCCAATTGTAAATATTTTTTATTTGCCGACACTTTTGTACTAACAAAGAAAATAAGCAAATATATGAATTGTAAACATGTTACTGCATCATAATATAATATTAGGTTTGACATGACAATACAATTTACATACTTAAAATACGGACAATTGCGAATCTAACTCTCGTGTCGAGGGTTCCGTCGAAGAATGGTCGAAGATGAAGCAAGTGTTATTAGTAAACGCTTATTCACCATGCTCTTGATCTCAAGATTGTAGGATTTTGGCGAGACTAAGGCCCGTATAAACCGTTCTGAAGATTGGGAACAGTCTTGTGATCGGTCTCAAGTAAACGTGTTGATTAATAAACCTAACTTGAGACGTGAAAGGTACGTGAAAACTCAAGCAGTACTCACTTGAGAGGTGCGCCGAGTTTCACGTATTAATAAACGAAACTCAAGACTATCATTCATTCGCCGCTGAGGCGAATACTTTAGAAGTGGTCTCAGCTGAGTAGACATCATTCATCATCATCATTGGTTTATAAATTAGCACGGAACTTGAGATAGCTTCAACTTCTTAAGACGCATCTCGGGTGATACAGCCTCAAGACTTGTATTGAGATTGGTTTATTAATACGGGCCTAAGGCCGGAAGCGCCTAGGTCACAATCTTAATACGTAGTAGTAGGTCTTTATACTGTGCTTAGATTGGTCGCGTTAAAAATAAGAAGCCCAACCGTTTTGTGTTAGGTATAAACGGTATCTATAGCATAATATTATAGGATGCACCGGCGAATCGAATGAAGGTCGTGGAAAATCGCTGGATGAAAGCCGCTTCCAACCGATTGCTCTTGAAATCCTTGAAATCTATAGAGGAAGCCTATGTTCAGCAGTGGATGATGATAGCATAAAAAAAGCCAGTATTATGTTATATCCAGCACTGGGTGAATTCTAAATATTACTTAAAAGTTAATTAATTAAGGTAATAAAAAATATTTCAAACATTTACACCAATTAGGTAGTCCCAAACTCGGAAAAGCCTGTAACTATGCCTACTAGATAAAATACTTAATGTAACTAAATGTTTATAACAACTATTACTGTGGAATAAATGTTGATGTTCATCATAATTTGGCGACCTGTTTGGTGTAGTGGTTAAAAATTCTGACTGCTATACCAAAAGGTCGCGGGTTCGAATCCCGCTAGGGGCATATGTTTCTATGATGAATACAGACATGTGTTCCCGAGTTATGGATGTTTTTCATTTATTTATGTATTTATTTACAAAAAAAAAATGTATTTGTGTAGTTTATCAACCATCTGGTATGCATAATACAAGCCTAGTTGCTTAGTGTGGAACCAGATGGTGCTGTGTGTATGTGCAAAGATATTTATTTATTTATCATCTATTGGGGAGGCCTATCTTCAGTAGTGGATCTCTTGTGCTTGATATGATCATGATGATGAGTGAGTGGATATGGGCAGTGATTGGTGATGATTATATTGTGAAAGTGGTTGTATTTTGTTTTGTTTATGCAAAAAATAAACCGTCTTCATTTGTCAGGTCGGCTGTGTACAGCGATCGCGTAAGAACTTGTCGACTGAGCCGGTACAATCAGAAAGATGGAATGCGTTTGCTCTACGACCCCGATTTTGACTACTACGAAAATCTGATGCGTAAGTATTGCAATATATTTCAAGTAATACGCATATTTACCACATAGGTATAGCTCTATACACCTAGTAAAAATATACTTATTCACCACAAATATGTTTGGTGTAACCAATGGTGAATCAAAGAACTTTTCCAGCACTGTGACATAGACATATCAGCGTTAATGCTGCTCGGCTGTGTAACCAAGTATAGTCAGCGTCAAACTTATAGTAACAACTAAGGTGGCGAAATATATTTCTTTACGATTTAACGAAAATGAACTTTCTTTATGTCGTTATTCTTCTTAAATGCTAAGATTAGTTTGAACCAACTGACTGGTTATATTATTAAGGTGCCGACTGTATTTACATGTTATTTTTGAGAACTGGGTGAAATCTTATAACTATGATTACAGATGGCGTCACAGTTGAGTATATATTAAACGCAGCAAAACAATACTTTTGACTATTGAAACAGAGAGTAAAATCGGTAAAATAGCCCTGTTATTTTGTTTGGGTACGAACCACTGAGACCCTTTGCTCTCTGATTAGTTCAGTTATTAGACGACCGATTTGTGTAGTGGATAGTGACCCTGTCAGCGAAACCAACGGTTGCGGGTTCGAATCCCGCGACGGGTAAATGTTTGTGTGATGAATATGAACATTTATTCCTAAGTCATGGATGTTTATATAAATATTTATGTATGTTTATCCGTTATCTAGTATCCATAGTACAAGCTTGCTTAGTTTGGGACTAGATGATTGGTGTAAGTGTCCGAAATATTTATTTATTATTTATTTATTATAAACAACTGAGACTGGATTGTGAACAAATTACAACTTTAATTAGAACAGTTTTCACTTATAGGTAGATACTATTTACAAAAAGTAAAAGCAATCTCCTTATTATCGTCTTTATTTTTAAATTACAACACCAATAATCCCTAACCAATTTACTGAACCCTTCCTTACTCTCAGCAGCAGCAGTGTACAAAAATAAAGGAACTACTGAGACTTTAGAAAGACTCATTAGTTCGGTACTGGACAAAATAAGCGAACTATTGAGACTGAACACTATTTTGACGATGACATTTGATATTAAGTAAAAAACACTCAACGGTAGCGCCGCCAGGCAATATTTAGCGGAAGAAACGGGCAATTTTTAACAGCTCTACTAACACGTGTGGGTATGTTACAATTACGTAAGGTTACGATTTATATATGTCAATATAAATCTCTTACAGAGATAAGCTCGCCTTTTGTGTATTGTAATTTCTGTCCTATGTTTGTTTAATGTATGTTTGTATACTTATATATGCAATAAAGTGTTAAATAAATAAATAAATAACATGAGAAACAGGAAAAATTAATAAAAGAAGATTGACTGACGAAATAGGCTAAATGAGATCACACCGACTACTTACTACAAGTGTTCTATTACTCTGTGCTACAAGCGATCAATTGGCTTTAACAAGGAACATGCGAACTGGCCGACATTGAACCCTTTTGAGCTATAAATAGGCGCTCTATTTAGTTATATGTATCAATCACTATTAACCATAAATAGGTAAATTACATTCGTTCTATCAATTGCAGAATATCAACTTTTTTGAATCGCTCAAACTAGTGGTTGCCTTATCAAGTATTCTAAGTCTGTACAAGTGTTAAAGTTTTGAATAGATACTTATTCTCTTCAAAACTCGCATGTAGAGTCGCATGCGACACCCCGTGTGTTGTCTTATGTATTCGTTATAAACTTTCCAATGTATTTCTAATTTTATATCGTTTTAATTTAGAAAAAAAATTGCTTCAAAACTGGGACAGTATTGAAGACAAATGGTAACAGACATACAAACACACACACCTACAAACGGTTTTTCTGTTCTATGCTCGCGTTCACGCAAACTCTTACCCCACATGTATAATTTCTACTTATACACACATTTCTTTATTTGTAAACGCTTTATTGTACAAAAGAAGAAATTTACTTAAAACTATATACAAAGGCGGGCTTATCCCACAGCGGGATTACTTCCAGTCAACCATGTTCGTAAGGAACACATTCGTTCCGTATTCGGTAAAAATCTATGTAAGAGAAATGGTTATGAAAAATGGGAACTTTTAATAGTTCAGTCAGGGAACGAATTCAACTTCCGATAATTTTAAATCTAATTTTTTGAACATTGTCAAAAGTAGAGTAGCTAATGAATAATTAATGTTATGTTTTCTAAAAAAAGTTGCAAGAATAATGTAGATATTTATTTTTAAAACTTACAATATTAATTAAAACTTAATAATGCGAAGTCATTGCGCCACAAAAGATACTAAGAGGCTAAGAACTTCTAATACTATTTTCTATGAAATTGATTAAAAACTACTTTATATTTTTACCCGACTGCCACAGGAAGGAGGGTAAAGTTTTGAAAAAAGTTTGTTGTTTTCTGTGAAAAATATTACGACATAACAAACAAATGGTAGCTATTGAAATTTTTTTAGAAGTGCTTGTAGTGTGATGCGATGCAATGAACCGCAGTAGTAGCTTTAAAAACATATTGTAGGTTGTATAACTAAACACTAGAAAGAAAAAACTTCCAATTTGTCAGAAAATATTTATTATACTATCACTAATAGGATAGGCTCAACACTGTATTAATAATAAATTAATAAATATTTCGAACACTTACACCAATCATCTAGTCCCAAACTAAGCAAAGCTTGTGCTATGGATACTAGATAACGGATAAACATACATAAATATTTATATAAACATCCATGACTCAGGAATAAATGTTCATATTCATCACACAATCATTTACCCGTCGCGGGATTCGAGCCCGCAACCGTTGGTTTCGCTGACAGGGTCACTATCCACTACATCAATCGGTCACCGTATTGTGTGTAAAAACTCTGACCGCCGCGCCGGCACCGGTGACCGCAAACAATTGATTTTCAATTGTGCCTGCGTCGCGGCAGTTAACGTGTTAAAATTACCTGAAGTTCTAACCCAAACGTTTACGTTCGCTTACTGGACTATAATTCAAAGTAGCCTAACGTACCCACGTTTGCACATTTGATAAGGGAAGTCAACAAAAGACGCTATCTGTTTTCAAACAGAATGGTTTACATTATAGAGATAAGCGAAGTTAATATTTGTACAGTGAAATAGAACAGCAAAATGGTAAATAAACTATAAATAGGAACTTAGCACTTTATTTACTTGGTTGATAATTAGGTAATGTATCAACAAATCCATTGGTGGCCTAGCTGTCTTGCCATTGCCAATGTTATTTTAATATGTATGGCCAATAGTTATCACATGTAGATTTAGTTTAATGTAAATGACTTGGGGATCCAGATCAGCTAGTGAGTGGTGAGACTGAAGCAGGGGGCGCCGGCAGCGGCTCGCAGACGCCTTGGGGACGGCCTGCTACCAGCACAGGTTCGATGCATGGTAGTCAGAGTGTCTTGGTGATTGGTGATGTTCATTTGTTATCCACAAAGTATTGCCGGTCTACAAACTTCTATTTTCAAAACATTCAGGTAGAACCATTCCACTACCTTCAAGACGTTTTCAGATAAATTGTTGCATAGGCAAGTAAAACCTCCTTCGTAAAAAGGCATGTTATTTTATCGCTTTTCAGACAGACATTTGTTATTTCAATTTTAGTTAAATGCCTCTGTTTATTGACAATGATATCGAGTCATAAACAGAGCACACACCTCGTTTCCAAGTATCAATAAAACAGCATGTTACTGTATTTAATTCCACTATCTGGATCGGAAAACTTGTTGCAAGAAGCCTTGAAGGTATAGTTATTTATTGACATGATAACCGAAACGCCTAAAAAATTACAAAACAACTCCGTCTTATGTGTGCATCATTAAATACCCCCTGACTGTGTTATCAGCTTCTGTAACTATAAAGTCACCTGATATACAGTTATAATGTTTATACATATCTACAGTAACCCAATCGGTGGGTCTATTGTGTGTTTACGCAAAGTATTCTCGTTATAGTATTTCTATCGGTAATGCTACTCGGTCACGATGCGAGTAACAGTGACATAGCTATGTTTAATATAACGAGAACGGTTTGCGAGAACAAATAGACCCACAGGGTATTGATGAAAAATTTTCCAATAAAAAAGAATAGCGTAAATCGTTCACGGAATCTCTGACTAATTTGATCAACAGAAAAAATACTCTTTATTGTACAATTAACAAAAAATACACAAAGATTACGGATTTATCATTCCCTAATTAGATAAAAAATTAAGGAAAAAACCCCATATTTTTATAGCCTGAATCGATTCTATACGTGCTTTTGACCAAACTAATCTCAGGTTTCAGGTAATATATTAAATAACCTTGTGTACGGTCATTATCATTCTATATTATACAAAACCATAAATACAGCATTACCACTAATCATAAGAGTATTGTCCACTAACAATAAGATCAAAAACAAAAAACCTTGGACCTATTTAAGTTTGAGAGACCCATCGGCAACCACAATGAATGAGTCAAACGAATAGTCTATATTTATTCATGTTACGGTGGTGGCCATTTCAAGTCCCTCCCTATCTTACCTACCCTAAAGAACATCACCAATTGCTAATGTAAATGTTGTTAACATGGGTAACGAATATCATCAAGTCAATGACATGTATGTAGACGCGGTAGGAGTAGATTTTAATTTAGTATGATAAGCTTTACGTAGAATTAGCGGTGTTAGCAAATAAGATATTTAAGTAGTTTCGTTAGAATTTTTACTTGTAGTTTAGTATTGAAATACCTCTAGTAAATAATGAAGAATTTGAGGTACTTTACCCAACCAGCAGCTCAGTCTGCATGCTTATCAAAGTGAGTTGTAAAGTTTCTGAAGACTTCAAATTGCTGGTTGGAGTATTATGCATGTGGGTGTTGTAGATTTGGATACATACATATAGTTTTAAGTACCTAAATGTTGTAGCTTAGTGTTGTGCATTTACCGTATTTTAGAGAAAAGGAAAAGGGTCGAGGCATGTGTTGAGTAGTTAGGAAAAACAATACGAATAATTGTGCATTAATGCACCATGTACCAAAGCTTTGTGTCTAACATGTTTATGTTTTAAAGGTGGTAACGGCGGAGGGGATCGCGATCGGGACCGCGACCGCGACAGATACCCGCCTGGCGCAGACCGCTATCCAGATGACGATCGGTACCCAGACGACGACCGACCAAGTCGACCCGATCGGTACCCGCCGCCCGACGACCGGTACCCGGCAGGCCCTGATCTATACCCGGACAGATACCCGGGCGACCGATACCCTGCTGACAGATACCCTGACGATCGATACCCGCCTGGCGTAGGTCCAGATAGATATCCACCACCACTAGACCGCTACCCAGATAGATTTCCCTCAGGCAGTAGATATCCAGGAGATCGTTACCCTCTTGACAGTGGACGATATCCTTCTTACGATTACCCATCAAATGACATCGGTAGATACCCCGCCGGAGACAGGTACCCTGTCAGCAGATATCCTATTGACGTGTACCCCGATAGATATCCAAGCGATCGGTATCCAGCTGACAGATATCCGATTCGTGGCAATAGTGGGAGATATCCATCGTCGCGACCGTGGTACCCCAGCCGCTATCCTGACAGATTCGATCAGGACCGTTATCCTGGCACGAATAATGATTGGGGACGGTATCCTTTTAGTCGGTATCCAGTTGGTGTCAACAGAGACCCTATACCGTTGGGTGGAGACCGTTATCCCGATCTTTATGATAAATATCCGCCGACCGGATCGTCATACCCCGGTGAGCACATTTAACATTAAAATTATGACAGTGTTTTGCAGTCGTAAAATAATAACGTTATTATAATGCCGATTGGAATCTTTCACAGCAGGTTATGGCCGCGGTGGTTACTATGGGGCAGACTATCCTGGATCGGACCGTTATCCCGTTCCAGATCGAGGAGTTCGACCAATTCCCGGTGGAGATAGGTAAAGAAACCGACAAAAAACTAAAGAAACTATAAATTATTAAATAAGTACCTAGATAAGATTTTAGCATCGTTTCTTAATTTATAGATATCCTGCGGAGCCCAGACCTGGTTTTGGAGTTAGACCAGTAAGACCTTTACCTGTTTTGCCTGAAAGACCAGGCGGATATCGTGGAAACTATCCACCACCAGGGCTTGACAGACCTGTTGGTAAGTTCAATCATTTGCTGATGGACATACCGGTGAGATGAAAGCATACTTTAAAACATACCTACTAATTATTTTATTAAAGGTGGTGGTTATGGAGGATACGATGAAGGTCCAATCGGGCCTGGTGGTCCAATTGGCCCGATCGGGGGCCCTGTTGGGAGACCTCCAATAGGTCAGAGGCCATGGCAAGGATCTCGATGCGAGGAAGACAGTTTTAGACAGGTCGGCCGGCAAAGAATGCAGCGAAGATTTGTGCGTCGCTTTACCACCGCTCAGTCTCTAGCGCATTGTCAACGGGAGTGCATAGAAGCTAGAGACTTTATCTGTCGGTCATTCAACTTTAGGTAACTGTTCATTTTAACTAGATATCTATACAGGGCGTCCCAAAGTTATGGGACATGAAGGGGAAGTACCTTAAATATTGTAGATAGTGAATTTTGCTCAAAGAAGACTTTATGTTATTTTTAAAAGTTAGTAATTCTGCATTCATAGATTTTCTAAAAATTACTTGCTTCGGCTGGGAATCGAACCGACTTAAATGTGAAAAAAAAAACACCCTACTTTTATGATGCCAATCGAAAGAATAGCTAAAAAATAATAACTCTGCCTAAGTAACATAGTATTTTAAAAGAAAGGAACAACATAAAATGATTGAGTCAAATTTCAAGAAAGTTATTTATTGCCGACGACGTTCGAAAAGTAGCGATATTATCATTCCAAAGATAGCATTGATTATTCGTAAATAAGTACCCACTTCATAAAATAGGTACTAACATAGTTTTCCTTATTATAAGTGCACGTGTAGATGAAATGATAAAACTTGTATTTCAATACGTCCTCTGTAAGCTAGACAGAAGGCAAATTAAAAACAAAAATAAATAATTTATAATTTGAAAATGGAACAGTTTATGACAGCGTTTGTTTGAATGCATACTTTTTAAGATATTTTAAAAAGAAGTGATATTTTTAAATGTTGTTCTTAAATTTGAAAATGGAACAGTATGTGCGAGCGTTTGTTTTTCGGATATTGATCTGTTTAGTCTCAATTCACTTACACAAGTGTTATTGTGTTAATTTATTGCGAACATGGCATATCAAGTAAGTTTTGATCTAATGGAAGCATATTTTTTGAACGATAAAGATATCTCTAGAAGTTTGCGGTGGTATGGCGTAAAATATCTTGATAGACAAATACCGTCTCGTAAAGTTTTGAAAAGGCTTGTGAACAATTTGAAAACTCTGGGACGTTTCGATAAACGCCCAAGAGAACCACAGCAAGAAAACCATACGATCAACGACGAAGAACTTGGTATTTTAATTTACTTTTCGGCTTTTCCGAAAGCATCGGTGAGAGAAGGAGAACATGAAATTGGAGTTTCAAAAAGTAAAATACACCGTGTATTAAAAAAACACGGTTTTAAGAGTTATGTTGAAGGACGATTGGTTCAAAAATTACTTCCGGGCGATACAGAAAGGAGAAAAAATTTCTGTCTTGATATCCAGGCACGATTGCTCGAAGATCCAAATTTTTTGGATAATATTATTTGGACAGACGAATCTAACTTTAGCAATAACGGTATGTATAACCGCAACAATAATCGTATTTGGTCTAAAGAAAATCCCCTACGAGTGACTGAAACTAATAACCAAGTGCGTTTTTCACTCAACTGTTGGTGCGGACTTTTAAAAAACCGGGTTTTCTTAATCCATTTTTACCAAGGAACCTTGAACACAGAAAAGTATTTAGGAATACTTCAAATTTTAAGGGATAAGATAAGAAACCATTCCGCGGCGGAGCAAGAAAACTTAATTTTCCAACAAGATGGAGCTCCGGCTCATAATAGTCGGAGAGCAGCAGATTTTCTAAATGAATGTTTTCCTACATGGATTGGTACAAATGGACCGATTAGATGGCCGGCCAGATCCCCGGACCTCACACCATTAGATTTCTTCTTTTGGGGATACGTGAAAGATATGCTATACAAAAAGCGATACGAGAACGTAGGCGAGTTGCAAACAGAATTGTGCCATATCACATCGAGTGTTCACCATAAAATGATTAGAAAATCAACAGGCAGCGGGCTCATTAAAAGATTGGCGATTTGCGTAAGACAAGAGGGATCACATTTTGAGCATTTAATTAATTAATTTACAAAAAAATACCTACTTAATTGACTACGGCAGTTTCATGTATGTTTTTTATTTGATTAAAATGATTAATTTCACGTTGTTCCTTTCTTTTAAAATACTATGTTACTTAGGCAGAGTTATTATTTTTTAGCTATTCTTTCGATTGGCATCATAAAAGTAGGGTGTTTTTTTTTCACATTTGAGTCGGTTCGATTCCCAGCCGAAGCAAATAATTTTTAGAAAATCTATGAATGCAGAATTACTAACTTTTAAAAATAACATAAAGTCTTCTTTGAGCAAAATTCACTATCTACGATATTTAAGGTACTTCCCCTTCATGTCCCATAACTTTGGGACGCCCTGTATACCGGATGAGTTTTTTACCGAAAGGAAAAATATAAGGCATATTAGGTAAGTGAAATAGAAGGTATTTTCATAGGTAGTTTAATTTTTTTTTCTCTTCAAAACCATAAAATTTAATAAAATGTTGTGTCATTTGACGGTCGCGTTTGTAGCCTATTCCACATTATTACATCATTAAATTAAATAAATATAAAAAACTTGGAGAAAATATGAGTTCCAAATAAATTTCGCATGATAGGATCCCTACGAATCCCGCCAGTCGCATATCAATCTCCGGCAGGCGCTTGGGTCGATGATGGTTTTGAAAAAAAAAACTACCTATGCCAGTACCTTCTATTTCACTTACCTAATATGCCCTATTTTTTTC
Source organism: Oegoconia quadripuncta (assembly GCA_949316235.1). NCBI lineage: Eukaryota > Metazoa > Arthropoda > Insecta > Lepidoptera > Autostichidae > Oegoconia > Oegoconia quadripuncta. The sequence goes on from OX438757.1 coordinate 8,466,906, forward strand.
CTTACGGTAAAATAACTCATACTTATTACCAATTGCATTGTTTTTTGGCGTAAAGTATAAGACAGAAAAGCATAACGAGACACTTTTATGTAATTCCTTGGGATAACAATGCATCTATCTGACCCAATATATTTTAGACGGAAATACCGATGTTTATCTTTGTCATAGACGGTAGTGAACGATTATTTCCACCAAGTGAATTGTTTGCTTAGTTTGCTACCTTACCAGAATGACAATTTTGTAAACGCATTGAGCCAAAGTAAAGTTCTTTCGTATATACCTAATAAAATATTCACAGGGATGGCGGCTACAATGCAGAGGCACGTGATAACTGTGAACTAAGTGATCGTGATACCAGGGAATTGGATGCAGCTAATCCAGCTCATTTCGATAACACAGCCAACGAGTACGATTTCTATGAACGCGCTCTTGGACGCATTGCTGACGATTGCTTGGATGGTAAATACTCTAGTCAAACGAGTCTCTACGTGTCCGATATCCTAGAATATTAATGTGTGAAATCTTACAGTATCGCAAGTGTGTAACGAAGACGGAATGGAATTCACTCTGCGGCTTCCCGAAGGTTTTTACGGACGTATGTACACTTATGGATTCTACGACCGTTGCTTCTTCCGCGGTAATGGTGGAAATAATAATGTCCTGCGAATTACCGGAGCCCATGGATATCCTGAATGTGGAACTCAACGTGTAAGTGTTTTGGATAAATACTGGCTTTTGTACTTGACAACAACAGCCACTACTCTGTAACATTTTAATATACAATTCTTTGTAGATAGTAGTTTGTAGTATGTCTTAGCCTTAGCAGCAGTTGCAGAGTCCCACGAAGTGATGAACTGTTCGCCATACTTAACTAAAGCTCTAGTTACGTAGTTAATTTAAACGTCTATCGGGCTTCGACATTAATAATATATAAAGCTTTAGAATATAAAACATGCTTTGTTTTCAGTATGGAGAAACGATGACAAATATAGTAGTCGTCCAATTTAGTGACAACGTGCAGACATCTCGGGACAAACGATTCAACTTGACCTGCCTCTTCCGAGGCCCAGCGGAGGCTGTGGTGACTTCCAACTACATTGGTGCTGGGTGAGAACTCATATCCTGAAAGTCATGATGTGTCTATTTGAAAAACTGACTTAGTAATTCGTCGTGGGTTGGAATGAGAATAGTAGACCAATAAAATAGTTTTGAGGTTTTTCAAATAGACAATCGTGACCTATAAGCAGAATTAACAGTTAACTGACTTTTCGTGACTTTTGTGAGTTATCGCTTTTAGTGTTTAGAGTTTTAATGGTGTTAAATACCTACATTACATTTACATATCTACTTGGACGTAACTTGGAGTATTTCCAAAACATCTAACTGGATCTGTTGAAATAAAACAAGCCTTGAGTTTATGTTTATGCATAATGGTGGCCAAACTTGGGTTATTGTGATCTTTTGTTTGATTTAGTCATGTGTGTAGACGGTAGCAAGGCGTGAAATGTTTTGTTTTGTCATATAATATGTTTATAATATTTGGTTTTGAATATTTATTAACGTTGGCTTTATAGTTTTTGGCGGTTTTGAGTGCTGTTATATCACTAACAGCTACTAACGACTGACTTTGAATGGATTCTTGTAGTCAAATAATTTTACAACAACAGGAACAGAACACGTGTTTTATACACCGTATATTTTCGTTTTTTTGGAGCTAAAGCTCTATTCATATTAGTGGTTAGTATATTCTTATTTCGGAAAATGAAAAAATTACGATAAAACCATGAGGTTTAGTATCGAACGGCTTTATCAGAGTCAACGACCAGCCAGCGACTTAGGAACATTGCGGCGGCGCCACATCTAGTGTACATGTGTCGGCGCGCCGAACAAGATCATAAACTACGGCAAATCGACGCTTTACTCGTTAGAAACAGTATCAAATTTCATTGGGTGCTATGGGATTTTGCCAGCGGCGTTCTGTGTGTGTGTGTGCAGTCTTTGTATGGATATGTAATAACGCGTGGTACGATTTGAGTGCAGTACCTACTGAACGAGGGGACAGGTTATTAGGCATATTTACTGGATTTAGCGTTTTAACTCTCGACAAAAAACGACGGGTGTTATGGTTTTTGACGGCGTTCTGTGTGTGTGTACAGTCTTTGTCTGGACGTATCTCACTAATGCGTGGACCAATTTTATATTAAAGACAAAACAAGGGGATAGGTTCTTAGCCATGTTTGATGGAAATCTGTTAAGCAGTTTCGAGGATATTTAACGTTTAACACAGTTGGTTTAATTATCTGGATGATATCGCTTGTTTTCTCGTTTTTTTATAAGTTATTGACCTCGTCTACGCAAATGAGATACTTTTTCTATTATGATATGAGGTTTTCGGCTTGGAAACCAACGGAAATTTACGATGTATAATAATTATTATTCTATGTCGAATTCCTTCAAAGTCAAACAATGTGACATTAGAAGGTCAACTTCAAGTTTAACAGTAGCCTTGGTTATGACTTTGTCGACAGGTCGGGCAGTCCAATCCCCATTGAGTACCTTCCAGAGGAGAGTTCGCTTAACTCCAAGGTTCGACTGATGATTCTGTATCAGGGTCGTCCGACCACTACCATTGCCGTGGGAGATCCTCTCACCTTCAGGCTAGAAGCTCAAGACGGGTACAATTACGCCACGGATATATTTGCAACCAACGTCATCGCAAGGGATCCTTATTCCGGTCGATCAGTGCAACTTATTGACAGAGGAGGGTATGTAATCAATCACCTTGATTTCTTTAATGTTTATCTATAAAATCATCATCATCATACACGTCCCCACTTGTGGGGCACAGCCTCCTCTCACTGCGAGAGGGTATGGGCCGTAATCCATTGTGTTAGATAAACCAGCGACAAAGTACGACCGGTTGGTGTAGTGGATAGTGACCCTGTTAGCGAAACCAACGGTTGCGGGTTCGAATCCCGCGAAGGGTAAATGTTTGGGTGGTGAATACGAACATTTATTCCCGAGTCATGGATGTTCATATAAATATTTATGTAGTTGATCCGTTATCCAGTATCCATAGTGCAAGCTTCGCTTAGTTTCGGACTAGATGATTGGTGTAAGTGTCCGTATTTAGTTAGTAGTTGTTATAAATATTTTGGCAAATCTCATAGAAATTAAAGAGTTCGAACGCTTTGCGTGGTTTTGTTAATACATTTTTCAGACGAACGATTGCTGTAGTGTGCAGTAACCTTGCCGTAGGCAGTCACGGTTGTTGGTTCAATTCCGATAGAGGTAAATGTTTGATATGATGAATCATCATGGCAGCCACAGGACGTCCATTGCTGAACATAGGCCTCGGATGATACGAACATATATTTATTTATTTGAGACACAAACAGTTGCTTATTACATTATTTGTTCACCTTTTCTCCTACGTTACATAATCTATTTATATATTTAATTACCTACATTATAACTTAACCTAGTTTGGGACTAGGTAATTGATGTAAACGTTCTAAATATTTTATATTATTTACATGTGTATTTCTTCAAAATATAAACTAATCGAAAAAATATAATGCAAGTTTTAAGTATGAAAATGCGATTATTAATCAATGCGATTATTTTACCCACTTATTCTAAAAAAAAAATATATTAGAAGACTGAACGCCATGAGTTTCCGAACAATTGCAGAGCACGGTAAAATTTTTGTTTTACAAAGGATTACAGTAGTTTTTCCTTTGTAAGGATGATGTAATCTTCGCCATGCCATTATTGAAACAACCACAAGGCCGTACTAACTTCTGCTTCGATGTTTGAATCTGCAGAGCCTTGAACACCGGTCGTAAGGTCGCATGGCTAGATAGTGTTTTGGAATATCATCATATATCCACTGTCGCCTTTCCATCTTCGAATTACCAGACAAGGACAGGGATCTCATCAAGTATTGTTTTTTCTTCGTTCATAATGCGGCCTGCTAAGGTATTGAAATACATCTCCACTCCATCAGAAAAGTAATATTTATAATTAAACCTTATCGTGTTATAAATTATATCATACACGTAATTCGATCACGAGTAGGTAGGTATGCATCAAGTGATACGAAAGCCACGTGCGATAATACACTCTTGTGATACAGTTTCGATTTGATTTCACTTTCAGATGCCCCGTCGATCCTGATGTGTTCCCTGAACTTGATAAAGGACGTAGCGGAGACTCCCTCGAAGCCAGGTTTAACGCCTTCAAAATCCCCGAATCCAATTTCTTGGTATTCGAGGCTACCGTGCGGACGTGCAGAGATGGTTGCCAGCCCGTTAGTATTTATATTTCTGTATTATCTATCATTCAAGCTGTATATCACTGTGTTCTTTAAACAAGCGTTGTTATTAATATCTCAAGTACTTATTATGTTTTATAATAAATCATCGTACAAACACGTTGAATTACGTCAATGATTGTAAATATGTCATTGGGTACATTAAGTTTGCAGAGGTCATCATTATCTGGATGCACACGCACATGTAGGCATCTAAACGAATAACCATTTTTATATTTCTATTTCATTTTATATTTCTAGGCGTATTGTCCAAGTCACACGGGAAGAACAGAGCCATCATTCGGCCGCCGTCGAAGAGATGTCAATTCTACAATTGAAACAGAAAGGAATGATACTGCTGAGTCTTCTACAGACGGCACTGTTAAAACTGACAAAACGGATGTAAAAGACATCGGGGCGGTCTACAAAGTGTCGTATGAGGAGCCAGGAGTCGATAAGTATTTAAAAGATGAAGTCGAAACGCCAAGCCATGTCAGGAAAATGATCGAGGTAAGACATTAATGCTCTCAATGTTTTATCTTAAGGATTAATTTGTGATCAAAGTACAAGGTACAAAATGTAGTGATGTCAAATCAAAGGACAAAGTCCAACCGAACTTATGATAAGAAATTGTATAGGTAGATACCTATTACAGTTTTATTTACATTTTTCAAATGAAACCGCACTGTCGCAGGTTGGTCGTAGGTACATGGTAAAATTAAGCATATTCACGAAGGTTTAGCATCATTTAAACTTACTCGACTGCCATTTCATGTTATGGTCATATTATCATACAAGATCAGACAGCACTACCGGTTGACAATGTTTCATAGATTTCAGAAGTGATATGTAGGTAATCTATGTCAAATGATCTGGGCACAGTATTTTGTGATTCCAGTGTAGCAAATGCGAAATTCTTAAAAACAGCTTCGACAATTTTGTTTTTAGGTAAATAATTCACAAATTTAAGAGAAATTAGAATGATTAGAACTGAAGGATTTTCTGAGTTGCGAGCTAAACTAAAAAAATTATCTTGCGACTAAATGAGTAGATAGGAGGTAGGTTAAGTATTTTCTGCTAAACGTTAGAACGTGTAATGTGCCTAAATTTTAAAATCGGCGAAGACAGACAGATAAGACTATTGAGAAGTACCTAGCAGTCATACCAAGCTCCTTACCTAACAACTTTGCGGTCACCAACAATCCAACTTTGCAATTAGAACAAATTTTGCCATAAAAAGCGACGTGAATCGCGCTTTGTAAGAGGTCCAGCAGTGGACTTGTATGGGCACTTGTAGAGCGGTAAATAATTGATAGTGCTATTTGGTTTATTACTGTTGAATCAGCTTGCAACACCACCGGTAAAATTATTACGTCACTAATTCACGGTTTCATGAGCAAACTTACACATTAGCACGTGGGGTCGGCGGGTTGGCGATCACATACTTACATCCCTGGTATGTGATCGTCAACTCGGTAGGTAGGTACCCTGTATTAGGCAGTAATTTGTGCCTGTATTCCATGGTCAGGTGTGATTGAGATTAAGTGCTAACCCGTTGTGCATAAAACATGTGATCATCCATCTAAGGACTATAATCCGTTGCTTAACATCGGTAATCGAAAAAGAATAGCTAATGTAACTGTGCTACGAGTGCTTCTCGTTAGTCGTATGATTAGCATAAACGCAATAAAAAATAATTAACACGAAGTAACTGAGGTGGTGATGCTGCAATAATTTCAACATGTTTTTTAAAATTTTCTAAGGTGTTTGACAACCGAAACGAGTTGCTGGAAGAGAATGGGCCAGCGGATTCGTCTCCAGTGGTAGCGGCTGCTGGAGTCTGCGTGTCTCCTTACCATTACAGAGCACTTTTGGTGGCATTGTGCGTCCTTTTGTCTCTGCTGCTTGCTATGTTAACTGCAGCTTTATATATTTATAGGTAAGTGTAATATACCTAATATACATACTTCGAAAAAAACACTGTTGGTCGATGAATTCTTGACCTACGCTTTGAATTTAAAACGGCTCTTCTAACAAAAGACCTAAGAAATGGAGAATGAACTACGGTCACTACGCAAACGTGCCCTACTAATAAATTCCGGGTCGTGATCTTTTAGGGAAAAAATATTTCTAAATTCAGATGTGTTCAGAAATTGTTTTCTTATTTCTTGAAATTATTCAAGTATTCAATTAACTAATTATAGTTATTTGTATTTTCTTAATATTTCACTAGACGGTATTGGCGGGTGCTACGTAAGAACATGCAAGTCTCGGCACCGGCGCCAACACTTCGGCCCGTAACACCGGGAATAGGTCCCAGGCCAACGCGACCCTCTCTGTTCTCCGCTTCGCATTTACATAAACCCTTTTCTCTGAGGTAAGTTTTCGGGAAAAAATATGAAAGATACAACCTACATTATTTAATAGGTAAGAGGAAAAAGCCATGGCTCCTATGAAAACATAATTGCAATTGTGCTAAGCGCCAAAACAATGGATCATTTCGCTGACGGAAAGTACGATGAACTGACTAAGCAGACTAATATACATGTTATATAAATATATATGTCGTAAGATAAACTTCTCTACAACTATTAATGCAACCATTAAGTAGATCTTGTGTTACTAATAAAACCGGTGGTATACCCAGGTACCTACTCCATGGAATATTTTGAGTGTGCCCACTATTAATTTCGTCGTATCCTTCGGATTTTAAAAGTATTTACCCTTCTGACATTTTTAATCGTTTTTCTTTATAGCGGTCTAGGTAGAACCTTCGCAGAGGTCGGCGAGGAAGCCGGATCGGCAGGTCGTCTTGCGAACGCGTTCGACGACGGCAGCGAGCCCATCTACACCGACCCTTCCCTATTCGAACGCTCCCGGTCTCTACGCTCACTCCACTCCCTCGATCTAACGCCCGACAGACGTGACCATCGCGCATAATCACCGCATCAATTATGCAATTTTTGTCTTAATTTTTTAAAATCTAACTCCAAAGATAATTAAGTAATAGGTACTGTTGTAAACTGCCATGAATATGCTCACTTTATCCGTCCATAGTCCCTTTTGGGTGCAATAGTGAGAGTATTTTTTTTTAAATGAATTCCAAAATGTCCTTAATTTTTTAAAGCATTTTTAATTAAGATACTAATAAATATTTACAATGATTTTAATTATTTGTTTCCCTTTCACCCTTAGCCACAAATAAATATATTCTACCCTATTGGATATATATTAAAATATATATTCTATTGTAACTTTTAAGTACAAAATAAGTAATCAATTAACACAATCAATTCATCCAACCTGTAATTGAAAGAGGAACTGTCATTTATTACATTCATCCAATCATTAATAGATTTACTTAAATCCAATAAAATATTTGAAAGCAGCAGCATGTACGGAAAAAGAAAATCAAACCTCTGTGAACTTCATATTATACATAGAAAGTGCTCGCTCCCTTTCATAGGCACATTATTCCTTTAAGTTGGTTCTTCACCTGTAAGGTGGATAAAGAATCTGTTAGTATGACTTACAATAAATTGTAAGAGAAAATGTTAATATGCCTTATAATTATCAATATAGGTTCACCTTAATCCATATTGGACATTTAAGATAACATTTCATAAACAAAATTTTTGCAGGCTAAATTATCGCTACTAAGCGATTTCTACTAGAAAACCTTTTAACCAGATTATCACACTGTTAATTGGTTCATTAGTAATTAGCTTCTCATACACAACATTCCTTCACAAAAGTACAAACTTGATCTTCATGCATTGTTTTAGAATTACAAGGTACATTATGCCTACATATTATGTCATCTATTTAAACTCATCATCATCCCACTAGTCCACTGTTGGGCATAGGCCACCCAACACTTAACAGAGCTCGATCTGTAGCCTTATGTATCCAGAGCCCAGCTTATCAATACACCCACATTAAGTCATAGGCATATGTAATTGTGGAACTCCAGGTCAGTTATTTAATTTAAAAAAAATATTAATATACTTAGATAATCACATATGATAAGGTGCAGGTGTTGGAACACTCATGAGAGGAGAGTCCAAGTACTCCATTTCACTTGTACTAGGAGCAGGTTCTACTTGTGTATTCAGTTTCTGCTGTAAGGTCTCATACAGCTTATGGACAGATTCGTTATGCTGCGTTCCAGGCTGCAGAGCCTTCATCAACGTCTGTATTCTAGTATCAGGGAGTTTAGGGTGAATATACCACAGTAACTTGAGCAGATGTCTTGTAACATTGTCCTTAGATAGACCAGCAAAAAAGAACTCATCAAACAACACTGTACTGAAATCTTCTCCTTGGAACTCATCAGGTAACTGAATAAGTAGAGCCACTAAGGCATGTAAGAATGGATCTTCATATGCTCTGCCATCTTTACAACTGCCTAGAATACTTAGAATACGTAGTAATGCTCCACGGTCTCGTAACTTCGCTGCATGCAGTGTGTAGTACATTGCTAGGACACCACAAACAGAGCTTTCTCTCATGTAAGCTTCGCAGGCATCCGGTGGAGGTCCTGAATGTTCGATAGTTGTAATAGCAGACTCCCTTTCATCTGCAGGTAGTTTACTATGTAAGGCTCTAACTTGGTCATCAACCATTAGCGACATCAATGCTGGTAGGTATTTAGTGACAACTTGACTGTCAAGTTTGGGCTCTTTGAATTCTTGAGAATCTATCATCACCCAAGCACTTAATCCTAGGGCCAGCATTCTTAATAATAAAATCAGAATTGTATTGTCTCGTGGAAGCCCTTCAGTGTTTATTAAATGTTGTAAAATTTTAATAGCAGATGTTGCTAAAAAATTAATAGCATATGGGTCACATAAAGTCATGGATAGGTCTCCTAAAACTTGTTCTTGGCCTCTCTTTATACTGTCCAGGAAGCCTTGAAGTTCCCTTGACCTCTTAATATCAACATTTCTCTCTCTGATGCAGGCATCCAAACACCAAGTGAACTTGTGACATGGGTCAACTGATATAATATCTTGTATCTCCAAATCATGCAAGGCCATTAGTAGTTCTGCTCTCAATGTACAATAGTGAACATTTCTTGTCCTCAGAAACAGAGTTCGGAGGAACTGTAAAACCATGTCATAAAGTTTAACACTATTGCCGATCATGTGTGCTAACTTCTGTACAACAGCTCCCTGTCGTCTAACTTTTGGTGATGGTGAAAAGAATAAATTTGTTAGATTCTCATGGTCAAATAATACATTTTCCTTCTCTCTAATATATTGACTTAGTAAAGGTGAGACTTCATCACCAAACAGTGACTGATTATCCTGCCAAATTTGTCTTTTCACTTCTGTGTCTGTATCATTATACAATTCTCTGTCTCGTACCAGTACTCTAAGGTACTTATCGTCAATATGAGGAGTATTCTTCAGTATACCCATTATTACTGGTCTGAGCGCTTTCACTCTAACAACTGGAAAGCTTTTGGACAATAGTTCTTTTAATTTCTTATCATTTTCCTTCCCTTCTTTGGATCCAACTTCGTTTATATGGACAATGAGTTTGTCTCTTAGTTCTTCTAATACTGATGTGTGAAAGTCTAATCTGCGGACGCCGTGGAGATCAAGAAGAGGCAGCATGGGCCTTAATGAAGGTAATAGAATACCATTTTCCAATTGGAATTCTTCAATAGCTTTTAAAGGATCTGTACAACTAGTAAGAGCGTCCCGAAGGAAGGCTTGACCTGGCACTCCGACGTCTTCCAAGCCGGTGCCAGGTAATTTACTTGACGATGCCATATTTGACGAAGAATAACTATTGCGTCCAAAGAATTTTTATTGCAACTTTCAAATTCAAATATTACGAAAAATCGGAAGCAATCTGAAAATCCGAAAATCCACACACAACAAACAACACCCATTGCCAGTTTTTTTTTCGTTTTTTTCACTCCTCTCGGGGAAGGCAAAGGGATCGAAGCCTATACAGCCATGTCTTATTTATTTAGTTTAAAATATAAGTGAGTCTCAGTCAAAACAAGTAATTCGTCGTGAATTGTTATGTCAAGTCATCTGTCATAAATATAATACATTTTCGGGCTTTTTGGCGGGATCTCGGCGAGTGAAGTAGCATTTTTGTTTATAATTCCTAGTGCATTCTGTCTTTTGAAGCTTAATAATGGCAGAATATTGTGCAGCAAACGTTAGTGATGGTGTACAAGTGAAGGGAAGTGTAAATTAAAGTGCGTAACAGAGCTTTCGGGTTCCCACAAGAAGCCGCCAAAATCTTTTGTAAAGCATTCTGCCACTTTACAGAAGAATGACTTGACCATGCCTAGACTCTGTATACGCCAAGTATACGACGAATTACTTGTTTTGACTGAGACTGACTTACAAACTGAAGAAATAAGATAAATAAGACATAGCTGTATGGGCTAGATCCCTTTGCCTTCTCCTAGTGGAGAAAATAAAACTAAAAAAAAAAAGAAGGAAATGAGAGAGCTGACTTCTTGTGCAGATCCATTGTGGAGAATTCACAAGCTGAACATTTTGCTGTGGATGTGATGTTACCATGTACCGATGTTATGCCCGTAATCAAAAACAGCCTAAAACAAAAATGGACAATTTTATGGCAAGATTCCCTGCGACATAAAGGCAAATGGTATGGAGATATTCAAAAGGAAATCGGGTGCTCGTGGTTCGACAAGGGCTCGTACAGATGTAGAGACTTTTACACTACCCTATGCCGTTTGAGGATTGGACACTGCCAATTCAACGCTCACTTGCATCGTATGAAAATGATTTTATCACCAGAATGCAACCATTGCAGTGGCGAAGAGGAACAAACCTTGAACCACTTGTTTTATACATGCACTGCATTTGAATCACAGCGTAGAGTATTAGTAGAAAAGCTAAGGAACATATATCAGTCAGGAGAAGAAATCCCGCGTGACCTGCAGAAACTACTGGCTAATCAGGATGCCTACATGGCAATTTATTATTTTCTGAAGGATGCAGGGAAAAAAATTTAAATAACATAAATGCTACTGCAGCAGGGCAGTATGGGTGGAAGCCCTTAGCCCCAAACAAAAAAAAAAAAAAAAAAAAAAAAAAAAGAAATGTTTAATATACGCCATAAAATAAAAAGTTGAAGTTGAATTGTTTGAACTTATTTTAATAAAACAGAGTGGTGCGCACAAGACGGGAGTGAATTGAATTGGGTGTAAGCTGGATTCTTTGTCTGGAATTATCTTACCGTTACCATAGGATGTCGGACAAACAGAAAATGTAAGTCTTGTCGCTTTTTACTCTTTTGCATAATACGGCCACTGGTGAGCAAATAATTTATTTGAAATAAATAATTCCTTACGGTTATATTTTGGAGCTGTGATAACTGCATAGACTTAATACTTAAACTTGTTCTGGCAATGGTAAGTTGGAATGTCAGGCATTGCAAGTTCGAATGCTAAATCTGATCCCGGTGGTCCGGTGTAACGGTCACGGTGTAGCCTTCGCACCTCTAGAAGTGGGACTCTATCAAAGACTCATTGGCATAAGGTACAATGGAGCAGACCCATATTGTTAATGAGTCCCCTTGAAGGTGTTTCCATGGTGTCTTTTAGGAACTCAATGGCTGTAGACCGGATCCCTTACCTGGATAACTTAGCTCAACTAATAATATTGAAGTTAGCTCCCTTGTCTAGTGCAAAAAGAGAATGATATTTGAAGGCATTAATGAGGCCAGCACAGTCAGCCAGAGTGTACAAAAGAAAGGGCTTTTAAAGAAGTTAGCCCAACCCCCTGCAGGTGGTTTAATATCTGGAATACAGAGATTGCAAGCTATGATTCTTAGGGGGTTTGCAATCTCTGTATGCTGGATACCGTGCCAGCTATTAGCAGAACTTTAATTCACATGTCATTTGCACTACTAATCTGACCTGTTTTTGTGTGAGCTACTGGTATGTTTGTACATCATCTGTATTATCATATCAAATTTTCTTACTCTACAGGCTAATATGTGGCGATGTAAATGGAAATTTCAATTCTATGTTTTCACGCATAGAGTCTGTTGTGAAGAAGTCAGGACCATTTGACATCTTACTTTGTGTTGGGAATTTCTTTGGTGATGACAACTCGCAATTGGATGCATACAGAATGGGAACTAAGAAGGGTGAGTAGTGCACCAAGTCATACTCACAGCCAAAGTGATCAACAAATACGTATAAGTTTTTATTTCTCCACAAATGTAAATATCTATTTCAACAAAGACTAAAATGTATGATCACAATAAGCTATAATACATACCTACGTAATGTGACGCCTGTTTCCCGTAGGGGTAGGCGGAGACCACAGACTTCCACTTGGTTCGATCCTGACACACCTGTTTTGCTTCATTCACTGCCATAAGGTTGTTCATACATACTTGTCAGTTTAGGGTACTCTTGACTTGGCCATCCTTTAGACGTCCCCCATTTGATCATGGTACGTTCGCCATGGTCGTCCCCTACCAGCACTACCATCCACATTGCTTCGTATATCTCTTTCGTAAGTCTTCTTTCATTCATCTTCTCTACATGTGCAAACCATCTCAGCATACCTTTTTCAATCTTTGTCACTTCACCACTTCTTCATTCAAACTGCTTAACTCCCTAATTACACTATTCCTGATTCTATTTTTCAAAGTCACCCCATTCATACTTCTCAATGATCTCATTTCAACTGCATTAATTCTACTTTCATTCTTCTTTTGCCATACCCAGCATTCACTCCCATAAATCAGTAATTCTGGCTCCTCATAAGCTATAATATGTATATATAAATCCCAGTAAAATTGACATTAGTGTATTGATTTACAATCTGCTTCCTGAAATTATGTTTATTTGTATATGATACTTACATAATTATTAAATTCATGTACTAAACCATAATAATATAGTCAACCACTGATTAAATTATTACATAGGATTTTTTGTATTAAAAAAATTGGCAAATTAATTGTGTAAATTAATATTAGTGCTCCATAATAATTAAATGGAAATGATGATGATGTGATTTGTGAATGTCATTTGGAGCACTAAAATATTTTCTTCACATTTAATTCATTTTACCAATTTGTTGACATTCGAGTTCGGTTTTATTTTCATTTATGATTAAAACTAAGAGAAATGTTCTTGCCATATTTGACGAAAATAGGTTCAGCAAATACAAAGATATATAATGTCCAACTCAGTTGTTTTGTATACCTGGAATTTCGAAATGTTTAGTTACTGAGGGGAGTACTAAATTTTAAATGTATTTTATTTTCAGTACCTGTAACAACCTATGTGTTTGGACCATCTAATCCTGAACATGTGCAGTATTATGGGGAAGAAGGATCTGATATTGTCCCAAATGTCATTTACATGGGTAAGAGATGTGCCATTTCCTGTAATCAAAACTTAAGTTCAGTGTGATTGTGTGTGGGTGTTGCTCTGCCTTAGAAATACACCATTTTTAGAACTGCAACTTGTTAATGGTACGGAGAGAAATGTTTTTAAAGAATATGCTTTTTATTCTAGGTAAAAGGGGAATATTCACAACAAGTTCAGATGTAAAAATTGCTTACATGACTGGTTTATCAAGAAGAGAGCTTGGGAAAGAGATCCCTAAATGTACATTTGAGCCCAGCGATTGTAGTGCTTTGAGAGATGCTTGTTTCAGAGGTCAGGCAGAGTATAGAGGGATAGATGTGCTGATCACAACCCTGTGGCCTGTTGGTATACAGCAAGACGAATGTCAGAAGGTACATAAAGTATTTAATTATTATATAGTACTTGTAGGAGTTTGGAATCTATTTTCCTATGGATGACAATGATGGATGTATTTCAGTAGGGCTAATGAAACATTTGTGGCGCAGTTGCCTCTCATTCTATGCTATAAGCAAAGTTAAGCACCATTCGGCTTGGTCAGATCTTGGATGGGTGAGCACTAGTGGCATTTTTTAGAAGTGTTTCCGTGTTTGCGAGGACTCGTTTGCTTTTTTTTTTTCAATATGACTGACTGGCCAAGTTGTTGGCTTAAAAACACTGGTGTCGATTCTTATGTGGCTTTTCTGACCTAAACTAAAAGATATTGTAGTAGAGCTATTGTGGCACTACCGTCCATGTAATAATGACTGTAAATATTGTTTCAGGTAGATATTGAACAGGACCGCCTGTCTGACTTAATAGCTTGGCTATCAATACATATAAAGCCAAGATATCACTTTGTACCTTCAACTGGCAAATATTATGAAAGGCAGCCATACAGGTACAGACATTTTCAAGTGTTACAAAATAATTATTAGTATGCGAAGTTAGCCACAGACAACATGGTCAGTCCTTGGTTACATGACCAACACAACCATTTTGATATAGAGTGTTTCCATGCTTAATTATCTTGTTAATTATTACAATAACATCTGATATCATCATGACATAGAATAACTGCTCATTCACAAGATTGACTCCCTAGAGAAGATCAAGCAAGAAACTCAGGGTTAACATGTTTTAGAACTTAGCTACACAGAATGGAACTGAAAAATTAAATGTATAATATGCGTTTGTGTGCATTAAGCTGGGCCGGTTTTAATGCAGCATTTTCTTACTTTAGGGCATCTCGGGCGCGCTTCGCTAAATAAGTAATTCGAGTGTTAGTTTCCAGGGATTTTTTAAATTTTCAGTTAGCTTAGTCATGCCTCGCGCTTAACCGTTTTTTTTTATGGACAACGGGTTCGTACTTGACCTCAATCACATCTGATGTTAAGTGAAGTACCCAGTACTGACCCGGACTGCGTTTTTAAATTATTTTCTTAAAATTTTTTAGAAACCAAAGTGTACATCAAGATTACAGAGAATGTGCAACAAGATTTATAGCACTAGCGCCAGTTGGAAACAAGGTTAAAGAGAAATGGGTATATGCATGCTCTTTGCAACCCATATCCAAGATGAGGATGACGGATCTTCTCCAAAGTACCACGGACGAGACGCCCTGCCCTTACGACCCGAATCTGCTGAAACAACATCAACCAGGGAAAGTTGTAAAGGTAAATAATGGAGATTACTAAACTAGAGTACCAAATACCAATGAACACATCTTATACTAATTACTGTTATATGCTTTTTTTGGGTGTTCATTATTCCAGCTCACACAGAGTCGAAATTTCAATAACCTGGCTAACCAGGATTTTGTCATTAATCAATCAATCTATCAATCTCAATCAAATACTCTTCATTGCACAATTAACAAAAGCTACATGAAGAATACAGCGTACATTATTAATCGCACAAAAATTTATTTAAATTAATTAATTATTTTGTCAAAACATATCAGATCTGGTCATTTAATAGATCAAAGATATTAGGGGGTAAATGTCTGAGCTGGAGTGACGTCACCCCAGCACGGACCTTATGACCTAAAGCATGTATATACTTCAATTCTAATGACACCAGACTGGACCTTGGAATTTGTCGAATTTTGTCACCAAAAATCATATTTTGTCATAAAACCAGTTTAGAAGTTGTACCGGATTGTTTACCTGTCCTTAATGACCTTCAAAAATGTCACCTTTGAAACTAAGCCACACTATCTTTTGATCTATTGAATGGACAAAATCTGGTATTTTGTGACAAATATTAATGACTAAATCCTGGTTAGTCAGATTATTGAAATTTCGACTGTGTCCAAGCTGGAATGATCCACACCTTATTTTGATCCAATCCAGATAATGTGACAATAACGATCCGTTTTAAGTTCTCTATTTATCACACCCTGTTTTGGGGAGAGGCTTTATTATGTCACGTGTAAATGAATACATGCTCACATCGGCTTTGTTCTTCTTTTAACATTGCTACGAATTTGGTCTGAGTGGTTAGACAAGTTCCAAAATGTTTCTATCCATATATTCTACAAACGTTAATGTTTCAACTCGTAGGTGAGGCTGTGAATTATTCATGATTTCAAAATCGAATGAAACCAAAGTCAATATTTATTTATTTTTTATTTATATTCCAGTTTAGTGGAAACGGGCAGTTCTTTTTTAATATGGAAGCAACAGATGATGATCAAGTGAAGAGGAAACGGAAAAGTGGAGATGAGGCTGATAAGAAACGAAAGGGGATTGATGCAGGTATTTAAATTTAAAATCAATCTTACGAGCCCATTTTATGTGGTAATATCAATTAAATTTTTTCCAGACAGCTGTTGGTTTTGCCTGTCATCGCCGAGCGTAGAGAAGCATTTAGTGATAACGGTCGGCAGTCAGTGCTATCTAGCACTGCCTAAAGGGCCCCTAACAACCTACCATGTGATGATACTTCCAATCGCGCACCATCAAGCGATGACTAGGGTGAGTAAGCTTTTTAAAATCATCACATCTATCCAGTTCCACAGGTGGAGATAGGTCTATTGCGAGGCGCGATTACATAACTTCATGGAAGGATGGATCAATTTTCTAAAATAGTATTTTATCCCCTGACGCAAAATTTAAATGTTTGTTTGTCTGTGATATCTTAGCACCAAAGCCGCCGAACCGAGTTGAAAACGATTTTTCTGGTCGTAAGCTGGTATTTGCGAGATGGTTCTTAGCCATGTTTGCTGGAAATGGAATTTTACCTTTTTCCAAGATATTTAAATTTTAACATAATTAGTTTTTGTTTACCTAGATGATTTCATAGACTGGTTTCGAAAATTTTCAATCAATAGTAATACATTTCAAATTTTTTTATGTCGATAGTTTATTTGATTACTATCGAAAATTTCCATTTGCTTTTTCTTTGGTCTCTTATTATTTTATTGTTAGTTCAATTTAATAGATGCGATTATATCTACCTGAAGTGTCAACACTCTTTTGATAATGGATGGCACACTCGTTTGATAATGGATTCCGAACACTTGGGATGTAATTTCATTGATATTGTGATCGATTATTCACTCAACAATTTGGTGTTTTCTCATTGGCCATCGATATCGACGAAGTTACAGAAAACCGCGCACTGTCAGAAAGACAAACAAATTTCGGACAAACAAATTAATTCCGAAACGATTAGAGCTTACGATGTTTTAACTTAATTTTTTGCCATATACAGGCTCCAGATGAAGTGGTGAAAGAAGTGAAGATGTTCAAGGACGCAATAAAGAAGTTCTACACGTCAATGAACAAGCTGACAGTGTTCTTCGAAAGGAACTACCGGACGGCACACATGCAGATACAGTGCGTGCCAGTGCCGAGGGACTGTAGCGATCAGCTTTTAGAAGTATATCAGGTGTGGTCTAGATTAGAATTTGCCTAAAGAGATTATTTACATATTAGTTCACTGGCTGGACCCCCTTACGTTTCCACTGTTTGGGCGCAGCCTTCTCACTCGGGCTCAGTGCGGTTCTGACATCTGAATGGCCTGACATCTGAATGGCTAGCTCCTCGCTCGCTTGGCAATTTGACGGATTCTCATTGGTCGAAGTTAGGGGTAGCCCACCTACTCGTCTTAAATTGAATCTTAACGATTGCCTTTAATTGTATTTTCGTTATCTAGAAGGAAAATGCTCAAAAAAGCAGCAAATTGTACTTTTTTAATATAAGAGTTACAAATTCTTAAATTACCTTCATTTTCTAGGACGAGGCTGGTATAAACAGCATTCAAATGGAGGTATTGCCCCGATACACGGATGTAGCGCAAGTGACATTCGCTGGTGCACCGTATTTTCACTCAGAGCTACCCTCCGGCGAGCAAGTCTTCGTGAAGACAAAGCAACATTTCCCTCTACAATTTGGCAGGTATGTTATTATACAATACTGTCCCAGATCAATGGAACATGAAATGAAACTAGCTTAAACATTGACATTAGCGCATTTAATTTGGTGTAGTGACCCCGCCCTCGAAAAGCAAAGATTACGGGTTCGAATCTCGCTGCCTGATCGTCTCCGTGACTCAAATGTACACAAAATAGGGTTTTCGAATCGGAGGTCGCGGGTTCGATCCCCAGGGGGTACATGCTTAATACTCGGTGTGAATGGTGGTAGGGTATTTTAAATGTCCGCCTGAGTAGCTACCCCAATCTTATCCAAGTCTGCTGCCAAACAGCAATGTTAATAGCATTGTTGTATTCCGGTTGTCTAGAGTTTATAAATAAGATGGAGTGTGCGGCTCAGTACGCTTCCACCTTCAGCCTCATCTTCACTTAACTTCAAGTGTGATTGAGGACAAGTGCTAACCCGTTGTGCATTTAAATAAAGTAGTAAATGTACGAATTATATAAATATTTAGGTATTTTACCCGTTATCTAGTATTCATAGTATGGGCTTTGCCTAATTTGTGACTAGATGATTGGTGTGTGTCCGAAATGTTGAATTTGTTTAATGATTAGAAAAACTGGATTTTAATCTTTTTTAGTTGTTATGTCTATACATGCTATGTAAAAAACTTTTGAGGATGCCATTTTGTAAGAACTAAACTAGTGACAGGATTTTAGACACTAATACCGGATGAGCTTTTTTTCCGTAAGTGAAATAGACGTTATTGGCATACGTAGTTTAATTATTTTTTTTAAAAGCTCACGCGCCGGCTTTTCATTTATATGCGACTAGCGGGATTCGTAGGGTTTCTATCATGCGAAATTTATTTGGACCTCATATTTTCTCCAAATTTTCTTTCGACGAGCAACACCGTCACACGTCACGTCACACTCAAGTATATAATTATATATATATTTTTTTTATGCACAACGGATTGGTACTTGACCTCAATCACACCTGATGTTAAGTGAAGATGAGGTCAAGGTGGAACTGACCCGGAAACCCCAACACGTTTGGGGGACTGGCTATCTTATCTCTGTCAACTGGAAATTTATTTAATTTAATCCATGTAATTATGTGGATTAGGCTACAAATGCAACACTCAAACAGCACAACGCTTTATTCAATGATGGTTTTGAAAAAAACAAAAACTACCTATGCCAATAACTTCTATTTCACTTACCTAATATGCCCTATTTTTTCCTTGCGGTAAAAAAAACTCACCGGTATAATGTTTGTCATTGGCACCTTCCAGGGATGTTCTATCCAGTCCCCCGATACTGAACTGCGAGGACAAAGCGGACTGGCGGCAGTGCCTGATTAGCAGGGAGGAGGAGGACTCACAAGTTGCAGACTTCAGACTGAAATTCAAACCTTTCGACTTCACCGGCGTTGACGACAGCGATAGCGATTAACGGTCTTATGCAAGTTATAGTATCTGACATTAATGAAACTTGTGTAGAAGATTTTCTGGCGAAATGTATGATCGTTATTTATTTTCATTGAAAAATCATGGGATTTCTCAAGTTGCAAATAAAACTAGGATTGATTAACCGTTGGTTTGTAATTCAGCCGTTTTGTAGTAACATTATAAATCGATAAATAAGATAGATTTCGCTGTTTTAATCTAGATAAATAAGGTTAATAAAACACACATTGTTTCAATGGAATGAATTTTATTTTCGTTCACATCGTACTGTCCTAGTAACTGATTTGTTTGCATTATAAAAACATATCTGTAACAACATGATTATCTAAACCCTTAGATTACGTGTATTCATGTATGTATAACAAAATGTTTAAAAATGATATGGTACATTGACTAGAAATTCAAACTAGATTCGAGTATAAAGTTATTTGTTTAACATTGCACAAATCCGGAGTTAAAATCAACATTTTCTGATTTGTTGCTAAACGCGTCATCATTGATGGTTGACGTAATAATTCTTTTTTTTTATTTTCAAAATATACGTACCTACTTAAAATACGTGAAGCATTTGAAAAAAATTTGGCAACTTGTAGGGACACCAAAATATAAAAAGTTCCTTGTAACTTAAGTAACCACTAAATTCTACAAATGTTTCACTTCGATTGATCAACTAGCATTACATTAGATATTTGTGACTAGATTTTATATAAAATAGATTTCAATTAAATATAGGGCAGTCTTCGTTGGAATTACGAAAGAGAGTCAACGTAAACGATTGTAAAACATTAAAAATTCACACAACTTACTTAAAATATGTGTCGTCCGATACAAAACGTTCGTGTTAAGTGTTCAACACTTATATAAACTATAGCTACGTACTCGATACTTGTTCAAAATGTACAACAGGCGGCGGTCTACGGGCCAGGGGCGTTAGTGCTATTAAATATAGTTTCGCCTGTACACATATTGAGTAAATGCATACACCAATAAATATTGTCGGAGAAGATAAAGTCAATCACAGCAAGGCTGTATAATTATGAAGCGGCGAAGCTCTGCAAAATATATAAAATTGACACAACGGGCAACAGTTAAACTGAAACATGAATTTAGTAAAATCAAACTGCCAAAGTTTTGTTTGTAGGTAAAGGGAAGTAAGAAAGTATGTGTTGTCATGAGCACATGCACGCATGCAAAAGCCTCGCGAAGCGCCCCGTAGTAAACCAACGTACAGAATTCCGATATGATATTGACTATAAGTGTAGTTGCGTGAAAAGTGTAGTCACGCTTACAGCTCAAACGATTTATACCAATTATTATATGCCCAAATGGGGCAGTCAAATATATTCCAAACTCTAAAGGTGGTGACTTTATGTATGTATTATATGCCCGCCCGTATTACAGAACAACTATGACTTAGCTGATATTTGCTGCGAGAAAAATATAAATGCAGATTCAGCCGCGAAATTCGTATTGTCCGTAGATTTTAGATATTTTAATGAAAAGAAAGGACTTTAATTTTTTACACAATATTTGACTTAAATATTAAGTTTGACGTGAGATATGACTGCACTTTTCAACTTCATGAGAATTGTTAGTTTATCGTGTTATTTTATTATTATAAACTTTTATTTTATACATTTCCTATCGTTAAAAGTCGCGTGATAAGATTTTCTGAAGGCTTTTCTAAATAAATATTCAAATAAAAATGCATGGTTATTTACGTATATAGATGGGACATGAACATAACAAAAGTATAGAGCAAGTCAACCTAGACTACTGAAAACTATGGAGTAAATCAAATACTTGCAAATTCTATACACATTTTAGGTCAGTTATGGTGAAGTAATTGGGTTAAGCTTTTATATAATTGAATATTTGATAGAGATTATGCGACATGTTCTCTTATTGTTGGCACTTTATAAACATTTATCATTATTCCTACAATTATAAATAGGTAGGTACATGAAACTCCATTTATACATTTGAGATCTCACGGTTATAGACAATGGTAAGATATGCCAATGAAAACTGGAAGTTTCCATTAACTTTTACAACAATCAAACAATTCATAATCAAACATCGGACATAATTTCACAATTACATCCGTAACTAGTTTTAAGACTTTGGTCAATAAGGCATTAAGTTTAAAATATAATTATTTTTATTTTAATTATTGTTCTTCTTACTATTATAACATTAGATACTCGTACACATTAATTACATTAATATTTACACGCGTCGATCGAATGCCTGATTTAAAACCTAGCTAGACCACTTTAGTTTATATAATATTAAAATACTCGATTCTGAAGTTCGGAGTACAAAAATGATTATTGTATGTGGCACTAAATAATTATAATTTATATTGGCTATACCTATCTACAATCGTATGTACACGAATTCTTATTTGGCAACAGTTTTAAATGTGTTTTTTTATTGGAAACATCGTCCATGCTTGGAGATATTTAACCGAAGATTAACACCATTAGACATATAGGTAAGTATTATAACATTTTAAGTCATATATGAAAACATTCACAGTATATTCATTCCTGAATGAACATAAGTGATTCGATTAGCTAATTTCTTCTCTGCTTATCAATGCACGTTTGGAAAGAAAAGAGAGAACTGATTAATAGTGTAGCTTACGGAATTCACACAATAATCTGGAAAAGTGGGCAATTTGCCTTCTTAACTCATTAAATTGTACATCTTATTGTAGGTTTCCGTGTTAATAGAATTTTTAGCTATGCAAATACTAACAATCGGTATTCAAAACCGAACGCGCGAGTCACTTGGGTACATTCTAACAAAGGTGGCAAACGTACCACTCGCACCAAGCGATTCGGCGTATTTTTAACAGTAGAGAATTATTGTGTCATCTTTATCGAACATCGCAGCTTACGCTCTATGTAACCTCGTTTCATACGTTGATTTGGAACGCTTCTCGCGTAATTTTGGTGTCATTGTGCGCATGCGCGTGTTGGTGGGGGTTGCGCTTGCGTCTGTGGTGCCCCTCGCACTCCGTGTCGTCGGAGAAACGGGACGGGGGGTGAATGTGGTCGTTGAACGACGGGTAGTTTGATATACTGCAACAGAAATAGACTTGTTTGATGGACTTTATTCTCTGTAATCGTAAAATGTGGGCTAACTTGTTATGTTCCGGGCGGCGCTGCTGGCAATATCATCGCTCAAAATGTAATTACGAGTAGAAAACTCAAAACTTCATATTATATTTCATTCTTCCTGTAATAATAAGAGTTAGGGTGTGTATTATTATGAAATAATTTCTTTTTGAGTTTGAATGTCCTATTTCGATTGATTTGGTTATCCTCAGCTTATCGTTATCATAAAATGATATTGTGAGTTGCAAGCAGCACCACCTTGTCAATGTTAAAATGGTTGTCTTCATTATTAGCAAAAAGTTACTTCCAAGCAGGAAAAAACCCTGCTTTAAATATTCATACAGTTTTTCGGCTGACTGTGAATGCCAAGATCACTGTTGTAAAATAGTTTGGGCATAGACTTGACACTGGTCAATCTCATTCTCTTACACTATAAGGCACTGGCCGGTCGATCGCATTACATACGCCCATCGACCACATAGCCTCAAAAGACATATCACTTGATTTACTGTATCAAATTAATTTTGTCAACTAGCTGATGTGTGACGGAAGCGAGGTACCACATTTCGATTGACCCGACCAAGGTCTATCCAATCAACGGGATCTACTTTTATTTTGTAAGATGAACTCTTCTATAAATATATTTTCAACTTGCTCGTAAAGTGGATCCAATTTCACAGGTTTTAGATATATCAAGCAGCTCATAAAACACGCGTGTGTTATAAACGCAAATAGTGCAGTTATATTCTATAGTCGTACTATTTGCTATGGCAAAGAACATAAGTCTCATACAATCAAGTGATAACACCCATCACACCATGTTCTAATACAAGGGGCCATTGACAGATGCCCGACAGATTGATGATGCTGATTTAAGATATTTGTGATAAGACAGTCTTTAAGTGTTGAAGTACCTGTCGATGGTCTCAGTGCTGCGGCATCTGCGGGTGTTGCGGGAGCGGGCGGTCCGCTAGCCGAGCGCGCCCGGCCGGCCCGACCGCGGCCGGACCCTGCGGGCGCCGCCTGCGGAGGTCTCTGGTGACGACAACGCACTCCTGGTATGTAATTCTATATACACATCACTCACGTTACTTACCTGAAGGTAGTTTCGTCGTTGTGGCTGCTGTAGCCGCTGGAGGAGCGCACGTGCCGCTTCCCGAGAGCGCCGGCTTTGCCCTTTCGCGAAGGGAACGCTTTCCGCACCACGCCGCCGATGGAGTTCTCCGATGACGATGAAGACTCCTCGCGCTCTACACTCGGATCTGGGTCAATATTGGCGTACACGTTATCATATTAACAGATTAGTACAACGTTACCTCTATTCCACGCATATTGATGGCTTAGATTAGATGCATCTAAAGTAATCGCATTATCCATCCATGTATATGCATAGACTTCGTATTTTCATGTGTATTGTAACATGCAACTAATCTGGGCAAGTGTTTTAAATATGTAATGCACATACCTATTTGTCTCAAGTTAGCTACTTGCCTTAAGGAATATCGCGTGGGAAAGAGTAACTTATAGCGATAGGTTTACGGGCGATATAGACGCGTCTCGTTCTGGCTAAAGAAAAAGAGGGTGTGGGTTGTCCATTGACCTCTATTATACTGGTGGTTGA
The DNA here is from genome assembly GCA_949316235.1 of Oegoconia quadripuncta. Taxonomy (NCBI): domain Eukaryota; kingdom Metazoa; phylum Arthropoda; class Insecta; order Lepidoptera; family Autostichidae; genus Oegoconia; species Oegoconia quadripuncta. The sequence goes on from OX438757.1 coordinate 8,491,181, forward strand.
CTGGCTGTTAAAAACATAAAATGATGCCATTTTATTTTCACCATTTTGTCACTGATTGCCACTGATAGCAGCAGTGAGCGTCCTTAGGACTAATGTAAAAAAGAACAATTAAACCGTTTATTCGCCACTTCGACAACAACAATATACGACCTGTTTGGTGTAGTGGTTAGCAACTCTGACCACTATACCAAAAGGTTGCGGGTTAAAATCCCGCTAGGGGCATATGTTTGTGTGATGAATACGTACATATGTACCCGAGTTATGGACGCTTTCATTTATAAAAGTATTTATTTACAAAAAAAAAATGTATTTATGTAGTATGTCAACCATCTGGTATCCACAACACAAGCCTATAGTTGCTTATTGTGGAACTAGATGGTGCTGTGTGTATGTCAAGGATATTTATTATTATTATTTATTAATATACTACATACATATATATAAAACAGACTGGATGAATATTTAAAAAAAAATTGGCTCAAATTCAAGTGCAGTGATATACACGCAACAGCTTATAGCTGCTATTAATTAACAATATAATAGAACATTCAGTGAAGTATCGCACCAGCGAATGGCAAACGACTTGCTTTATTTTTTATTTAATGATTTATTTGAAATCACAGCCATAATTACAAATTTAAAATATAAGTTATACATTTAGAAGCCAAAATAGATCTCAGTAAGTTTATACATAGCTTATTATGTTACCTTATCTATCGATACATCAAATTGTTGTGTTTGTGGGTGTAAGGAAGAGAGAAAATGTATAGAGTAGTATGTGCGAGTGTGTGTGTGTGTGTGTGTGTGTGTGTGTGTGTGTGTGTGTGTGTGTGTGTGTGTGTGTGTGTGTGTGTGTGTGTGTGTGTGTGTGTGTGTGTGTGTGTGTGTGTGTGTGTGTGTGTGTGTGTGTGTGTGTGTGTGTGTGTGTGTGTGTGTGTGTGTGTGTGTGTGTGTGTGTGTGTGTGTGTGTGTGTGTGTGTGTGTGTGTGTGTGTGTGTGTGTGTGTGTGTGTGTGTGTGTGTGTGTGTGTGTGTGTGTGTGTGTGTGTGTGTGTGTGTGTGTGTGTGTGTGTGTGTGTGTGTGTGTGTGTGTGTGTGTGTGTGTGTGTGTGTGTGTGTGTGTGTGTGTGTGTGTGTGTGTGTGTGTGTGTGTGTGTGTGTGTGTGTGTGTGTGTGTGTGTGTGTGTGTGTGTGTGTGTGTGTGTGTGTGTGTGTGTGTGTGTGTGTGTGTGTGTGTGTGTGTGTGTGTGTGTGTGTGTGTGTGTGTGTGTGTGTGTGTGTGTGTGTGTGTGTGTGTGTGTGTGTGTGTGTGTGTGTGTGTGTGTGTGTGTGTGTGTGTGTGTGTGTGTGTGTGTGTGTGTGTGTGTGTGTGTGTGTGTGTGTGTGTGTGTGTGTGTGTGTGTGTGTGTGTGTGTGTGTGTGTGTGTGTGTGTGTGTGTGTGTGTGTGTGTGTGTGTGTGTGTGTGTGTGTGTGTGTGTGTGTGTGTGTGTGTGTGTGTGTGTGTGTGTGTGTGTGTGTGTGTGTGTGTGTGTGTGTGTGTGTGTGTGTGTGTGTGTGTGTGTGTGTGTGTGTGTGTGTGTGTGTGTGTGTGTGTGTGTGTGTGTGTGTGTGTGTGTGTGTGTGTGTGTGTGTGTGTGTGTGTGTGTGTGTGTGTGTGTGTGTGTGTGTGTGTGTGTGTGTGTGTGTGTGTGTGTGTGTGTGTGTGTGTGTGTGTGTGTGTGTGTGTGTGTGTGTGTGTGTGTGTGTGTGTGTGTGTGTGTGTGTGTGTGTGTGTGTGTGTGTGTGTGTGTGTGTGTGTGTGTGTGTGTGTGTGTGTGTGTGTGTGTGTGTGTGTGTGTGTGTATGAGTTGAGTGCATGTGTACACAATTACCTAATCTATGTCAGTGCTTTCAATACTGCTGATTTTTTTAGTTCAATACTGCTGATTTATGCTGAGAGATATAAGGAGCTTAGCGCTGATGTAATGCACACACAAATAAATTTTGTTACTGGGGCGCTCGATGCAGCCCTTTAAATCAACAAAAGAAATAACTGGCATTTTATTTGTTTCTCGGTTTGAAAAGGCCGTTGACATAAAATATTTGCAATAATGTTGATTTTAATTATTCGATAAATTCAGTTGAATAGTCCTTTTGCCGATAATTGATTATAAATTATGATAATAGAGGTCAGTGGATTGGGCAGAGCGCGGTGGGCATACTAACAGGAGGCGGGGTGCGCGGGTCGCAGGCGCGCCGCGGATTCGCTGTCGGAATGCGGCGCGCTCGCGTCGTCGCTCGCATCGTCCTCGTACTCTGTAATGGGCAGGTGCAGCGTTAGTATCTTCTTCACCTCCGAGTCCGTCGAGCCCAAGTTGTCCGATTCTGGAACACAAGTCACCTACGTCACACCTAGCCGAGGGTGGTGGTAGCGATGCGATTGTGATGCCATGAAAACTGAACGAACTCGTCGACGCGAGGTTGGAATTAATTTGGATGACAAGTTAACAGAGATTGTGAGGGTAGATCGAAGATACGGTCACCATTTTTACGGAGGCCATACTACGAGAAATCGTTATGAATTTACTGTTAAGTACAAATTGCACTGATAAATCATAATGTGGTAAGACTTTGGGTTTTGACATACGGCAGGGTTGCAGCCCATACGAGTAGCACCGCCTAATGAAAATTGCTTGCACTATTACGTAATGGACTATACCGTAAACTGTGCAGTGCTATCATAGCGATTTCTCGTATCGAGTTTGGTAATCCAGAGCAATAGACACCAAAGCGCCTATTTATGCTGCCGGGTTGCATAAAGCTAGCTGGGTTTACAGTATTTGGAATTTTTCAGAACAGTCTTTGTTAACTTGTTGAACTAGTAGACATATATGTTTTCTTTTGCTTTTTTGGCATAACAATCTCACAAAGCATGTGATGTGTATGTGAATAAAAATGAAGTGTCGATATTTAAAGTGAGTATGTGTGATGGGTAGCGATGAGATTGACGAACAAACAACAGCTATTTCGGAGTTACATATTGGGGTATATTAAAACGCCATACATTATTAAAGCTTCGGAATTAGGTTATCATTTACTGCTCTACAATATCATGATATACAATGCAATATTATTAATAATAAATAACACATAAACATAAAATATAAGTATGGAAAAGTATTTCACAATACATACTGTGTGCATGCTTACCTTTAGAAATTACAACACCATTTACGCTTCCGACAGGTTGCATAAAAGGTGATCATTTTATCAAATTCAAATCTTATACGGGTTAAAAAATAACTTATCGTAGAAGGTGCATCTCTACTAAAACAAAAGTACTTTAGCTAACTACTTATACGAGTAGATAAGCTCTGCTTAGATGTGTATGCAAACTAAGAAAAGGAAACGCAATTCTGACCTTGGCTCTCCGAATGCGGATCTCGGAGTCTGTTGCCTTTTCTTCTCACTTTAGTGTACTCTGGTTCTTTTCCCTGTGAGATAAAGAAAGCCATTTGAAGAGCGCAATTGTGAGATTGCTTAAATATTATTCGTCCTGAAATTATTTCTAATTGATAAATGAAATGACTGGTTGCTGCTTTATTGATAGTTCCTAAATCATCACGAAATGAACATTTTTACTTCGAGTACCACAGTTAGTGCTGATTAGAGGCATACTTATCAAAAAAAACCAGTAAGAGGGTGGGGGCAATCTGATCCCGTAAAACGATCTTGGTTTTATGAACGAAATACGACAATTTTTTACTATTTATTCTATGTCTTAGGTCTCATAGGCAGAATGGGACAAGGGACAGGAACTATCACGTCCATTTGGTGCTCCTTGCTGAGCTGAAATTACCTTTGACTTTGCGTACATAAATCTACTAGCGATATACACCGCTCTTGGTGGTCACTGTATTAGAACTAGTTAAGCCTTCAGTTCAGAGATCTGCACTTACAGATCAGAGAAGTTTGTTGGTCTGTGTCATATATGTATGAAGAAAAAAGAACGATGACTACTTGTACCAATTGACATTACTACTATTGTATATCATACTACAAGCTTTCATGGTTGTAGTAAGTCACTATAAATATAATATTTTTTCTTTAAGATTTTAGAACGTTTTTCTTTATACCGGATGAGTTATTTTATCGTAAGAAAAAAATTGGGCATATTAGGTAAGTGAAATAGAAGTTATTGACATCGGTAGTTTAGTTTTTTTTTCTCAAAACCATCATCGACCCACGCGCCTGCCTTAGATTGATATGCGACTGGCGGGATTCGTAGGGTTCCTATCATGCGAAATTTATTTGGAACTCATATTTTCTCCGAGTTTTTTCTTTATTTATTTAATTTAATGATGTAATTATGTAACCGTCAAACCGTAGGACATAACGCTATATTCGACGATGATTGTGAAAAAATAAATGAATTAGGTACCTATGCCAATATCTTCTATTTCACTTACTTAATAGGCCCTATTTTTTTCCTTAAAAAACTCATCCGATTTAAATAGGATCTACATGTAACATGTGTATGATTAAAAAAAACCGTACGTCCCCCTCTCATTTTCTTAAACCTTTATGTGTGTGTGTGACTGGAGTAACAAATAAACGCTTTACCTTATACCCGTCTCTTGCTGTGAGTGTCGTAACAGGCGACTATAGAACTTTCCACTAAAAACATATAGATTTGCTCGTTTTATGACGATGGGTCACCCCCAGTCACGTATGCATTTTTGTAATGTTTAGAACACCTAAACGCTAATGTTTGGGATATCTCTGACCGCCCCATTTGGGATAAAGGTCGTGACATATGTATGTATCTACCTTATACTTGTCATTTTGCTTAAGGTCGTGATACACGAACGAGCCGCGCACGGAGTGATAAGGGCCGCTGTACACGTTGCCGCTATAGCTGCTCTCGCTGTACGCCGTCGGTTTTGTCAGTTGGAACGTTGCATACGGGCAGATGTCTTCAATGTACTCTGTGGATGTAATTTCAACATTATAACACTTGGTATTAAGTTACCATTGAAAGCACGTTAAGTTACCATTTCAACCGTGTTAAGTTATTAATGGAAGCGCGTTAAGTTACCATTGAAAGCTCGTTAAGTTACCATTTCAACCGTGTTAAGTTATTAATGGAAGCGCGTTAAGTTACCATTGAAAGCTCGTTAAGTTACCGTTTCAAGCGTGTTAAGTTACTAATGGAAGCGTGTTAAGTTGTCATTGGAAGCGTGTTAAGTTGCCGAAGCTTGTTAAGTTACCGTTTCAACCGTGTTAAGTTATTAATGGAAGCGCGTTAAGTTACCATTGAAAGCCCGTTAAGTTACCGTTTCAAGCGTGTTAAATTACTAATGGAAGCGTGTTAAGTTCTCCTTGGAAGCGTGTTGGGCTACCATTGGAAGCGTGTTAAGTTGCCATTGGAAGCTTGTTAAGTTACTATTGAAAGCGCGTTAAGTTACCGTTTCAACCGTGTTAAGTTATTAAGGGAAGCGCGTTAAGTTGCCATTGAAAGCTCGTTAAGTTACCGTTTCAAGTGTGTTAAGTTATTAATGGAAGCGGGTTAAGTTGTCATTGGAAGCGTGTTGAGCTACCATTGGAAGCGTGTTAAGTTGCCACTGGAAGCTTGTTAAGTTACCGTTTCAAGCATGTCAAGTTACTAATGGAAGCGCGTTAAGTTGTCAATGGAAGCGTGTTGAGCTACCATTGGAAGCGTGTTAAGTTGCCACTGGAAGCTTGTTAAGTTACCGTTTCAAGCGTGTTAAGTTATTAATGGAAGCGCGTTAAGTTATCAAGAAAGCTCGTTAAGTTACCGTTTCAAACGTGTTAAGTTACTAATGGAAGCGTGTTAAGTTGTCATTGGAAACGTGTTGGGCTACCATTGGATGCGTGTTAAGTTGCCATTGGAAGCTTGTTAAGTTACCATTGAAAGCACGTTAAGCTACCGTTTCAACCGTGTTAAGTTATTAATTTATGTTACCATTGAAAGCTTGTAAAGTTACCGTTTCAAGCGTGTTAAGTTACTAATGAAAGCGTGTTAAGTTACCAATTACCATTGGAAGCATGTTTGTAGTGGTGTTGCGGCGCGGGGTGCTGCGCACGCGCCGCGAGGTACTGCTGGTCGCGGTTCACTTTGTTCTGCAGCTGCGCCACCGACGGCGACTCGCCCACGCCGCTCTCTGTCGCGACTGTCTCCGTACCGCCGCTTTCTGGAATTTTTCATACTTTTTACTGGCAGGTTTAAAAAATTCTAGAAGATCCGTGTGGTTTACGGCACATAAAAAGAATTGAACAAACCCGTTTCATTCTGTAGATGACTAAGGGACTTCTATAGACCTATAAACGGCGATGTGCTCACTGTCGCATTTGTTTTTGTGTGTTTTCTGTAGATGTTATTTAAAGTATGGAACAACCAAATTCTTGTGTGATACTCCTGACCTTATTTGGGATAAAATTCATGACGTTATGTATGTATGTAGATATCTATCACCCGAGGTAGTGACCATCAACCTCTTTCAGTCTCACCTAATTAGACAAATTAAGAAGAAAAGGTTTGAATTATTGTATCACAAAATTAAAAAAATGCGACTAACTTACCAGTTATCTCTTCTCCGCGCCACTATATAGGTTTATATCTAATTAAATTCACTTATTATATTTTATAAAATTAATTCGTAACGAGTCTCTAGCTCCATTTACAAAAAATTTCACCTTTTTTATGTACTTAGTCTACTAGTTACCAATGCTAAACCACAATCTCCCATGGCCACATCAACCGTCTTGGTTTTTCGGAAAATGTACGAAGAAAGAAAGGTACGTAGCTTAAATAAACAAGGATTAGCAATACGAGTAACTTATTTAAACATAGGAATAAAAGTAAATTGACTTGGAGCTCTGTCATGCAGAAAAACTCTACATATATACAAATGGCCAGGGTAAATTAAAAAGGTTTAACAGTCTTACTATTCCTCCTAACAAGTAGGACGATGGCGATGAGTGCTCCTAAAACAAGTAGAGACAGCGCTGCGGGCAGGATCACGCGGGCCCCGCCCAGGGACCGCGCGCCGGCCGCAGGTACGGGCGGTGACAGCTCGCCGTCCAGCACTGGAACAGATTTAAGGTAATAACTATTGCATTCATTACGGAGCTGATTAGTAAGGCCGCTACCAAACGAGCGTAATTTTGTGAGTTGTGGGTCGCGTATTTTCGGTCACTCATTTTACGTTCAACTGAATTTCTGTTGAGCTGCAAGACGAATTTAATTTATTCAGTATTGAGCGTTGGTACGGGGTGTTCGTGTCATCGACTACGATGGATCCATTAAAAATATTGTGTATTTACGAAGCATATTCCGAAGATGAAGCCAGAAAAATTGGGAAAAATTCGGTCGTTTACGCGCATTGAGTCGGCAGACAACTTATTTTGCGTCGTCGTGTGGCACCAACTGCCTTTTTCTATGAAACCGAGTGCAGTAGAATTTCTGCTACCGAAATTCTGCGACTCACGACTCGCAAAATTACGCTCGTTTGGCCTCGCCCTAAGTTGAAGTGGCAATCCCGCTTCCACCCTACTGTAACTCGTATAAGCTAGGATCAACAGTGGTACACGACACGGAGCCTACTGAACTCTATTGCTACCTTGGACCTCAAACTAAAAAAATAGGGTGTGTGAGTAGGGAAATAAGTTTCCCTCTTCCCCCCCCAATTTGAAATGGGATTGGGCTGGGCACATAGCTCGAAGAATTGATGGCCTATGCATTAAACATCTCGGTTGGAAACCGCGCAACGTAGAATGTGCGCGACAGACGACCTGATGAATGTTTTGGGAAGGCCCTGGAATGGAGGAGGCCTATGTTCAGCAATGGACGTCCTGTGGCTGATATGATGATGAAAGTATTGTATTATATTGGTTATGAAAGAAGGAAAGAAGATAATTTACAGTACGAACGAAAATACAATAGAATCTGTGACGAAGACGCGTAAGTTACAATTTCGAACATAAATTCATTAATTAGGTCATTATAGTTCTTTTTGAACAAAATTGCATGATTGGGATCTTCTAAAATGTGGTTGGGACGTTATTGTAAGTTCTGTTCTATGTAAAATATTCTATGTAAACACAGGGTACACTTTGGCCTCCTTGGAAACACGTCAAACACAATATGCCGGGACGAGCCAAAGGTGGCGGTTTTATTTTAGTAATTTTTTTTTATTTTGACGACATCTTTTGAAAGAAAATGCAAAAAAAAATGGTGTCATCAAAATAAATTTAACTCTAAATAAAACAGCGCATTTCTTCAGACCTAAACAATTCTTCTGATGAACGAATAAGTCAAAGTCAAAAATGCTTTACTTTGTACACAGGGTACATTTGAAATAGTCAATTTTACACCTTTTAAGCTACTACTCGTTCAGAATGCACAAAAGAAACTCGAAGGGTAGCTTTTTTAATTTTCATAATCTTTTAATTTTCGGATCTAATAATTTAATGGTCGGAGGAGGCCTGCAATAGAGAGTCGTGGAGAGAGAGGAGGGAGGCCTTTGCCAAGCAGTGGGACAGTATGGGCTCTTTTAATTTTAATTTTTACATCCTACCTATTTCAGTACCTTATTGCCGTTCGATAAGCTAATAGAAAATTGTTTTGTGAGTAGCTCTGAAGAAAGTTGCTGTTTATGCAATATATGCCTAGTCTTATTATTTTATTAGCTAGTAGGTATTGAGTATAGAAATCATGTTGTAACTCACTTCCAGTTAGAGAATGCGTTGTGAAGTTGTAGAGTGCGACCGCATGCCCCGCGTTGTTATGTGCCGTGATGCGGAGTTGGTACTGCGTTGCAGGCGTTAGCCCGGGTACGCTGAACACGCGTTCTGTTGCTTGCACGCTATTCGAAACTAGACGCCACTGGTAAAAAAATAAGGTTGTCTTTTATTTAAATATCATTTACTAGCTGGAGTAAAATAGAATGATATATACAAATGACTACCCCCCGTGGCATGACATCGTTTGTCGCGCGCGACGCGACGTGAGAGTGAGATAGTTGTATATTTCGTCGAAACGAATGAGCAGGACAAATATTCTCGCACGGCATAAACGTTTATCGCGTCTGTCATATTACTAGTGCAGGGTTCGAAAGGGTTTTCCCTCAGAAGTCTGATACGTAATGCTTACTCTAAATCAAGCTTTCCAATATTGTTAATCATTACGACATTTTGTGAGTTACCTGTGATTGGCTAATTTCCCGATACTCTATTACGAAGTACAGTATACCGCAGCCGCCGTCGCCCCACGAGTCCAACCAAACTGTGACTGTTGTTGTGTTCAGTGTTATCATCTGTGAATGCTTCGGTTTGACAGGTACTGGAATTGAAAGTTTTTATTACAAGACTATTTGAGTTCAGTCCATCTTCCAAATCCTCTCCTTTTAAATTTTGATGAAGATGGGACAAAACTTTCTCAACATCCACTGGGCTTCCCCTAGGGAGTTATTATTTAATGTCAGTGGTACTGAAATTCATATTGTCTCTTCGATTTTGACAGTTTGCTACGAAGTTCATACCAAGTGACGATGACGCTAAAAGATCTTTGGTAATGAAAGTATTGAATATTGTGGCTTTTTGTATGATGTGTTGATATGATATGTATTTTGGAATGATCAATATTTTCATAAAGTTATTAGGGTTTTTGATTGGTATCTACTGTGTGTATTGTTTGGACGTTAAAGTGGGTTCGTTGCAAGATCTGAGTAGATACCTATTTGTCTTGTATGCAATCTTTCACAAAGTAATAGAAAAATATTCGTACATACTTACATATGCTCATGCTTGTTTCCCTTTGGGGTAGGCAGAAACTATTGATTTCCACTTGCAACGATCCTAACATACTACTTTTGCTTCTTCCACTCTCATCAAATGCTTCATACACGCTCGTCGGTTAGTGGTAATTCTTATATATGTAATTTTGTAGACATTGATTGTGCATAATAATAAAAGTTAACGCCGCACCGTTCTAAGATTATTTAGATACGTACCCGTGCCTTTAGTGTAGGCGTGTACAATATCACAAGGTAATCCTGTTCCAATGCGATTGAACGCAGTGATGTATAGCTGGTAGCGGGTCCCACACCATAGGTTCGGTAACACGTGTTCTGATGTTCCAGCTTCTACTTGCAGTTCTTCCCAGTCGCCATGTTCACGTTTGTAATTGATAACGTAGCCTATAATAAGAAAGCGAAATCGTTAAATATACAATATTTTATTTAAATTAGCTTATTGTTTATCTTCTTTGCACTACAGGATTAGACCAAAATTTTGTGATTCAACACATTTCTTGTTATAAATGCGATTAACATATACTTAATTGTTATTCAACTCCCTTTAACAATAATTAATCCTTGGACAATCTAGTTTCACACCAAGCAACTAAGCCTATTGGTATATATACCAACAACTATATGGTTGATTTATTACACAACTGTATTTTTTGCAAATACATATACAAACATATGTTTTATAATATATATTATAAATGTAAACATCCATAACGTGTCCGTATTCAACATACAAACATATGTCTCTAGCGAGATTAGAAGATTAACAGAGCAGAAATTTAAACGCCACATTAAAGAAACTCTGTGTAAGAAGGGTTATTACAGGATAGATAATTATTTAGGCTATAAGGAGGTCTGGTGTTAGCTAGTCGTTATATTAATTGCTATTGTTTTCTAATATGTAATATAAAATGTAATATTATTGTAAAGATGGAAACTAATTGAAAAGATGTGTTGTTGCGGAGTTTCTTGTCGCTTATAAATAAAAAGCGGTATTGGGCTTGTTTTTAGAAGCATCTAGGCAAATGCTCTTATATAAATTCCAACTCATGTATAGCACCTTTCCAAACATTGAATAGCCGCAATAGAGCCGCCCTATTTATGTGGTCTTACCTAAAATGGGACTTCCGCCGTCGCCCTGATCACTCCATTGCAGATGAAGAGAGTCCGCGTAAGAGTCCACTACAGCAAGCACTGGTGGTTGTGGAGGAACTTTCACTTCCACGCTATACGTTACTTCATCTCTACCATGTGGATTTTCTACAGAACACGTGTAGTTGCCACTGTCCGCATATTGGGTCATGCTGTGAATAAATTATTATTATATTACTGGTATACAAGGTCTGAAGTAAGTATCCTAAACTTGGGGACCAATCGCGCTATTTTACAAAGGTTTTACCGTTCGAACGGAACGTTTTTGGTTTTGGTTTAGCTTTAGTTTAGCTGAAGTAAAAAATGGTATCGCGCTATTTTTCGTTATTATATCGTTGACGCTACCAAAGTAAATCCAAACCCAAAATGTTTAGAGTTAACTGCGAGTATAAAAAAAACTAGTTTAATTTCCGTTCAAATGATTAGCGCGATACGAAATGTGCTTAACGTAACGTTTTTGGTTATGGTTTAACTTTGGTATCATCGTTCAAACTTAGCGTGATCGGCCCCCAGGAGAGATCTGAATTAAGCGTTTAATAACCTTAGCTGATATGGCGATACTATTTAATCTTCAGGTTGTATATTATGGGAGAGGTGTGATCGGAGGAACTGATCTGAACACTGCATCAGGTAAGTAAGCAAGCAATATACAAGAAAAAATATGACAATACCAGCAAAGTAATTTTAATTATACGGTCTGACGAATCATCATGGAATTTGAACTAAATAGTTTACCTAATGATAAGAGTTCCATCGCTGGTAACATTTTTGCGCAAAGTAGATTCCAATGTGGCCCCATTCATACTCCACGTGGTTGATGGAGAGGGAACGCCTACTTTGTGGCACGACAATGAGATATTTTCTTTCCATGGCGTTACTATACTTCTACTGAATGATGTAATTCTTGCTGGCACTGTAAGTGTAATAAAATATAAGTAAGTGCGTAAATGTTTTAAAAACTTTAGAGAAGGACATCTGTAACAGTTAAATGTGGCCCGAGTCGCGACTCGCATCGTTTTCCAAATGCGGTTTAATAGGAGCTGCAAGCAAATCTTAAGAATAATCACCTGAGTCAGTAGGTAATACAGTGACAACCCTCGTTGTCTCGCCTTCACCCAGTCGCGTCGATGCGGAGACCCAAAACTGATGAGTGGCGCGCGGTGGAGATCGCGATGTTTCATGAGAGAGTGTACTTGGTGAGAGCATGCGTTTGTGTGTGCCTTCCTGGAATTTAAAAGATAAACTGAAGGTATATTGGGTTAATTAATAGCCTCAAGAAATCAATCATTTATGGAAAACAGATACGAAGGGTTTTCAGTTTCATATTTTATGATTTTACCTCTCTACCATCTTCTATGACACTCATGTAAAGAGTATATCCTACAAGAACGCCATTAGGTGCAGCGGGTGGCAACCACGACACTAGAATTTTATTGCGCGATGATACCACTGCTTTGATATCGGCTGGAGCGGACGGCACTGAAATTTTTAAAATTATTTAAGTATATCCTTTCCGCAAAAAAAGGTAGTTATATTTGTCCCCCTTCTCGCACAGAGTAATAGATCTTTTACCATCTTCCTCGGTATGACAATAAACAGGTGCAGCTCTAACTCCGTCACCAGCTGCAGTGAAGGCACAGACAGTGACAGAGTAGTTAGTATATCGTCGCAGACCGGATAACGTTGTATGGAGCCCCGAAATTTGCTTGGTGACTGCGTCTTCACTACCTGAAAAATATATTTTACTTTAAGATAGCAATGAAACGTTTTCTTGATTTTGAATAAAATTGTGGAAACTTACCATACCAGTCAGTGACTGGTGCATAAGTAACCCTGTAACCTTGCAGAACGCCATTTCGACCGCGCATTGGAGGTGGCTCCCATGTCACCCGTACGGATTGCGAGCTCAGTGCTGTGCATTGAAGAGCTCCCGGTGGAAGACTTGGTACTATAAATAAATAATCTTATTGATCTCCGATATTCTTAAGAATTCTTCTGTATTCTTTACACAAAAATGACAATTATTTATAACATGAGTCAAAGAGACTTCGTGTAAAGTCTAGGAGGAATGACCACCGCCAGTTCAAAGCTGACCAGACTTCTATGGGTTAGAACTAGACTCAGAATACACGATTTCCAATATGTAATTAGGAGAAACTTGTGTCAGAAAAATTGAGAAATACTCCTTGGCACTTACCGTCTTCCATAGTGGTGGCCGTAGTGGGCGGTGAAGCAGGACCCGCCCCTCTACTGTTGTAGGCTTGTACAACTACTGCGTAAGCAGTATGCTTTTGTAGACCGGACAACGTAGTTCTCGCTCTTGCTGTACCAGCTCCTTCTACGGTGCGAACCGTGTAAGAGGCACCGCCGGGACCGCTTGCACTTAGTATTGTACTATTGCTGTTGAGCTAAGAGGAGGAATGCCTTTGCATGAATCAAAATCAAGCATAAATATCACTTGGAACTCCATATAATTAAATTGATATTGACATTTTACAGCGAACGTACCTCTTGAAATCCAACGTAGTATCCAAGAATGTTTCCATTCCAAAGATCTCTCTGTGGGGGTTCCCAGCTAACTATTAACTCTGTGGAACTCTTGGCTTCTACTCTTACATCTATAGGTGGACCGCTAGGCACTGCGGAGCATAGAATTTTCACAGCTAGAGCATGGTGTGGTAAAATTTGAAGAATCCTGGCTAATATAATAAATGTAAGAGTGTATTTGTATGTTTTTTCTTCACGTTACAGAGATAATTGGAAAGAAGAGTTACATAGGCTACATTGTACCCGAGGAAGAAACGGGAAATAAATTACACAGCGACACCGCAGGTAAAAGCTATTGATACAAGTGAATATACTCATTGTACGCTACCTTCTTCAGTAGTTGTAACTTGAATCAGTTGACTCGGCTCACTCTGACCTAGACGGTTCTCGGCAATGATGCGCAGGTGATAGGAGGTGGCTGGTTGTAAGTTTTGGACACTTGCTGATGTCACACTGCCTGGTACTATCACCTTTTGTGGTGTTGTTGGCCACGGATCTGGATTTGGAAAAGTACTAAGGTTTATCCAGATACCTATTTGAAGGATTAAAACACAAGATACTTAGTGCTGGTTGGTCACCTGGTGCTTCCTTATATTGGACGATGTAGTTGATAATAGGACTGTTTCCAGCGTACGGTTGCGTCCACGATATTTGTATTGCTCGAGACTGTTGATCTATAATTCTAATGTTTTTTGGCATTTCTGGCACCTACAAATAATTAAAAAAATTAATGGTGTGTACTTTAATTCGTCATCGATTAGTTATATATTCTTAGTATTGGCTATTGGCGTGATTACCTCTTGTACAACTAAATGGATGAGCATTTCGTCCTGGCCGTATGCGTTTGACGCTCGACAAGTCAGAGCCCCCGTGTCTTGTCGATATGTCTGCAATATGCTCAATTCGGACACCAGACCGTCGTCTAACACTTGTTCGCGTATCGTGTACCTGAATAAAACATTTCTCTTTAGATAAATTTATGCGGCGCGGCATGCTTTCTTAAATAATACATGTTACTTAATTACTTTCAGTCACATTGAGTTATTTTGCAAATTGATCTAATCTTGATATATCGTAAAGTATCATTTTATCATAATCAATAATTTAATTCTCAAAGTAAACCCCATTACATTCACTCTGTTCTCCGAACTAGATGTCTCTATATTACAGAATAAGCCGACTACCTGTATATTTATAATGCCAAATAATAACACTGCGTACTAGTTACTTAATGTCAGTAACCTGTTTAGTAAAATATGTTAGGTTCGTATGTCTAACTCAATATCTGCATATTGGTTGATAATTTAATAATAAGAACGTCTTGACCGGGGTCGAACCTCAGACCTTTGCGTGGCCTTTGCGTCAAATCACGTGGCCACGGCAGTCATCAAATCGGTGCTGATAGTATGGTTACTATTGTTGATATAGTTACATATCTATCGTTTATGAAAAAATAGACAACTTCTAAAGTATTTATTTCATCAGAAGTAATAAACAAGAATGTTAGAGATAATTAAACTCCACAGACAGCACAAAGTGCTTCGCAGTTCTCAACAACTTAGAACATTTCCATGATAGAGCTAAGATATTTAGTTAACATGTGAAATTTATTGTATGAGTTAATCCGGGCCTTAGCGAAAAGGCCATTCATCTTTGTTTCTGAACTACCCTTATCAAGTGCAGTAATGTTACCTAGTAGGCATGTGTAGGCTGCGAGTTGATTGTGGCAACCGGGTATAGGAGTAGGAAAATAGGGTATAACATCTACCCTAAAATTTAATGATCGATTACCTACCCTTTTTATGGATTCGTCCAAAATGTTTTTACATTATTAATAGGAGTGTGTCTGAGTGAAGCACCGTCGGAATCTTTAATTTTTGTATTAATTTTATGGGTTACGAAATCGATAATACTTATATAATAATTTTATAATAAGGTTCCAGCGGGCATTCAAAATTTACCTTTAAATAAATTCAAAACCATCATAAAACAGACATTATTTACTAAAGGCTATTATAAAATTTCTGAGTATCTGGATGATAAGCAAGCATGGACATAGACCGCTCGGCGATATTTAGTCTAATTATACAATATAATATAATTGTAACCCAAACTTATTTTAAAAGAGCAACCCTTGAGTTTCTTGCTCGTTCTTCTCTGGAGAATCAGCTTTGTGAATGAGCAATAATGTCAAAAACTTTAATAATAAGATAAAAAAGTGACGTTTTCAAGTGATAATTTTTATCCTACGAAATAAATATTTTTTTGATTTTGATAATACGAGTACAAAGGACGTTTCACATCCTGCAGACCAAGTCGTCATCTTCATAGATTAACGCTTCCTTCTCTACAAGTTGCCTTCTCTTCAACCTCATTCGAAAACCTTTCTACACGGAATCTCGTACTTTTGCTCCACACTACCTCTAACCTAAAACAGAGATGTTTTAAGTTAGAGGTAGTGTTTTAAACCTTCGAACTTAACGTTCCATTATGACTAAAACTTTTCATACACATATCTTCAAAATATCTACTAATAGGTCCGACAATACAGGGTGAATTTGAATTCGTGTAATTCCCATTAACCATTGTAGGAATAGGTAACCTAACCGCAAAGTTAATTTCACATAGAAATTAAAAATCTGCTGTTATTTACATTATTTGGAATTTACGAAATAAAATTTATTATCAATTGGCAGTGAACCTACTCCACACAGGGATGCCCGGTAATTTTACGAACCTTTGGTCGAGGTGGTGCGCGATTGTGTGATGATGGGGGCTACGCCAGCTTACTTCCAAGGGCGCGTCTCCCGACGCTGCGCACTGTAGGTGAGCCGCCTCACCCGCTGTAACCTGCACCGTCTTACTCTTCATGGGAAAGCGGGCAGGAGCTACGTGGAGAAAGAAGTAGTAGGTAAGTTGTAGGTATATGTTACATTTGTAGATTCAAGATATGCCACTAAAATTCCAGCCGGTACTATTTCTACTTTTAGGTTGGATATCATGCAGTTTAGACATTCAGTAAATAACTACTGTTTTGTCTATAGCAATTACAATGTCTAATTTCAGTTGCCAAACTGCTGAAAATCTTCGACCTTATCACATTTATTGATAATTACACCGACCATCTCTACACTTATTCCATACAAACCTAAACTGCATGTGCGAAAACTATACAATCACCTAAATATATAATACGTTCTGTTGTTTTTTATAATTACAAAACATTGGTTACATATAGGTTTGTCTGGTGATCGCTGTTAGCGATAAGGCCGCCTAATTGTAGTTTCTATAAAACATTTAATAATGTACTACACTAATTTCCTTGTATAATAAAGCGTAGGTATTTGATTGATTGTATTTTTACGTTACCATGAAGATAAGCAAAGACAGGATATAATCGTATACAAAGATACTGGATTTACTGATGCGACTTGATAACACAGTGATTTTTGATATAAGCAGCTAAGCCACTGACCTCTGTTGTATGTTTGTGTACTAAATTATAAAGGTACATAAATACATATATTTATTAACACTTTATTGTATATAAGCATACACGTCAAACAAAACAAAAAACAGGAGAATATTAAAATATACAAAAGGCGAGCTTATCTCTATAAGAGATCCCTTCCAGCAAACCTCAGTAAGGAGACAAATTGATGAGGTAACGTAAAAGTAGACAGCGAGTACACTTACAAAAACAGTAGTTATAAACAAACATACAACTAATAAATAGAGAAAATAACAACCATGTCGATGACATACATACTTAATTATGGGGTTGTTATAATATAAATAAATATAATAAAATATATAATCTAATATGATAAAAATAAATAGAAAACCTATAAATAAATATGATATATACTTAAACAAATGTACACAAATAATAATAATAATCTATTGAGACAGTTTAAGGTAATGCTCCTTCAGTCGCGATTTGAAGATACATACATGAGTAAAGCCCTTGAGAACGATATTACGTATTTTGAAAGGAAAAAATATTATGATGAGTAGTGGTATGTGGACAAGGGCACCTAGGAAGATTTACTAGACCGGCGGGGCGGCATGTCTCCTGCCTGCGTTGTTCAACGTTATTTATTGGCCTCTACGTACTTTGTTTACGAAATGGTTATATTTCTTTGGTATACGGCATGGTCTTGTTTATTAAAAAATTATATTCCTACGATATTTATAGGGCAGTTAATACTTATTGAGTGGGGTTGTGGATGAGCTGACAACATTTTCGCGCAGTTAAGTATCCAATGAAGTTTTATGAATGAATGATTAAATATTTTCCTACTGATTTTATAACAAATATTAAAATTATATCAGTTATTTTACTCACGTTCATTCATTTAATTAAGTAAAACTTATAGGAAATATTTGATCATTTATTAGCAATGGAGGTGATACAATCTTTTCGAAAAAAAAAAATCTCTAAAGTTGATTCAATAGTCACTTAGTCGTAAGCAGAGTAGGTACTTTATTTATTATAAAGAAACTTTTTGGTTTTTGTATAACTATTCAACTTCCTAAAAAGTTTTTAATATAAATTATAAGTGTCTATTAGGTCATACTGAAGGCGCCAGTAAACTTGCTTTTTACTTAGACTAAAGTTGCTGTTTCGTGCGATCTCGTGTCAAACCGAAACAAACTAGTGGGAAATACGATTAAGGTTGAAGGCGGAACTGTTTACAAACTGGTCTCGGACGTGACCGTCTTCTGGAGCCGCGGCGCCTGCGGGAAATTCGGGCCCGGGAATTCTTTTACGGCTGTTTGCGTACCTAACAAGTTGGTTGAATTTACATAAATCAAACTTGCGGCTTTGTTACCAATCGTTATTTTTGTTGTAAAAGTTTCTGTTTATACACGCTTCTAAAAGATTAGATTAGAAAATCAGTTTATTGTAATTTATTAATTCAATATTTAAACGGATCCTTGAGAATTGAGAAACATGGGTTTATTGTCCACCTTCCAAAACCTATCACGATACCCTTGAATTTGACATAGACTTCACGAACTTCAGACCGCATTAATGTATGCAAAGACAAGTCGGTATAGGCAAATTGAGGTGGTAAATATGGTGGTATCCCGTTGATTGCAGTATCATAATTCCAGTATCATAATTCCAGGAAGAAAGAGATGTTACCACATTTAAAATTAGTTGTAGTTTAGAGTGCCATCAGAATTTATACCAATCAATAGGAGGCCATCATCAAATAGTTATTAGAAAATTTTCACGCGACTGAATTCCATTGTCTCCCTGTCTACCGTTGTCATTATATAATGAATAAAAGTCTTCACTCCTTAAATAAAATATTAAATAAACCTACCTTTGCTTAGAAGTGAGTTATGGCGAATGAGAAAAAGCGCAGGAAAGTTCATAACGATATACCTACATAATAATATTTTCCTACTCTACTAAAATAGCTGTAGGTACCTTGTGAATACGGTTAGGTAACATTTTATTTTAAAGAACAATCCTACTGTTGTAAAAGATCGACATTATGCCTTGCTTCGAAACCTAACCTCATTGTGACTGGTAAACAAAAAAACTAAATTTTTGTCTGTCGTCGTTGTCTTCCGATGTTTACCTACTTCCTAACAAAAGCCAATATCGGGAAACACAAACACGTACACGTTGAACTTATTCTAGTGGAAGTCAACTGTCTCGTTTTCCAATAAAGAGGAGACGTATTGCGACGTACGGTCATTGAGTTTTCAGCTCAGACGCGCCCGACTCAGGCCGTCGTTCGCCGACAATCGAATAAAGCACGTACCTATACAATAGTCGCGTTTATTACCGTTCTGTGGCTAGTGTCGTTTTTTAACGTTGCATTATCTCCTGAGACCCGATGTTTTTCAGACAAGTAGGTAAATTTTATTATGTTGGTTTCCCCAATAATAAAGAAAGGCCACCCGGGAGTCCTGGCGTTAGGCAACGTATGTATAAAGTTATTGTTTTATATTTGACAATCACTTTTATTTTAGAAATCATTAATTTACGGAACTGTATGTATGACATGATATTGTAAAAGTGAACTAAATAAATCTAATCTAATTAACCTTGTCTGATATGTTAGAAAAATATAAAAATATTTAGTTATAACATCATAATATATAACCTTTGTTCAGCAGTGGACGTCTTCCGGCTGATATGATGATCATAATAATATTATTCTTGGGTCAGTGTGGTGAACTATGACCCATACTCCCTCATACACGAGGGAACGCCCATATCACTGCAGTGGTATGTTTTCGTGTTGATGATGATGATTCATAATCACTAGGTGTCTCCCCAGGTTAAGTAATGGGCAATGAGTAATGTTTGTTAATTTCTTTTTACCCAAGACGGAACGAGACGGTTATGCATTTGGGGTAAGAGGTGTGTGTTTGTTTTGCTACGAAGAGTTACATCCTCTTACGAATATATTTGGTGTCACTTCAAATTCAAAATACTTATATACAAAGGCTTCCCGTGTAGCGTCTTTCAAAGTCTTTTCGATCTCTCAATCATTATGTGTGCATACCATTTTTAATTGTTTGTTTGTTTGTAAAAGGCGATACATTAATTTTATATGTATAGGTAGGTACAGAGTATGAGCACAAAGGCGGTAATGAATTGTATATACTGTTATATATATTTATTATTTTTATTGTACTTATTTGTATAGTTTGTTTATTTTAGTAAGTGTTTATCTTTGTATGTATTGTACTATACCTATGTATTTTCTATGTATCGTCTATGTACCTGCTGATATTTAAAGTTATTCACCAGTTACTTTTCACTATCCAACTACTTATTAAAAAGCTTCTTTAACTGAGGTTGTCTGGAAGAAATCGCTATCAGCGATAATACCGCCTTTGTACACTTCAACATTTATGTTAATTGTTCTTTATATTTTATTTAAGTGTGCAATAAAGAATTTAATAATAATAATAATGATAACGGTGGACTTATCACATTGTTATTATTGTTCGTATATATTACTTTACGATTCGGCCAATTGTTGGCCCATTATGATGGTCAATGTTTATGTTATTTTGGTTTTCATATGATGGGAAATGGAAGCTCTATTATTCGCTCGATTAAAGATGTACCTAAACAACTACTAACGTTTGTTGTCTATTTTGTAAAATTTTACACAAAAGAATAGCTCGCCCGTCAAATGACCTAAATAGCTTGTGCGATGGAACCAACTCATCAGGGACGTGGCAAAGTGGTGGGAAAATGGACTTCCTTTAATTTTATATAGGTACAATAGAATGCTGCCAGTTCAGCAATTTGAGCGAGTTATCGGGTCGAGTCGCGGAATTCTATAGAATTAAATAAAGTGCGACAGACGCACAGTCGGGTACAAAAGTTTCCGACGTTTCGTGACTCGAAAGATTATTGTTGGTACAGCATTATGTAGGTAGGTACCTATTATAGGAAAGATATGAAATGAACGCGGTCGTAATGTTTCCCTTATCTACTTATGAGGTTGCCTTGGGACGACGTAACCCAGAACTGTATCCGTTTTTAACTATTTTGGGATGCGAAAGTGGTCGAGCTCGTATTCGGAAACAATACGACGGGATATTTGCTTTGCAATGGAAACTGGCTGGCTCGAATATTGTGTGCACAAAAATGTTACACATATTTTAT
This sequence comes from Oegoconia quadripuncta, assembly GCA_949316235.1. Taxonomy (NCBI): domain Eukaryota; kingdom Metazoa; phylum Arthropoda; class Insecta; order Lepidoptera; family Autostichidae; genus Oegoconia; species Oegoconia quadripuncta. The sequence goes on from OX438757.1 coordinate 8,512,343, forward strand.
TCATAGTGATTGAAGTACCTATGTACTGTTATATTGGAATCGAGTTCGTTCGTATGCATATTGAATAATAATAATAAAGTTGTCCATATATTAGAATATAATAGAATAGTTTAAAAATGTGGCTATAATTTAATACCCCAGGAACAAATAGACACAATTGAGTTAAGAAAAATAGACTGTAGACAATATTATTGTCTTTTCTCTTTATATTATTTAAATGTTTTATATATACTTATAAATAGCATGACTTAGTTTCGATTTAAAACGAAATATACTATATGGTCCAATATTTTCATGCAAGAAAATGGCTTTACCTAAAAAAAGTTCACCTACTTTTATATTTGTGTTAGTTACCTACATTATATATTGTACCCTCTGAAAAGCATTGTTTAATAAGCAATTACAAGATAAATATTGTTTTAATATGAGAGCAAATTATGGCATGTAGTTGTCTCCATATAATGGAAGGATCAGAAATGCTTTAATTAATTATCAAGAACTTAAGGAATAATATTAAGTTATTTATATAGGTATTCATCGTTTCCTATTTATATAGCAGAGGGCACAACGAATTTGTACAAAGATTATAATGACGAGAAAGAATTTTCATTTGAGTACGGTCGTCTGTCCCCACTGAAACTCGGAGCCCCATCAAGACATTCCACAACTTTTTTACAGCAGCGTTCGACAAAAAGATGCCGCGTCTTTCTCTATGCATTTTACATAATAAAATTTCGGAGCTAAGGCATTTCATTTAAAAAGTTTCTCGTGAACTTTAACAGAGTTGTAAACCGACAGTAATTTTGCGAAGGTATTTTAAGTAAACTGTGCTGAAATTTAGACAGAATAAGTCATTTTTGTGAGTTTTATAATAAAACAGCAATACGTACTTGAGTTTAACAAAGTAGAAATTTAAACGTCATGTAAAACGGTTTGAACTCTGTGTGAAAATTTTCAATTTTAATCAAGGAATAAGAACAGTTATCTCTTTATGTTAGTCGCCTTCACTTCACAATCTTTCAAAAGTTACATAATATATACCTACACTTGTACAATAAGATAGAAGAGAAAGGTCTCAAAAGCCGATACTCAATATCATATTTTCCCCTGCAATTGCAGGTATAGTTACCTAATATAAATAAATAAATAAATATTTCGGACACTTACACCAATCATCTAGTCCCAAACTGAGCAAAGCTTGTGCTATGGATACTAGATAACGGATAAAAATACATAAATATTTATATAAACATCCATGACTCGGGAATAAATGTTCGTATTCATCACACAAACATTTACCACTCGCGGGATTCGAACCGGCAACCGTTGGTTTCGCTGACAGGGTCATTATCCACTACACCAACCGGTCGTCAACCAAATATAGGTAAAGCATTTTGTTTGGAAATGCTTAGTTATGTAATTAAATAATTAGTGAGAGTATAAGTCCATAAGTAACAAATTATTGTACCCAAAACATTTGTAAGACTGTTTGTTTCTTATACAAATAAATAAAAAATAATAAATAAAATAAATGAAAGAAGAGATAAGATATCCAAAACTTGGCCTTTGATAAATATAAGACAATTATGTGCTTGAAGGGCTAATACCTATAACATATTCGATTACTTGAGCGATTAAAATGCCGCTGCTCGACTGCCAAGTTATTTCTTTGATTTGTATTAGTACAATAAAGTATGCCTATTGGACATAAAAAAGAAAGTTTTAAGTTTCTTGGAACTTTATCTCAACGGATTGTAAATTCAATAAAACTTAGGATTTTCAACTGTAAATTAATATTTACACTTGAAAATCCTAAGTTTTTTATGTCATTTTATCATTTATCAGTCAATCAATAACGTTCTATTTTCATTACGTAAAACATTATTGATTGACTGATAAATCACATCAACAATCTGGCAATAAATTTTAGACTGACTGTATTCTAAATTACGATGTTCTTCGATTAACTTAAAAGCAGTTTAGACAAAGTTAATCATTCATCGATTATCTATCTATTAAAATTATTGTCATATACATAAAATTGTAAATTAAATTAACTTTTAAGATGGTACTTACCTAACAGTTGGATAGAGAAAACGCTCATAGTTTAGGTCATTCCATGTATGTTCAATATGTATTAAATATATAAAGAAAAAAATAGTTTTTAATAATAAAAATCAAGAATGGTTGATTTAATCGTCCATTGTAATTACGATTCAGAAATATATTTAATTTTACCATAGAATAGGTAACTAATCTACTAAATTAAAGGCACAAAATAGACTTTACGTACTTTGTGGTAAAGGCTAGCAAAAAGCTTTGGGTGTAGGCGTGACACAAAGTTCAGTATTAGGCCCGTTTCTATTTGTGTGTTATATACAGGGCGTCCCAAAGTTATGGGACATGAAGGGGAAGTACCTTAAATATCGTAGATAGTGAATTTTGCTCAAAGAAGACTTTATGTTATTTTTAAAAGTTAGTAATTCTGCATTCATAGATTTTCTAAAAATTACTTGCTTCGGCTGGGAATCGAACCGACTTAAATGTGAAAAAAAAAACACCCTACTTTTATGATGCCAATCGAAAGAATAGCTAAAAAATAATAACTCTGCCTAAGTAACATAGTATTTTAAAAGAAAGGAACAACATAAAATGATTGAGTCAAATTTCAAGAAAGTTATTTATTGCCGACGACGTTCGAAAAGTAGCGATATTATCATTCCAAAGATAGCATTGATTATTCGTAAATAAGTACCCACTTCATAAAATAGGTACTAACATAGTTTTCCTTATTATAAGTGCACGTGTAGATGAAATGATAAAACTTGTATTTCAATACGTCCTCTGTAAGCTAGACAGAAGGCAAATTAAAAACAAAAATAAATAATTTATAATTTGAAAATGGAACAGTTTATGACAGCGTTTGTTTGAATGCATACTTTTTAAGATATTTTAAAAAGAAGTGATATTTTTAAATGTTGTTCTTAAATTTGAAAATGGAACAGTATGTGCGAGCGTTTGTTTTTCGGATATTGATCTGTTTAGTCTCAATTCACTTACACAAGTGTTATTGTGTTAATTTATTGCGAACATGGCATATCAAGTAAGTTTTGATCTAATGGAAGCATATTTTTTGAACGATAAAGATATCTCTAGAAGTTTGCGGTGGTATGGCGTAAAATATCCTGATAGACAAATACCGTCTCGTAAAGTTTTGAAAAGGCTTGTGAACAATTTGAAAACTCTGGGACGTTTCGATAAACGCCCAAGAGAACCACAGCAAGAAAACCATACGATCAACGACGAAGAACTTGGTATTTTAATTTACTTTTCGGCTTTTCCGAAAGCATCGGTGAGAGAAGGAGAACATGAAATTGGAGTTTCAAAAAGTAAAATACACCGTGTATTAAAAAAACACGGTTTTAAGAGTTATGTTGAAGGACGATTGGTTCAAAAATTACTTCCGGGCGATACAGAAAGGAGAAAAAATTTCTGTCTTGATATCCAGGCACGATTGCTCGAAGATCCAAATTTTTTGGATAATATTATTTGGACAGACGAATCTAACTTTAGCAATAACGGTATGTATAACCGCAACAATAATCGTATTTGGTCTAAAGAAAATCCCCTACGAGTGACTGAAACTAATAACCAAGTGCGTTTTTCACTCAACTGTTGGTGCGGACTTTTAAAAAACCGGGTTTTCTTAATCCATTTTTACCAAGGAACCTTGAACACAGAAAAGTATTTAGGAATACTTCAAATTTTAAGGGATAAGATAAGAAACCATTCCGCGGCGGAGCAAGAAAACTTAATTTTCCAACAAGATGGAGCTCCGGCTCATAATAGTCGGAGAGCAGCAGATTTTCTAAATGAATGTTTTCCTACATGGATTGGTACAAATGGACCGATTAGATGGCCGGCCAGATCCCCGGACCTCACACCATTAGATTTCTTCTTTTGGGGATACGTGAAAGATATGCTATACAAAAAGCGATACGAGAACGTAGGCGAGTTGCAAACAGAATTGTGCCATATCACATCGAGTGTTCACCATAAAATGATTAGAAAATCAACAGGCAGCGGGCTCATTAAAAGATTGGCGATTTGCGTAAGACAAGAGGGATCACATTTTGAGCATTTAATTAATTAATTTACAAAAAAATACCTACTTAATTGACTACGGCAGTTTCATGTATGTTTTTTATTTGATTAAAATGATTAATTTCACGTTGTTCCTTTCTTTTAAAATACTATGTTACTTAGGCAGAGTTATTATTTTTTAGCTATTCTTTCGATTGGCATCATAAAAGTAGGGTGTTTTTTTTTTCACATTTGAGTCGGTTCGATTCCCAGCCGAAGCAAATAATTTTTAGAAAATCTATGAATGCAGAATTACTAACTTTTAAAAATAACATAAAGTCTTCTTTGAGCAAAATTCACTATCTACGATATTTAAGGTACTTCCCCTTCATGTCCCATAACTTTGGGACGCCCTGTATATACAAGATGGAAAATTAGGATGACACACAAAAGGCAGCTACCAGAACCGTTCTTGTACAAAGAAAACGTGAAGTCCTGTAACTTTTAGGCAAGAAAATGGTCAATTTTGAAACAAAAGTAATTGAATTGGATTCGGTCCATTTGTTCGTGCACTGAATGCCACATGCACACAGAGGAATTTCATACTTATTTTTCCGTCGAGGTTTTAAAACGTACTTACATACTATTTTGATTAAAGTGTTACGTCTGATGTGCGATCGACTGTTCCTAAATCTAACTGAATTCCCCAGAAATAAAAACAGAGGTATATCTACTTTATCTCTTATGTTCAGCCAGATTATGTTTGTGTTTCAATATACATAAAAGGAAAGCGGATAGAAGTAACTATTTTCTTTATGAAATAGATCTATCCTATATATACTTATTTAATTGTAGATGTTGAGAGTAAAACAAGCATTAAATGCTTACATTACGTGCTTGAATGTCGTTATCTGGGCCACAGGGGCGTACTTAACCGTACTTCGCGATGCTTTCGCTTCAAGATATAGGTCCCCAAACCGTTATAGAATCGTTTCTACTTACCATTGACCTTCAAGAAGATGAGCTTGCTTAGACCCGCGCCAATGTCATTCCTCGCTTCACACAGATAATGCCCTTCGCTATCTTTAGCAACTCTCTCGAATATTAAGGACCCATTTTCTAATACCCGGGAACTGCCCTCAAATATGAAGTCCTTGTATTCGCCGGGCGTATTGCCTGGAGGAATAATATATAACATTATTGAGACGTCTAAGTTAAACAGGATGTAGACACAAACCTATGTAGGTACCTTCAGTCAATATATAATATCAATATGGCCACATATATTTTAAAATTCTTCAGATAATTTGGTTTGTTCCTATTTACACAATTCTATGCTAATTAAACTTCTCAGGATAACAAACGACAAAGATAAAACAACAGAGATAATTGATAACGGTTGCCAATTTCGTCTGTGATTTATACTCTCTTGAAAAATGCTCACAAAATGTTCTAAAACGACAAGGCATTTAGTGAAACTGTAAAAGAAAGGGCAAGTGCGAGTCTGGATTCGGTCAATGATTAAACAAGTATTTGTAAATCTGATATCTGAATTTTCCATCTACATCTGTTATTCTAATGTTCATGATTTTTTTTAGAATATTATAAGTGAAACTTTCGCCGGGGAAAAGTAGTATTGAAGTGTTTTTTGAAAAAATGATAAAAAAGTTACACAGTGTATAACATTTATATTTATGAAATTGTGCTTTAATAAGCTTATTATAATGAGCATATGATATCACACAATGTACACGACGATTTAAAATTTTGCTTTTATGACAACACAACTATATTTGGGCCATCATTTTCTAAAACTATAAATAGCATATTGTCTGTCTGCAAGTAGTTTCTGATATATTAATGGCGGGGACAGGCGAACATACACTTGTTCTGTTTTGCCATTTTCTGTAACGATCACTAAAATGCCTGCAAAAAAATTGCCCTGAACAAAATAAACGAGGTGATAAATTTTGAGATAACCAAGAACCATTCGTTTTTATGACAAGAACTTTGCTTGAAGAGGTTGATGTTGATAATAAAGTTATAATTCTTAAGATTTATTTTTCCACTTACCAACAGCTTTCTTCCAAGTAATAGCCGGTTTTGGATAACCATCTGCTTGACATTGCAATGTCACGTCTTGTCCTGCCGCTACCGCTATGTCATTCGGCTCCAGCCTCCATCGTGGTGGGACTAAAAAAATATACACACTTAAATTTCTGGATTTACTCTATACTCAAGGCTTACTCGTAACAGAAGACTTTTACCATTAACGGTTAAAGGTACAGTAAACCGCTCTGATCCTGCGATATTCGAAGCGATACAGGTGTAGTTTCCGCTGTGAAGCGACGTGATGTGCTCAATCACCAGTGAGGCACTGTACTCGTCCATCCTGCGCGTTAAGATCCCACTGGGTGCGTACGGCGATGACGTCACGGGCTGCCCATTCTTTTCCCAGCGGAACGCAATTGGTAAATCACCCTCTAATATCTGACAAGATATAGCGGCCCTCATCCCTTCTCTCAACAAATTCGTCAGGGGCTGAATCGGCAAAATTTTCGGTTGAACTGAAAGAGCAAAAACGAGTTAATTAGTCGGGAGCGTGAATTGTGCGTAACATCTATATAGGTATGCGAGTTTTAAAACTTTCGACATTTTGCTCAAATTTTCAACTCGCATAGCAACGCATTTAATTTGCATGTTACATTTTTCTGTTAATTAATATCAATTCCTTGCGTTTAGTGTTTACGGCTCGATGCCAAAGCGCTTTGAAAAGTTGGTTTAAGCGCTCCATTCAGATTTTTTTATATAATTCTGCTTTATTGCCCTATTAACCGGGAAAAGCTGGAAGTTAACGCTCCGTAGATGCCGCGGGAATGGTAAACGTGCTAACTTTAATGAATTACGGATGAGTAACTCCACCCCTCTTGAATTCGTGATTTTATAGCGCTTTAAATCTTATGTACAGAAAATGAGTAGGTAGGTATTTCTAGTTGGCGTGTGAAACTTGACCTAGGTTCTACATTTTTACCTTCTGATAACTGCCTGTAGGTTTGGGTTAGATATTACTATATACTAATGTCTGCGTTTTTCCATAATATTGTACTGTGAGAATGATCTCTTTAGCGTGTTTGTCTTGTCACTCGCAGATTGTAGATAGATATCTAAATCGAGATCTTCTCCTGCGTTTCAGTGCCCTCGTATGGAATCTCCAGAGTCAAAATACTTCAATAACTAACTACTTAGTATGTGAGTTCCTATTTAAAATAAGTAATTGCGGGGAACGCTTAAGTTGACTACTTTAAGGTCACAACGGCAACTGCCTGTGAGGACGCTGCGAACACCCGACATATATCTTTTAGTGGGGCGGACCCGCATTACCTACATTATATCACCTCAACGCAAACTGCCTCAACGGATTGTTGTGTGAATCTCGTACATATCCCACGATGTCCGAGTCTAATAATGAGCAAAACTCTGACCGTTAGCTGATATATCTATTAATAAGTAACTTTTCCCTTAAATGCTATGAAATGTTGGCAATAACAAGTAGAAGTCTCTAGAAAATAGTGATTTTCGATTTAAGATCAATAAAATTCCAGGAAGTATTTGTAATTTGTAAGCGTAAAGTGGTGAGCACTATAAGGTTGTACATGCGAAAGAGGTGGCAATCTTTGCAAAATCAATATTCTTTACAAATGTATTTTGTTTATTTTATTGTTGAGAAATACGCTATATATGCTTCGACCGCAAATGCCAACCTGGCTTCGTATTATAGTAAATTCAAACTCGCACTAGGCAGGATGGATACCGCCATCGACACGAAAAAAAGAAAAAGAAGGATGGATGTTTTACTAACCTAATATTTGCACCTCTACATCCCGCCTTGCGGGGTGTCGCTGTCTGGTGGTTGCTTGGCAGGTGTAGGTGCCGGCGTCTTCACCACGCTGCGTTTGTTCCACGATCAGGGTGCCGTTGGGAAACACCTTCTGCCTTCTGTTCAAGGGTAGCGTTTGTCCGTCTGTACACAAAATCGAGCACGTGAGCACGTTGTGGTGAATGTAGATTATTGGTCACGAGGAAAAGAAAGTTTAATGATTCGACGACCGATTGGTGGAGTGGATAGTGACCCTATCAGCGAAACCAACGGTTGCGGGTTCAAATCTCGCGAGGGGTAAATGTTTGTGTGATGAACATTTATTCCCGAGTCTTGGATGTTTATATATTTATGTATGTTTATCCGTTATCTAGTCTCCATAGCACAAGCTTTGCTTAGTTTGAGACTAGATGATTGGTGTAAGTGTCCGAAATATTTATTTATTATTATTATTTAATGATGCACTATATAATCAGCCTTACACATCTCCACGGTTGGGGCACAGCCTCCTATCACTGGGAGAAGGTTAGTGTTTACAAGGCCATCGATTTGGCATAACGTCTGCCTTCAATTGAAAACAATTGGCCCCGATTATTGAGTGCCCTCCGAAGCACAGAATAAACACACGTATTAGTGTTTCTGTAATATGCAAATAAATATATTATCCATCTATAATTTAAAACGCCAGTAGTTGTGCAAAAAGAGTGACCGTGCCTGACATTGCATAACTTCGCTAATTGGAAACGAATAGAGAATACGACTATACTTAGCACTAGCAGTTAAAACTTTGAAAGTTGAAAGAAAATACTGTGAAATTAGAAGTTGAAATAGTACATCCGCAGCACTTCGCAACATTGTAGGTCAGTATTTTCTCGGTGGTGTTAATAACGTTATTCTGGAAAATTTCCTAGCGGACGCTCTCTTTGAAGTATTTTATTAAAAGTTTATAAAAACGATTTTGCACAGTTCGTTGCAACTTCAACTTCCGATTGACTTTCTTGTAACTAAACAAAAATTTAATTTTAATTTAAAAGTTCGCGTTCTATTTCGTTTGCTGTAGTACTGTCGAGAATTTGCCGTTGAAGGAAACCTAGTACATATGAAATTCGTCAGTAGATGTAATGGCACAAACTTTTAGTAGGTAAGGTAAAGGTGCACAACTTGTGTACACTTTATCACAATCTTCACAGTTTATCACAATATAGGTCGGTATTTAAATTGTAGATAATGCCTCATGTCAAACATTCGCGACCAATGTTAAAACAACCATTACATGGGATTTAATGTATGTACCTACCGAAGAGTCCAAGGTAGGCTATTTCATTATTATAATTTGGTCTTTTGATTCATCAGCTCCCTTTCATTATCAATTCAGGTATATCAAAAACCTTAGGTCAGCTTAATGAGAGTGCTTCATGAAAAAGATAAGACTGAACTCTGTTGTTGACAAGGGTCGTCGGAGGAAAAGGAAAATTGCGAAGGAGTGACCGGGGAGTCTTAATTTGATCTTACGCAGTAATTCTGTTAAACGAGAGGAGGGCTTTCTCCGGTCTTTTCAATTTTATTTTAACTTTTATTCATTTAAAAAGGTATGTTTTGAACCTTTCGAGCTCTAGGCTGGCGGTTGAAAAACGAAAGGAGCATATTAATGTGCTTTCTTTCAATTTTCCATTTCTTTCAAAGTAGGTATTATACTTACTTAAGGTGGTAAAAGCTAAACAAGAGCGGAATAACTTAAATGCGTCCTAATTGGATCGTGCGAAGGTGTCTAGATTAGGTTGTACGAAGCAATTTTCTTTGTGGCTTTGTTGAATGTTAGATATTATGTATGTCTCGTAAAGATTTTCCTTTCTGCATTATAGGAACCTGAAAATCCCGCCTCGGTAATATCCTAAGAAAGTTGACATAACCTTAACCAGTTCAATCTTTTTGACGCTCCGTTGGGGCATGGCATTATTATTTTATATTAGGAGGGGGCCGGACAGATATATTTTTATATCCGCTATACGTTAATTGCGACTTATGTAGATAGCATTGACAAGTCCTTCTGCGAACCCGTGACGTAGACCCGTTGGACGAACTTTATGGACTAATCCACGAAATCACTTATTCAAAATTCAAAATTCAAAATATTTTATTTCATAGGATAAAATTATCACTTGAAAACGTCACTATTAATATTACATTTAAATTTACGGCTCATTCACAAAGCTGACTCCCCAGAGAAGAACGAGCAAGAAACTCTAGGGTTGCTCTTTTAAAGATTATGGGTTACAATTTGTGATTTCATAATTATATGAATAATAAGACAGCTATGTCCATGCTTGCTTATCATTCAAATAGTCAGTGATTTTATAATAGCCTTTTGCTAATAATTTCTGTTTTATAATTGCTTTAAATTTATTTAAAGGCAAATTTTGAATGTCTACTGGAACCTTATTATAAAAGCGTATACATTGCCCTTTGAACGATTTACTAACTTTATGAAGTCGGCTAACATAAACTGATAACTGGTTCTTATTCCTTGTATTAACATTGTGCCTATCACTATTTTTAGCGAATAAGGTTATATTTTTTTTTGCATATAACAAATTCTCATAAATGTATTGAGATGCCATTGTTAAGATATTAATTTCCTTAAACTTATCTCTAAGAGACTCTCTAGGTCCTAATTTATAAATGGCACGAATAGCACGCTTCTGCAGAACAAAAATCATATGTATGTCAGCAGCGTTTCCCCACAACAATATGCCATATGACATCAAGCTGTGGAAATAGCTAAAGTAAACCAATCTTGCGGTATGAACGTCTGTTAAATTTCTGATTTTTTTGACTGCATACGCTTAATTATTATTCGGTTTCTAGCTCTTTTTTGTTTGCTTGTATGACAAGTATTCTTAGAATTTGGATCATATTCTGTAATGGAAACCTGATTCCAGTTTTTTACAGGAATTACACGAATTAAATATCACTCTGTAGTAGAGTTAAAAAAATATTTGTCTAGTGAAAGACTATACGGACTATAGATGCCCTTGAAAGGGAATTTTCTAAGAAAACATATGTCTTTGTCGTCTCGCTCTCTGCCAGTTTCCTTAACGACCTGTTGCTACGCGAAAGATGAAGTTACCTCGCGACCTTCCTCGGGCGCCTAATTCGATACTCTTTGACTAAAGTGCCATTTCATTTCGACTGTTGTTTCAAGCGCTGAGAGGTGAGTAATCAAGGTGGGAAGTTTTATTGCTCCTGGAAGGAAATGAAGACTCACTAGCTTTGATTCGTGTCAACTTTAGTGACAAGGACATTGTTAGGGCTATTCACAGAAGCCTACAGTCTATAGCACATCAAGGGTAACATTGCGAAGCTCATTCTCTATTGACATGTATAATTACGCAGCTTTTAAAGATGGAAATTTTAATCTTGATGAGTGTCATAAGTGCAATTTTCATATGCCCGGAGATGAGCAATGGTTAGGGATACTGTATGAGCCGTTGCCAGTCTCATCATGCACCTTCATAGATGATGCTGATATGATGATGCAGCAACAAAGATAAACTCGATAATAATTGATTGATTTAATCATAAAAATTTTAACAGCATGTGTGCTTACTGTATGAGGGGCGAATGTGAACTATGTATGAGTGAATGAAAAGCATGTTACTACGGAATTGCTGAGGTGTGAAAATGCACGATCGAGGTGATCGTACAAGATAGGTCTACTTAAATATTTTTCAAATTCAAGTGTGTAAGCTGAACGTAATGTGATAATGTCATTTACAAAGAAAAATATAATTAGGTATAATTAGGATTTAAGTAGGTATATTTGTCTATTGATTTATGAATGTATGTGTATGTAAATATATGAAATTTATCCACGTAGTTTGTATCTGCATCCCAATTTAATACCGCAAAACGTACCTATTTCAAATGTACTGTCCTTATACCCAAAGGTTGTGTGGAAGAGATCGCTTTTAGTGATAAGGTCGCCAAATTGTACATTCTATTCTTACCACTTTTCTGAAACTGTATTTTCTTTTCTGTTGTGCAATAAAATGTATTTGTATTGTATTGTATTGTATAATTATTGGAAAAGAAAACGAAAATTTATTCGTGAAGTCTACCTACTTGTACTTATTAAAACCAACAGGGTTGGGATCGTGAATTAAATTCGGTAAATTCTTTGTGTGATCATATTATGTAGAGAGTTCAGAAATTACGACAAAAAGTTTTCACGTTCCAACTTTATGTGGCTTTAGGTAAACGGCATTTTATATGAATAAAACATCCTGTTTGCGAATCGCTTGTCACTCAACTCGCAGAATATGAAAAGAGCAAAAATTGCCAAGTAAAGTTCTGCTCACCCAATAAGGTCCTGGTTTAATAAAAGGTCCACAGGGAAAACCTTTCATATTGGCTCTATATTACGTAAAGGAGATTAATAGTGATTTAATTTTGTGAAAATCGTAATTTATGTTATTATATGAGTTTACGATAGGTACTTTGCCTAAAGAATTTATAAATTGAGTGGGTACCTACTTACGAAATAATGTAGGGACGACAATACCACAGTAATTTACTATGCAGCAATAAGCAATTTCTATCTATTTTAAGTCATAATTCATTCCTGTTATTTCTTTAATTTTATTTCTATTTCTTCAAATTGCATCCAGAATGTCAATCAACGTTTCCTTGCTTCGGCTCATGTAATATAGGTACTGACCAAATCACTGGTCATACGCTGCCCAGCTGCAAAGTTCATACTAGAACAGAGGTAAATCAGCTCAATAAACTGGCAAAACGGAGTAAGGGGATATGGATTACACGATATTTAGTAGTACCATTTTATAATAGTAATATAATAGTCTTTAGTAATCCTATTACAAGTATGCAATATTAATAAAGTTTATTGCGATCATATATCAATAAATCGACTTATAAGCACTCAAAAAACTAGCATAATATAGTTCGTAAAGACACGGATTTGTGATGGATGACTGACGCTGTCTCGTGACGAAATCCGTAAATGACAAAACGCGTATGTGACATGTTTATAATTGTTTTTATTAGTAACACTAATTTGTTAATTTTTTTTTAAAGTTACTATTACTTTTTAAAATAAAGTTGTTTAAAATAAAGTTGCTATTACTAATAGTTTTTATTAGCCCTGCAATTAACCACCCTATAAAATGGCAAATAATAAGTAGGTTCATTTTATTATTTTGTAATTGTAACAAACTCCCTTTACTTTCTCTCTCTCTCTCTCTCTCTCTCTCTTACTCCAAATTCATACCGTGTTTATTCTATAGTAGGTGAAAATAACATGCATTGGAAATTTAAAAAACCCACGATGTAAACTTAATAACGTCATTCCGGTATATAGAGCAACATTTTCAAAAGTCCGTAATAGCTGAACCGTTTTTTCCCCTAGTTTAATCTTATAACCACACTCAAATCGGACCACGCATTATTGAGACACATCCGGACAAAACTGGACATAAATTTAAAGATATTATAAAACAGAAACTTATTAAGAAAGCATATTATAAAATATCAGATTATTTAGATGATAATCATTCATGGACTTATGTCCAGCCCGTTCGCATAACCAGGTTATTTCACAATTAATAATGAAATATTATAATATAAAATAATAATTAATAATTTTGTAAAGTAAAAACCTTTTTTTTAAAGAGCAACCTCTCGATTTTCTTGCTTGTTCTTCTCAGGGTAAAATTGCCTTTTGAACAAGCAGTAGCTTTAAAACTGTAAAATCTGACTATTTTAAGTGTACCCTGTGTATTGGCATAAGTAGTTTATTTTTTTTTTCAAAGCCATCATCGAATAAAGCGTTGTGTTATTTGAGTGTCGCATTTGTAGCCTATTCCACATAATTACATGATAATTTAATGAATAAAGAAAATTTGGAGAAAATATGAGTTTCAAATAAATTTCGCATGATAGAAACCCTACAAATCCCGCCAGTCGCATATCATGGAAAGGTCGGCGCGTGCGTTTTTGAAAATTTTGTCTATGACGGTCGCGTTTGTAACCAATTCTACATAATTATATCATTAAATAAAATAAAATAAAATAAAGGAAAACTTGGAGAAAATATGAGTTCCAAATAAATTCTAGGAATCCCGCCAGTCGCATATCAAACACCAGAAGGCATGGGCGTTTTTGAAAAAAAAAAAAACTACCTTTGCCTATAACTTCTATTTCACTTACCTAATAAGCTCTTTTTTTCCTTACGGTAAAAAAACTCATCCGGTATAAATCAAATTTCTTAAATTTCCAGTGTGTCGAAATTGTCTTTTTGAGTTAAGAGGGTTTATCTCGCACGGTGTGACAAAAAAAAAACCAAATTCAAATTTTTCGAAATGTTTAAACCGATTCTAATTAAACTTCATACGCATAAAATACGTACATAAATCTAAAAAGTTAGTAGAGAACATGTTCGAAAAAGAGTATTGATACTAAATTTGAGAGATTTTAAATTATCCATAGTAACAGAAAAATGCGATAAATTCTTTTAAATTCGATATTTTGAAAATGTTTACTACTATCTTTTTAGATCTATGTATCCTGGTTATACGTATAAAATTTCATTAGAATTGGTTTAATCATTTCGGAAAATTCGGACTTTAAAGTTTGTATGGAATGACGTGTGGGAGAGACCCTATTAAAAGCCACGCACTAGCCACGTTTCACGGACTCGGCAATTTTCATGGTCAAGACACGAGGCATATTGTTCGTAGGTATATAAGGTCTAACAAAATTAACCCGACAAACTTTGCAGAGTGTATGTATAGGATGTACCTATTACGAAAAAAATAAAAAATAAAATATTAAAGTTAACTGATTTTATTCAAAAAATTAAATTTAAAAATGTAAATTTTGTGAGTTAGACCTTAATGGCCGCGCGCCTAAGTACTTTGCCACAACACGAACACGTGCCGCGGTATCTTTGAAGACGCCGAAAGGCGACCACTCGCCGATCGCCGCCGGCGCTTGCACCAATAGACTAAACTCGACTTTTACCTAACTAAACTAACTAACTTAACTTTAACTTTTTTCTTATTGATAAAATAAGGTATAATCGAAATGAAGTAAGTCTGTTAATTTGTATTTTCATTTGCACTTACATTTAATTTTTTTACTCGGAAACAAAATGTTCAGGGCTGGTTTTTTTAATGAATATATTGTTTTATTGTCATGTACGTGCATTTGCCAAAGTTTGTCGGGTTAGTTTTGTTAGGCCCTATATACTAAACACATTTCCCGTAACACCCGTTGGTTGGATTAACAAACCGACGATGTTTTCAAAATCCACCAGCTCTGGATGTGAAAACTAAATTACGCTCATTTTTTGTAACTCCATGCGTCAAGCAAGGTTATATATACCTATATATTCACGAAATGAGGAAAAATAAGTCGGTCGTACCTGACGTGAAAATAAAACGGTTTCAGAGAAAGCACCGCGGTGGCAATTCAATTTCGGAGCGAAATGTAGGGACGTAAATGATGTCAATTTTTATCATTAACAGGTTGCGACGTTGGCGACACTTTATGAAATAAGTTGAATTATAATAACTATAAATGGAAAATTTTGAAAATCCCCGACAACATTTATTGAACAAATGATTATATCGTCCAAGTAGACTAGACTAAATATCTTCAAAACGGCTTTGACCCTATTTCCATTAAACATGGTGAAGAATGTACCTATGGGTATAATCTTAAATATAAAAAGAAAATTTAGAAAACCCACAAAATACTATATCATTGAAATACACAGACTGCGCTATGAGTGCTTAATTATGTATATAGAGGTATTATAAATGCATGTCAGTGAGTCTTTATATGAATTATAGAGGAATCAGCCTTCTCAGCATTGTCGGCAAATTATATGCGAAAGTGTTAATTGTGATGAATGTGGGACGTACAAACAGGATATAGAAGAGGAATGGGATGTATGAATCAGGTGTTTTCCTTGCGATGCATAGCCGATTTTTTTTTGTCAAAAGACCAAAAGTCTATTGCGCTTTCGTGGATTTGGAAAAGGCCTATGACAAAGTGATGAGGAATGAATTGTGGTCAGCATTGTCTATGTATGGGGTAGACAGCACCTTGATACGAGTACTGAAACCACTTTATGAAGATTTCAGTTCTTGTGTTAGTATTAATGGGGCGTATACGAGATGGTTTAACATCGGGAAAGGTGTTAGACAGGGTTGTGTTGCGTCCCTTTGGCTGTTTAACCTATTCATGGACAGTTGTCCGCAAGTATTGAAAGAGTATGAATGTGGATTGAGAATGAATGGATTACTCGTCAAATGTCTCCTCTATGCCGATGATCAAGTAATACTTGCGTCGTCACAAGAGGAGTTACAAGAGATGATATGAGTAATACTTATGAATACTGCTTTCAAAGAAAAAGGAATGAAAGTCAATGTGAGTAAAACGAAAGTTATGATATTTTTTATAAAGTTATTTAAACTACATGTTTGGTGTACTGATTAGCAACTCTGACCACTATACCAAAAGGTTGCGGGTTTGAATCCCGATAGGGGTATATGTTTGTGTGATGAATACGGACATTATGGATGTTTTCATTTATAAATAAATACTTATGTAGTATATTAACCATCTGGTATCCACAACACAAGCCTATAGTTGCTTACTGTGGAACTAGATGGCGCTGTGTCTAAGGATATTTATTTATTTATTATTTATTATATTTGAGAGAGGTGTATGTATGACGGATTGCAGTATTTTGATAGATGGAGAAAAAGTGGAGCAAGTGCGTGAGTTTGTGTATTTGGGTTCACTGTTTACAAGGGATGGAAAGTGTGAGAAAGACATCGCAAGAAGAGTATGCAGTGGAAATTAGATCTTTGAGAAGTATGAATGGAGTGACTTTTAAAGATAGAATCAGGAATAGTTAAATTAGGGAGTTAAGCAGTGTAAATGAAGACGTAGTGACAAAGATAGAAAAAGGTATGCTGAGATGGTTTGGACATGTGGAGAGGATGAATGAAAGAAGACTTACGAAAGAGATATACGAAGCGAATGTGGATGGCAGTGTTGGTAGGGGAAGATCATACCATGGTGAAGTACCATGATCTAATCGGGGACCCTAAACCGACGGGCATGTATGAACAACCTTATGAGAGTGAATGAAGCAAAAGAGGTAAGTTAGGATCGTAGCAAGTATAAGTCTGTTGTCTCTGCCTACTCCTACGGGAAAGAGGGGTGACATTATGTATGTATGTATGTCAAGGAGTCGCAAAGATTTCTAATTGTGGAAGTAGGCAACCCTTCAATTTCCAAGAGACAGATTTTAAAGACATTACACAGGTAGGTACTTTAATAAAGGTGTTATGATATGATCAACTTATGACTTATGATCGATAACTATACCTATAAATTCCAAAAACTGTAAGTATATATAATAGATAGATTTCCGTTAATGAAACTTGGCTGTTCTTGTTTCAAATATGACATAGGTAGTACTTATATCCGACTATTAATACACGTACATCAGTGTCTGGCTGGCAAAAGGGCTGGGAACTTTGCCAGAATATCCGGTAACTATCGTAACTGATATCTGGCAAAATATTGATGCGAAACAAGCAATATTCAGAGGTAATTAGATAATAGAATGTTTTTGTATAGAATATTACCTATTTGTATGATTTAGTAGCCGTCTAATTTAATTGAGATAATAATGATTAGGCTTGTTACGGAGGTAGGTTAGTCGGAGGAAAAGGCGGAGTCGGAAGTCTCATACCAACTTCCGCTGAATTGTACTTAGATCGTAATCAAAATTGGAAGTGGCAGCATTATGTAACAAAGCGTAAAATGGGCACAAAATCAAAGACAGGCTATGTAACTAGTACCGACGCAAGCTTGAAATTATATTTCATAAAAAGTTTCCTGTTCCCAAATCAACGTTTTTCAGCCTTGCAAGATCGCTTTGTGCAATCAACAGATTCAAAAATGAGAAATTTATACTTATATTTTTAAGGTATACTCATGTAATAAGCTTGTCCTGCTAGAAATCTAATTTCTGGACCAAAAGGATAATAACAATAGTAAAGGGTTTTTTTCGCATCTGAAATAAAATCTAATATCCTGACAACTGTACTGTCGTCATCTTCCTTCCTTACGGAAAAAAGTTCATGTGATTTGGCTGTTAATCCTGGCCAAACAATATTTTAAGATAAAGAAATATTTATTGACAGTAAGTGCAAAACATGAAGTAGGTATATACATTGGTATGATAATGCGTAACTAAAATTATTTGTGGTAAAGAGTTCGTCAGTATTTGCTGCCAATATGTTGTATGTCACAGCGCTGGTTTTCAGCGCAACCCATAGGGGTTGTAGCTTATAGAAGCTACATAGTGTTTCATAAGCTAAACTGTTGGATTCTAAGCTACTAATTTATTTAGGGTATAGTTCAGATTTCGTGCATTTCAGGTTAGGAAGAACATATTTATGGCCGGTAACATATTCTTAAAAATTACTAACATGTGGGTTTGTTTTGTCCCGTAAAGCATGCAAATACCATACTTGTAAGTTCGCCTTACCTCTTTCCCAGGTGATGGAGTCAATGGGATATCCCGCAACGGGACATTTGATGTGCAAGTCACTTCCAGCCACAGCCGTGACCTTGGGCATCTCCCTGATGTATGGGAGGCCGTAGACATTGACTCTAGCAGCGTGTGCGGCCTTGCCAGCCGAGTTGCTGGCCACACATGCGTACTCTCCGCCGTCCTGCTCTGTTACACGGCTGATGTTGAGATGGCTGACCACGTCGTCTTGGAGTGTCACATGTTGACCGACCACGAATCTGTTGTTATATAAGTGTTAATAAAATAACTACTAGTGGCAGGGAAATATTATAAGAGGTGATTCTGTCCCTACAACTTTCAAACTGGGATCTTTTCAGAATGGTTTAGTTACTAATATATTATTTCTATTTTTTTTTCATTCCAGAAGTAAGTACAGGACAGATGATTCCCTAAATATTTAGAGATATCATATACCTTTAAGTGAATTAAATGAATTAAATGAATAAAATGGCAATTGACAATTTGTTGTGCCGTATGGTTTCCAGCACATAAAACGAATTGAACCGAACCGCCTCTCCGAGGTTGTCATGAAAGGCGACCATCACCTGTATTATAGAATCATGTTCAAGTCGTGATCTCCACTTAAAATTAGTTGAAAAGGCATAAATACATTCATATTTGGAGGCGAGACAATAATATTCAGGCTTGAGCGTCATTCTACAATGGGGACCTAAGACATTTTTTACACGAAGTATCTACTAGTACACCTATACACACACACATACTATACACTTGCACATTGCGATTGGCTCACCCCCTGTCACATGCATACCTGTAAATTTCTAGGATTTTGTTTCAAGCATTAAACTTTCATTTGGTATAAAATACTCGTCTATTGACCGTAAGATGAAATATTATATACATATTATTTCTTGTATTATTAATAATTTTCTTGTTTCTATTAATATTGGTGTTGCTATAGTGTGGAGTCAAATAAATATAATAACATGTCTATGTCTAATATATATATTATTATCACCTGGAATTAGTAGGGATAGGGAAGCCGTCGAGTAGCCACGTGAACTGCGGTGGGGGGTGACCCATGGCGACGCATTTAAGAGACACACTTGGACCTGGCTGAAGGGTCTGTTCAGAGAACCAATACACCAGTTCTGGCTTCGATTCTGTGGGAAAAATAATTATATGAAGGTATTTATTGCAATCTTTTTGATAATTTATTCGAAAATTCATGATCGCCGACCTATTTATAATTCACGCAGTCACTGCCATATAATCACAATTTGAGTTTTCGTCGACTCAAGGACGTATTCTGTATACACTTACATAAATACATACATAAAGTCACGCCTGTTTCCCGTAGGTAGGCAGAGACCACAGACTTCCACTTCTTACGATCCTGACACATCTCTTTTTCTTTACTTTTTCTGCTCATGTATTGTAAATTACATACTACAAATTGAAAATTTAGAAAATCCTCGAAAGACTTATGATCATCCTAATATACTGTGTGTATAATATTTGTGTGTTGTGTGTGTAATATTTTATTACAGCATTATTTACCATCACAAATAACTTTTTATAATGACGCGAGCCGATTCTTATTTGTAATAGTTCTATAAGCATGAAGAAGTTGAGTATCCACTGAAACCAGTCACCCCGGGCGGTTATTCCCCTCTGCTGCCATTCGTCGAGTCTGAGTTCAATTGTGTCTGCTTATCTCAAATGTGGTTTACAGTTATTTCGAAGCGAAAGGCACCGGGGATGATTTCTGTTCATGTCCTGGGGCAAAGGGATGAGAGTGATTGCTTTATACGAGTACTTAACAGTTTGGCGATGAACTTAATTGAAGTAGGTACATTTTGTTATAATATATATACAAACTGCATCGATTGTTGTACAGTCAACCGAATATATGTATAAGTACTGTCACCTGTAGGTAAAAGTATAGAGTTTAGTTACTCTTTATTTTGTTGTTTTGAAAGACGGCTCTTGCCATAACACTGACAATGAGATTTAGTAATCCTAATTATGTGGTGTTAGATTTATTATTAAAAAAATGCTTAGGTATGGCTTTCACTTCTTCAAATCAAATTCAGAAAATCTAAGAATAATAATTAAAGTCGACCAATCTGTCACTGGCGACCGACTTTTTTTTGGCCACTCCAGCACAGGCGCGATAAACGTTTATGTCGCGTGAGATAAGTATTTGTCCTGCTCATTCGCTTGGATGAAATATATAACTATCCCACTCTCGCTCCCACGTCGCGCGCGTCCAACGATGTCATGCTACGCATGCTGGTTTAAATTATATGTAGATAGATACACGTGGCCGCACGACGACAGTAGCACTTCTAGTATAAGCGGGTCTTCACTTCTAATATACGGTCGTCGTGCTGTCGACTGTACATTTCCAATAAAATATCTTTGTCTTTTAGTACACACGGATATTATAATTTTACCAAAATCTTTAGACTTTCATGACACAGCTTTCTCGAGCCCGTAACCAAATTTATAATTTATAGGTTTAAATTTTTTATTACAAATGACAAATGTACTTATAAAAACTTTAGATCTAAGCCTCAGCTTTTTATTTTATATTAAACAGAGCTTTATATTAAACAAACATTACTATTAAAAAAATCCTTACTAGATACTTCAAAGATCGAGACGAAGATTCCCGTGTGGACAGATGATCAACTAAATGTTACTATGACTTTAGGAAGAGTGCAGGCGGCAAAATTGGAGAGGCATGGCATATCATATATAAAAACCGTACTGGGGTTCTAATACATAATTTCATGGTTATCGTCATCGGTTACGAATGTGATTGGTTGGCTCATCGCTTGCTCGGCAGTTTGACGGTTTCTCATTGGTCAACGTAATCGATAAATATTACTGATGAAGCTACGTAATCTAAGAGCAGATGATGATGACAATGATAAATAAACAATTCAAGGAAACATACAAACTTTTAGAGGGCAAAGTGATTGCGATTGTAGGGAGAAATACCGCGCTGACATATTTCCTATAAGTTTTCTACTTCACATTCAAATATTAAAACTGGCAATCCATTACGGTAATCCATTCATATACAGTTTAATCACTTACCATAGAATGAGATTAATGTTAAATTGCAGTTAATATTTAACAAAGAAACAGGCTTACCCCCGATTATCGTTGGACTAAGCTCAAAAGCGGGCTCTAGGGATACGAAATTCATTTTAATTTGCGTATAGACTAAGCGGTATAAGTAAACGTTGGTACTAGAGAGATTCACAGCTTGGAGAAGGTTGGGCGAAGCGTCGCAAATCCGAGCGCGTGACTCGCCGGCACGATCCGGCCTGGATCTCAGATTTTTCCACGTCAAAGCTTTTAAGTAGATTCACGAATTAATTTATTAGAGATTTAGCGCGTCATTTTTATTTTTTCTGATAACAACCGCCCATTTAATCCCTAAATCGCTATAATTTAAGTAAAATTCTAATTTAACTATAAAACGTCGACAGCATATTAGGTATTTTGCGGACGCCATGTTGGATTTTTTAATTATAGTAAAAAACATGCATTTCGAAATCGGTAAAGCCGTTTAGGCTACATGATGCGCCAAAGGAACGGACATACATACACTCGAAAAAAATTACCCTCCTTCCTAGGGCAGTCGGGTAAAAAATTAAATAGAAAAACATCAACTTTTACAGCCCGTATTTGATTGCGTATTATAATAATTATCTGTGTGACTGGCAAGTTATGTTGTAATAACAAAGAGTTGTTTTTATGCAAATTATTGACGCTCTGTAAGTAGTTTGTCAGAACATACAAATTTTAGATACGTAATTAAAATAAATTGTGAAACTGTTTGTAAATATTGTGTTGTATCTATGTAAGTATAACTTGTGTTTATGTGTGATTTTCATGTAACTAACATGAGAGGACATAATGAATTTATATAAAATGAGTATTAACATATTATGGACTTAACGTTTGAAATAAAAATTAATTTAATTTATATTTTCGAAAGACCTATGCAACGTTACATTATACGATATACGGCACTCTAAACTTGTTTTAGATTATATTTATAACTTATAGTAGTGTTGGTAGGGGAAGACCACTGCGAACGTACCATGATCAAATCGGGGACGTTTTAAAGAAAGGCCAAGTTAAGAGTACCCTAAACCGACGAGCATGTATGAACAACCTTATGAGAGTGAAGCAAGCAGAAGAGGTGTATCAGGAACGTAGCAAGTGGAAGTCTGTGGTCTCTGCCTACCCCTACGGGAAACAGGCGTGACATTATGTATGTATGTATGTATAACTTATAGCGTTAATAGTAAATAAATCTGTAGAATTCCCAATATTTTTTTTATACTTAGATAACTATAAATTGAACA
The DNA here is from genome assembly GCA_949316235.1 of Oegoconia quadripuncta. Taxonomy (NCBI): domain Eukaryota; kingdom Metazoa; phylum Arthropoda; class Insecta; order Lepidoptera; family Autostichidae; genus Oegoconia; species Oegoconia quadripuncta. Next base: position 8,535,291 of record OX438757.1, read on the forward strand.
TTTAGAAAACTTCCGAGAAAACAAGCATTTTGTACTCCTCTCACACATGACATTACAGTTAGCTAGGTACTTAATTTATTTTCCAGTTTGCTATATGAACGCAAATTATAGCCTAGCTGAATTAAATTTATGGAATTGTGTCCCCATGGGTACTATAGGCTATGTCCGTGTTTCAACTAAAACGCAATAATACGAAAGGCTCTCGTCCCTTCATTAGACCCCGATAAATTGCAACATTTATTTCGTTATAGCCGGCTTTTCTTTGTTTAAAGGTCTTTATATAGTTTTATTTAAAGTAATTTATCATTGTAACTATTTCGGCGCTCTCGTTAAAAGGGTATTGTCTGTTTTCGACCGTTATTTATGCTTTTACTCGAGTGTTTACGACCCTCTTAGTTGTGGTGACTTGGCTGTCAGTATAGTGGGAACTTTTTATTTAACTAAGCTGGTTATGTAATCAGCCTTCTAGGTATATTGCTTATAATGTTGACGCCCTTGACTTTAATTAACACTTTCGCGGACACCGAACGCCTGTAGACGTAATAGCAATAAAACATCTATTGTGTCTAGTTCACTGTCCATGAAAGTGTTAAGTAAGAATTTGTGTCACAAATCACTGAAACTGAAATAAAAACATTGCGAAAATTTGCAATGTTTTCATTTTGTGGAATAGCTTTATTGCGGATATGTTTAATTTGTTTATCCCGCGGCAACTACTCATTTTACCGGGATTAAAAGTATCCTATGTCTTAATACAGGGTATATTCTACCTATATACCAAATTTAATCCAAATCCGTTCATCCGTTTCGCCTTAATTGAGAAACAAACATCCAAACTTTCGCATTATAATATTAGTTACTCGTAGGTGTTAATATCTGTTGACGTTGTAAATATCTGATCTGCTGATGAAGGAATTCCCCTCCTGTAAATAAAAATGAAGGCATGTAAGCCAAGGGCCTCTCATCACGTCTAGCCGGTTTCCTCGCCAGACAAGCGGAACTCTTAGCAGAAGGTCGGTCACTTGCATAATTTATTGCACAAGGTGCGGCCACCTCGCGTCTGGAGCAAAATATTCATGAGCATGTATCTGATGTTTCAAAACTACCTGAACTCTTTAGGAAATAAATAGTGTTGATCATTATTTAGGTATTTAAAAGTTGAGTAAGTACAACATATCCTGTATGCAATGGTAATCTAACTAATCTAACTTCTAACTAATATTATAAATAGAGTTACAAATAGAGTTTGGATATTTGTTTGTTGCTCAATCACGGCGAAATGGATGAACGGATTTGGATGAAATTTCGTACATAGGTAGAATATACCCTGAATTAAGACATTAGGATATTTTTTATGCCGCCGACAAAACGAGTAGTTCCCGCGGGATAAACAAATTAAACATACCTATCCTCGACAAAACTATTCCACGCAGGCGAATCAGTAAACAATTATTATTTAATCATTAAAACTACTTTTACACAAGTAAATCCGCGGACAAAAGCTACTACCCCCGTATTCTAGCTGAGAAATAAGTGGTTGGGCGGTAGTCACGGCCCTACTTAGTGAACTGAAGAGGGGTGACACCAAATAGCGGGGAACGAATTAATAATAGAACAAAGAGGCTTATAATGTTCCAGTATTGGGTCCAAAAACGACCTTATTGGTTGGGAGATAGGATCTTAATTGTGAGTATCGTGGTTTTGCATTTAGTGTGGGGGCTGGATGCGCCAGCGGCGCGCGTGCCAGCGTTACTGAGCCCTTTGTTTGAGCTGAAGAGCTGACTCTAATAGCTTGCAGCGGATCTGCGCTTAAAAATGGACTTTTAAATATTTTATGAAGGAGCCTGGCGGATCTACATACACGTAGCTGTGTAAATATTTATAATGCGGAGAATTCTTCATGCGCATAACATGCGTCCATAAATCATGTTTATGGTAATTTTTTCAAAACGTCGTCGGTATTATAGGGCTTTCGCAATTTCACTCTAATTTATATAAAATTAGTAAGCTACACTATGCACAATTGGATATGGGTCAGAAGGTTATGCGAAACCTAATTTATTTAGGGGTTATCTTACACCGGAATACATCTATATGCTATTTAAAAAAAACCGGCCAAGTGCGTGTCGGCTTTCGTACTTGCCTCACAATATGCAGACTTAGAAGGGGGCTTTTTGTTGTTTGACAAATATGTTTAAGTTTTTTTTTGTGCAAAAAATTAACATTGCTGTTTGGCGGCAGATTTAGATAAGATGGTGGTAGCTTATAGCCAGGCGGACATTTAACTACTCTACCACCAACCAAACCGAGTACTAAATATGTACCCCGCTGGGGATCGAACCCGCGACCTCCGAATCGTAAACCCAATGTTGTTTACATTGAGCCACGGAGGTGGTTAATAATACTGCATTAAGTATTCCAATTAAGTAGATACCTATTTAACGTATTTCGATTCACAAAAATTTGATTTCTTCAAAGTAGGTAGGTAGGTCTCATGAATAGTATGATACGATTGTATAGGTAACAAGTTATTCAACTGCTAAAATTATGGATTATACGTAGGTCACACCAAAAGTTTTGAGTAACTTAAAGAAACAAAATGTTATAACCAAAATATTATGTTTATTGCTTTTCAAAATACTCTCCTTTACATTTTAAACATTTTTTCATGCGATCGAACCATTTTTTTAAAACAGGAGGACCACAGATCTGAAGGCATGTTTTCTATGTGCTGATTGAACGCTATCACTGCCTCTTCGGAGTTGGTAAAAGTGAAACCTCTCATCAAATCTTTGATTTTGGGGAAAATACAGAAATCACAGGGTGCTAGGTCGGGGCTATGTGCAGGATGGGTGACGAGTTGTTCTTTTTCGAAGCTATAAAATGATTTTGTTTTGTTGGCCGTGTGTGAAGAAGCGTTGTCATGATGTAGGAGAATGCGTTTTGGTCGTCTTTCTGAACTTTTTCTAAAATCCTGGCTCAACAAATGGTAGAATACCATTCGGCATTAACACTCTTTTGATCTTCAATGTATACCGGCGAACGAATGTGCCTTGCAACTTTTGTTAACTATGTTTTTTTCTTTTCTGTAGAAAGTTGCTGACCTTAGTAAAATATACAACGAATGTACCTTAACTTTTTCCAATTTGATCTTACAGTCTTTCTCCGTATTACTAATCCGCCTTATTCTACCCCATACCGTCTTCTGATTGACCGTTTTAAGCTTTTAAGTCGAACAAAGCTTTCAATTTACGAAGCCATTGTGGTATGAATGGACCTGTCTTTTTCACAAAATACATACCAGAATTTTCCCAGATCCATATAATTTAGGTATCTTAAGGAAACTACATAAAGCTTAGTTTAAGAGGGGTTATTCCGTCCAGTGCGCCCTCATTGGGTAAATTAAGATTTCTTTTTAAATAGAGAATAGTCCAAAAAAATCGCTCTGAATTGCACTCGAGAAGACTAACACATACATACATAACGTCATGACCATAATCCCAAATGGGGTGGTCAGAGATATCCCAAACAATAATGTTTGGGTGTTGCTAACATTAAAAGTTTAATGATTGAAACAACATCCACGGTTCACCTTATGAAATTATAAATTCCTAAAACCTAATTATAAATAATACCTAAATAGCTTTAATTACGGTTATTTTCGAGAATTACAAATTATTGATATAGGTAGATGGCTTTTACGATTTTAGTATGCAATAAAGCGTTTACAAACGGACAAACAAAACGGCGTCTTTTTTTTAAAATCGTGATTTTAAAAGTGCTATTTATAATTGGCGTTTAGTCTTCTTGGGTGTAGGTCAGAGCGATTTTTTGATTTCTGTATTTAAAAAGAAATTTAATAAGGGCGCTATTACCGGACGGAATTAACCCTCTTAACGTCTAGGCAGAGAGTATAATTTATTAGTGCTGGTCCATTGAATACATGCTTGTCTAGGTCTAGAGTATTCCAAAAACACTTTTGTTTTAAAAATAATAATAATATAAAAACACCGAACCGAACACGAAATTGTAGATGGTTCGGCTTTTTGTATTATAATTTTTATAAGAAAAATTGTTATAGGTATATTTCTTTAACAAAATTAATACTGGTTTCTTTTATGATACAATATAAATACTCTTAATTGCTAATTATGTTGATAATTTACGTCACATACCTAAATATCTTTAATTGCAACTAACAAATACTTACACTACTTGTTTAACCTATTATTATAAATCATAATAATATTTTTTCATAGTGCCTGTAAATTAAGTCAGTCCTGCAACACTCAGTATCATAAATAAATTAAATAAAAAGTACATTTTCTTTCTTTGTGTATTTTATTTTAATTCAATTAAAAAATGACCTACAGTTCAGGCATTATTCCAAATTAATTAATATTACGAGTTCCATTGTAATGCGTTAATAATACCAGACAATGTTGTACACGTGGCCACATTCTGGTCCTCAAGACTTTAATCGACTGGCTAAGAAGAAGATGCGTTAATATGCAAAAATTACCGAAAATAGATACAATTTTTCTAACGATTTTTTTTAAAGAAGATGGATCTGAATCTGTTCTCACAATTAATGAAGCGACTATCATTATAGGTTGAGATTGATTCAGGAGAATCAGGATTATTTATGTGCTTGGGGAAGATAATTTTAAAATTCTATACAAATGCATATAGTTGTCCTTCACTGGATAGTAAATGACATTAAAGTTTCGCGCTCAGGTTCGTACAGATTCACACACTATGGCGAAAGGTGTCGTTAGATTAAGCTATATAAGTAGGTACTTACCTCTATTACCAGTGAAGTTCCAGTCTGCGTCGTGTGAGGCGCTGCGGGGGAATGGGGCGCGCCTTGAGCGGTTGCCCGAAGCTCTCACTCTACCTTCGGCCACTGTAAACAACATACAGTTCTACAGGGTGTCTCAGGTATAAATGTCAGAATGAAACCTACTGCATAAGCCATACTTATTACTTGTAGTTGTCAGGCTCGTTTACCGGTTTATTCTTAAATCTGAATCACCGTCCAGTGCCAATAGGTGTTTTATTTAACTTTGGCTCAATCTTAACCTAAAAGGAAAGCGGTTTTCTTAAGGAGCGAAACCAAATTGTTTTTGAATCAATGAAGTGGTTTTAGTCGTTTTAATTTTATTCTTACCGACGACGTTGTTTCTATCACTACGAACTTTAATCGACGCCGACGCGTGCACTGTTTGATGGATTAAATCGGTTTATTAAGGTTTTAAGTAGCGCTCACATTTCGGACGCGGTCCGAACGAAACTTGTTCTAAAATCCGGTATAAACCTTTATTTATTTACAAAAAAATATGTATTTGTGTAGTTTGTCAACCATCTGATATCCATAATAGAAGCTTAATTGTTTAGTGTGGAACTAGATGGCGCTGTGTGTGTGTGCAAAACATATTATGCATTTTCGAAAAGCCCTGATAGTTGTACTTAATAATTACAAAATTATTCATGTTAACCCGAGGTGGCTTATTTGATTATATCCGGAACAGATAGGTAATATTAAATGTAGAAATTAGTAGAATGCAGGTACTAACTGTTTATGGCATTCGATATTCAAATTATTGACTTGGTCCCTTGGTTCTGACATTCACCAGTAAATTGTAATTTCTATAAGATATTTAATTGTGTACTACATAAAATTTCTTGTTTACCTCGTCATTTATTCATTTATCAGATTAAGGAGACAAAATACACAAACAATGACTGCCGGCAAAGTTCTTTGACGCGGGGAAGTAGTAATAAAGCATATATGATTAATTGATTGATCATACTTGTCGTCCTCAAAGTAGAGTAGGGCTCTTTCCGTGGTCGTGAAAGGCGACTAACGTGAAGCCTAACCACAGGGATGTAGAGCAGGTGTAATTGGTTCCTCAAAAATATCTGTGATCGCTGACCCGTCTGCCCAACGCGTTGCAACTTGACGAATACGGAAAATTCTCCTATGGAAAGCAATGCAAGTCACAAATTCGGTTGAAGATGATACAAGAACTACCGGTTTAGAGTTATTCATAATTTTTTTGACTTTTTTGTGTTCACGCTTAACGAAGATGTCCCTTGACATCTGTTCTTGGGACACCCTGAATATTCCTTTATTTTCCTACTTCCATCCAGAATACCCTGAACTAAAGAGAATCTTGGTAGAAAAGCAAAAGAAAACTGGAAGTAACCTTGTCGTTTGTTTTTACAAGCTCTTTTTATTTTACTGTCCACATCAATTCTGGAAAATGACCGTGGTGCTCGCGTACGCTTAGTATAGCGTCCTTAATTACGATGGTGTCCAGGAAATGTAATTTTGCATCTTTGAAAGAAATAAAAGGTAATAAACAAAAAATATCCATCTAAACACAGCGCCACCTAATTCCACACTAAGCAAATAGGCTTGTGCTAATAGCTACCAGATGGTTGAGATACTACTTTTTCGTAAATACAATAAATGAAACCACTCATAACTCGGGTACACGTGTCCGTATTCATAATACAAACATATGCCCCGAGCGGGATTCGAGCCCGCCACCTTTTAGAATAGCAGTAGGGTTCCTAACCACTACACCAAACAGGACGCAATAATATTCCATCTCTACTCGTTAAATAATTATATTATTCATTACAGGGATGGAAAGTAAATACTTTCATAATGACGTGAAAATAAAAAGCTAAGGAAATATCATTACGTGCGCGTCGCGAGGCAAATGTGTAAGAGATGAATTTGTGTTCTGCCTCCTCTCGTGATTCGTAAAGTTCATTTCACGGCGCAACCGCAATTATTGAGTTGAAATATGAATAAAAACAATATTTAAATTATGCCACTGAGGCATTTAAGTAGTAAAATGTTATAAAAATAGTCGGCCCGTGTAGTTTCCGGTATATAAAAGTATTGAACCAACCAAGAGACTACACCAAAAAGCATCTATAGAATTGCAAGTTACAATGGCGATGGGCTCACCCGATGTCACTTAAGCATTTCTGGAATATTTTGTAAGGTCAGTTGTGGAGTATTACCTATGTCAAGTACTGGAACACCCAAACCCTTACGTTTGGGAAATCTTTGACCACCACGCCATTAGGGGTAAAGGTAGTGACATTCTGTATATGCGTACTAGTGCTAAGTTGTATTGGATAACTTACCATCGAAAACAAATTCCGATATACCATAAGCTTGATCCCTTGCGTTACTTGCAAAACACTGGTATATTCCCTGATCATCTTTCTGGGCATTTCTGATATGTAATCTTAGGCCATCATCAGACAATTTTACCCTCTCGTTAGATTTGACAACTCTCCCATCGTGCACCCAGTTAACTACTTCGATTGGATGACCAGTTATTTTGCACTCGAAACTGACGTCGCAGTTCGGTTTTGTTCGTAAAAAGTCTGGTTTGACACGGACGGAAATTGGCTCTGTAAATAAAAACGGCAATACGATTTATGAGTTTTAGTAGAGGCGGCTGTGGTGCCTATTACAACTTTACTACTGCTGTCACTGCAAATGTGGGCACAGAGCTCACTCACTCACTTTACAAGCTAATATGATTTGATTGCATTTCCGTATAATCTTCTAAATAGCTAAATGTTTAATTTCGTCAATCATCAATCCATACCATTCATCACACACAGTTTGATACGCATAATATACAATGTACTTAAAGGCGTCAATTTTTTATATACAGGGTGGAGCGATAACCGCTACTTCCTGATATAGGACATAATTATCAATTAAAATGAAATCAAAAGCTGGCTAAGTAATGGGCAATTTGACAATAATTTCTTGTAAAAATAATCCAAATTTTGCCGCCACCAATTTACCGTGGCATTAATTAAGAGACGTTAACCTTCTTATTTTAAGAGATATTAAAAATTGATATTTGATTAGATTTTTTAATAACAGTTAATGTTATTATACCTACTAGACAGTTTCGGTATCAGTTTAATTTATTTTATTCATTAGGCTAGATACTTTCAATACTAATCAGTTAGAAGTTATTGGATATCTATTGCATGTTACACTTAAAAAACAATGTTAACACTTATTGAAGCCACCATGTACCTACAGTTGCGTACGGAAAAAAATATAAAATAAGTATTTCGATTTTTTTTCGTAATAGCATTAGGTACATGGTGGCATCGATAAGTGTCAACCGCCTACATTTCGAGGTACTAGTCTAATTAATAGTTGCCTTTTAGGTACAAAACAACTAAGAGACTTGCGCCTATAATACTGCAAATGATATTTTTTCCTTAGCAATTGCATCCTTCTCTACAAATTACACCTGGAATAACCAGATAATGTTCGCTTTGTAATCTGTTATCACCCTGCATGTCATAGCTGTACCCACTAAGCTGATAATCTGACCTGTAACAATGAGGGTGAAGTGCACAGCTTCGCCGCCCGCGGTATTGTTGAGCCAGCAGACAAACCTGCCCGCATCATCTCGCCTCACCGCCTCGATGCTGAGCAGGCCACCACCCAACAGGTGAGAGCGTGACCATAGCGGCGTCTTCTCTATCGGTTGCAATTGTTCATGGCGCTCACGAAACCACCTGATGGGAAAATGTTTGATCTACATTAGGGAGTAATGATTATCCGTCACCAACATACAATGTAAAATGTACTATGAGGATTTGGATAAAGTTTTTACTTTAGTTAGAACGACATCAATCATATACATCAACAGAATCGTGGAGGAAAAACACATGTATTATCAGAAATTCGAATCGATTCTTCAGGTATGCGTGAATGAAAGTAGAAAAAAACGTTTATATTGTAAATACTTTTTGAAATGAAATTAGAAGTTTTATTCATCTCATATATTCGAAAAACGATGATTGGCTCCTCAATAAGTGCGCCCAAGGTACCTAGGTCTTTTCTCTAAGAGACTTCAGAAAGGGAATAAAAGAGTTTTGAATTTAGAATATGGAACATGGTTAATATTTCTTACTTAATATATACTTATACTCCTTAGTTCCTTGGCATGATTCTACCGAAGTGATCGAACTAAAATATTGTATGAAAAAGGCACAGACTTAAATACTCCATAGTATCAACCAAAGAGATCGAACTAAGTATGAAAAAGTAATGACATCAGGCCGCCGCGCCGCCGCGTCCTTATAAAAAAATAGTCAAAAAAAGCGCGGGAACTACGCACGGAACTTGTTCACATTTTAACAAATAAATAAAATAGTTTGTAAACATAATAACTAATATATTTACATAATAAGTAGAGAGTATACGTAGAGTGTATTACTCGACTGCAAAATTATTTTTTACCTTGGGTATGTATACATTAGAGCCCTCGCTACACTCAGAACACTACACGCTGCGCTCGGAATTCTACTCTAAAATCCTTCGTTCCGCTCTGGATTTAAAATAGCGCCCTTGCCGTAAAAATATTAATTTACTCCCTTGTTATACAATCAACTACTATGCCCTGGGATTTTAAATTGTCAAAATTACCAGAGAATTGCAGAATGATTGAATGGAGTGGTTAAGTGTTGGTTCAATAAAATTTGAAACTCGCCTCGATACGTTAGTAACTTATTAGTAAGCTATGCCTCGATTCGAAAAGAAGAAGAATGACTAGAGGGAAAATATTTGCCGTGACCTAATATTTTAAGATTTTTTATAAGTATAATACAGAAAATATCATATTAAGTACGTATTAAAATATACGTATAATAAAAAAGGCATATAAAACAAAATTTAATATAAAATAAAACCACTGAATTCATTAAACAATGGTGTCGATTCGGATGTACACCAACTAATCTAAAACCAGTTTTGTGGTGCCGTCGCATCGTACTGTTCCAGGGAGAAAGAGACAGTACTACTTTAAAACTAGTTTTAGTTTAGTTGGTGTACATCCGAATCGACACCATTATTGTTTTAGTTATTCTTGTACACCGAGTGGAGATTGTCAAGTAATAAAATATTTCAACCAATGCAATAAAATCAACTATTCTTTATTGTAACACGAAAACCTTAGTCGTCTCCATAATTAATGATACAGAGTTATTTGATATGGTTAATGGTAGTATTCTGGGTATTTAAGCTGTACTACCCGCGGTTCGCTAAAATGTTGGTCTAGACACGAGGGTAATTACAGAGAATGCTGGTGGTACAACTTAATCATGTAAAACAGCCTTGTATGATACACAGATGATTTAGATAGATACTAAAGAAGTAGGTATACTAAAGAAGAAATATGAGTGTTTAACTAAGTAAATGAGACGACGAAACTTTAGAAGTAACTTGAAGATCCATAACGAACAACGATAAGATATTAACTCGACTAGTTGCTTTTTTAAGGAAATGTCTCATTTACTGAAGCAACTTTAGAAATTATAAAAACACTTGATTTCCGCCCGCGACTTCGTCTTCGTGGAATAGCGTTATCGCGGATATGTTTATCCCGCGGAAACTACTCACTTTATCGGGATAAAAATATCCTTTAATTCAGGGTATATCTTTGTCCTATTATAGCAAATTTCATCCAAATTCGTTCATCCGTTTTGCAGTGATTGAGCAACAAAAAACAAACAAACACCCAAACTTTTCCATTTATAATATTAGTTAGATACAGGGTGGATTTCCAGTGTACGCAAGCGACAACTGGACTAATTGCTTTGAGGAAAATTGGTAATGTTACATTATATAGCTTAGCAATTTGGCGACGAAAACATATACAGTGGAATGGAATCGATGAGTTTGCAAGCGTTTATTTTGTTATTATAAAAGAATTGAAATAACTTTACAATGACACAATTAAAAAAAAATAAGGTGATACGTACCCATATACGAAATGTCATATATTTACTGTGACATTATTACTTTTTAAGAAATATTCCTTTTTAAAGTATTACAATAAATTTATTTTTATTTGGCTCAATAACGTGCTATAACAATTATTATTTATATGGCCACCTACTATGCCTCATTACTGAAAGACATTTTAATGAAATACTACTAAAATTTTATAATAAAGCGTTTACAAACTACCCACGATCGACGTCATATATTGTAGTTTCATTTAATCGATGGGTAATTTAATCAAAAGATCACTTAGTCGAAAGAATACTTCATCCATAAACCATTTTTTCGAAAGCCTATAATCAAATTAATGATAAAAAAACTACAAACCGTTTGAATTATTATTTAAAATGAATTCGAATAATCTCAAATGTGATAATTTCCACATGTTCGGATTTAATTCTAAATCCTTTTAATTAAAAGGATCGAAGAAAAGGAAAGTTCAAGATCAATTTTCTATCAAATGGCCTTTCCATTAAATACCTACGTATTTTTATGTCCGTAGATATTAAACAACAATGCCTCAAACATACCTACAATTCGGTAAGCTATCAATATTAAAGCAAATTTGGTACGAGAGTTGGAATTGTAAATGAACCGCAGTGGGAATAAAAATAATTAAAGTCAAAACGAGCTCGCGGATTCCAGACGCGGTATTTATTGTGCCATTAGGTTCAGGAGTAAGCGGGAAGAATAATTGAAAGGCAATATTTTCTAGGTAATAAAACTCAGTTAACGAGTCTTACTATTTAGCTATCAGCGTTTTAATGTTAATACAGTTTTCATGGTTCACTAGGTACCTGTAATTTAAAGGACAAGCGCTCTCGCTCGAGAGCTTTTAAGCAAAGTTTTGGTTGGAACCTTCAAAAAGGGTACTAAGTGTTTTGAGATAAAGGTAATTTATCTTTTACTACTGAACTTAACTTGGGCGTTGGTATTAGGTAAAAGGTTAGATTTGAATAGCTTTTCCAATAAAAAATCAGATGGTCAATAATATTCAGTATGATAAGCGTTATAATTATTTTAACAAAGTATTATCCGCCTCCGTGGCTCAATATAACCAACATGGGGTTTACGAATCCAGCGTTCAATCCCCAGCAGGGTACATGTTTAGTTCTCGGTTTGGTGGTGGTGGTAAATGCCCTAGCATTTTAAATGTCCACTTGACTAGCTACCACCATCTTATCTAAATCTGGCGCCAAACAGAAATGTTAATAACATTATTGTGTTCCGGTTGCCAGAGATAAGACACCCAGTCCCCCAAATAAGATGTGTTTTCCAGGTCAGTATACCTCCACCTTCAGCCTCATCTTCACTTAACGTCCTCCAGTGTGATTGACATCAAGTGCTCACCCGTTGTGCATAAAAATAATCTACGTTTTTTGGCAAATTGTTCAAAAAACATTGTTAGCTCTATGGTTCCGTCATTTGGTTTCTTCATTTTCATTCATTCCTTCTATTCCTATTCTCATCCATGGTATTACGGGAACAGTTCCGCAAGTAATGTCTAATATCCTGTGAAATTTAAAGGAAATGGGACGGTTATATGGCGCGAAATCCACAATGTCCCGCGAGATAAGACCTCTTTAGAGATACTTTTGAAAAGAGTTGAACAGACATTTGCATTCTAAAAGGTTTGCGGAAACTATGACTGGTTATGAAACTTTATGGTGTATTCAGGAACTCGGCTGCGTGATTCGTTGATGTTGGAATAATAAAACTTCGCCGTTGATAAGAAAATCTGCGAGGAGCTTTCGAGAAGTTGTTACGACTCAATAATGGGCAGGGCGAGGATTTTACTGCAGTCATAATTTGGGCCACATTAAACAATGCCGACTAAATGGTAAGTATAATTTTAACTGGGGATAATTTATTGAAAAGTTTAAAATATCTGTATTTAATTTTGGTCGGCAACCACGTGAATGACGAAGCAGCTGCAGTTTGGTCATTGCGGTTGATTAACCCGTTAATGACATTAATATTTGATATTTACTAACATCAATGTACGAAGATCCAATTTGATCTGTTGTGTCGATAATTAAAAATTCATGTTTTCGACCAAACGTTACTGGTGATCAATCTGAATTTTTCCCACTGTCTTACGGTACTGGAGAAAATGGGAAAAAGTTCATCGAGGTACCGCGGCGAGGATGGGATATATTTTATCCCATTTTTCCCGGTAATCGATCACATCAATTTAAATCGTCATACTTCAAAAAATTTCAAATAATTCGGCCACCGATTTGGGATACCTATTCGATATAATGGTGTCGATTCGGATGTGCACCAACTAAACTAAAACCAGTTTTGGGTTGGTGCCGTCGCATCGTACTGTTCCTGGGAGAAAGAGACAGTACTACATTAAAAGTGGTTTTAGTTAGGTGGTATCCGAATCGATACCAATATGGCTTAAAATTATCGAAATTAAGTAAAGTGAGTGAGGGTTGATATTTCACGCAGAAATCACGGATGAGAAAAATAAAATCTTTTGATAAAAGATATTATTTTTCTCATCCGTGATTTCTGCGTGAAATATTTTTCGGAAAGCAATACGGGATTCATTCCTTCATTTAAAATTCAAAAAATCAAAATTGATTATTCAGTTCAAAGTCTTACATTAGATGTATGATTTACATGGTTGAGACTTCTTAATATTGGAATACTTATGTCAGGGAGTCTCGCTCCTCCATAACAATATATCCATTGATGAAAAAAAAAAGTAAGAAAATAACAAACTTATGAAGAATAGAAATATTATTGTGTATGTTTGCGTGTGAGTGAGTGAGTGTGTGTGTGTGTATGCGTGTTTTTGTAAGTTCGTAAGTATTCAATATATTGAGAGTAATAATTGCTCTGTCTTGTTATAGTTTGGATATTGAATCCTAGTAATGGACATTGTACATCCATGATGTTTTCATTGTTACAAAATAAGAGATCAGTTTACATTATTTGCTAAACCAATGTAACAGATAGCTGAAGTTCACAAAATTACAGAACAAGTTACATAATTCATGTTCAAGATTTGAGTAAAGTTTAGGTTTATGTTTGTAGTTCGGTACACGTTGAAAAGACAAATATAAAGTAAGAAGTTCCGCCGTCCGGGCCCTGATACTGACTGTTATTTGGGCAAACATTGCAAACTTCGTTCGGCAACTTGGTCAATTATGAACAGAACCCGTGAAAGGATGGTTTGACGTGAGCCTTATTTAGAAGTTGTGTTTTGTACAGTTCTACAAATGATTATGTTGTTCAATGAATTTAATTAAGGTCATCGTAATGATATAGGTAGTATCACTGGTTATTATAGTATAGGCAATATATTGTGATGGATGATAAACAAGTATAACGTTAGTGTATTTTTTTATGTATAGACATGTTAATTGCCGCCATACAAGCAAAATTCAATTTTTGGTGGTCAGCGGTGACCGCGAGCGGCGGGGCGAGCTGTCCAAAGAGGGTTAATGATTGGTTTTAGAGTGTTGCCATATTATTACCACAAATTATTTATTGATTTATTTAAAATTCTAAAGAATTGGTTTAATTTTACGATATTTACATGGGGTTAGTGTAAATCTATTTGTAAATGCCTACAATTATTTAGGCTACAAATAACCTTGTTCTGTGTGTTTGCATTAGCCACTCCTCACTCCCATTACATTTCAAATAACATGCTTTAAATTGCATGGTTATAATCTGTGGCGCGAGTCATAAAAGGCCACTCTTTAGATTCTATGATCATGACCGTAACAGTGAACAGCATAGACCAGAGATGGGCAACATCATCTGGTGTGTAGCTTAAAGAAAAATTCATCCGACTGCTCAGGATGGCGAAGGGGGTAGAACAACTGCCATGGAAAGCATTGGAAATTGTGCCCTGGGAGAGCCCAGAAGTAGACTTTTATATGTTGATGAAGTCAAACAGAAACTTATTAAGAAAGCATATTATAAAATATCAGACTATTTAGATGATAATCATCCTTGGACATAACTAGTTCGTTCGCATGCCAGGCTATTTCATAATTAATAATGATATAAGTAAACCGGTTTTTTAAAGAGCAACCCCTCGAGTTTCTTGCTTGTTCTGGGGAAAATTGCCTTTTGAACAAGCAGTAGCTTAAAAAATGTAAAATTTCACTATTTTAAGTGTCTACTGTGTACCTACAAAAAAAGAATTTTTAAGTTTGAATTTGAGTAGGTAGTGTCTGTAACTAGTGTGACATAACTAGAGTAGGTAATAACAATATAAGTATTGAAAATCCAAAATATCCGACAGCATATTATGTTTTTTTTTTTGCGGGCGCCTATTTTACTCTAAAAGGTATCCTTATTACACACTTGGAACAAAGAAAAATCAAACGATACATTGCATTTCAAAATTGGTCAAGCCGTTTAGCCCTGAGAGGTAACACATAAATCTACATGCATACATAGATTCACTCGAAAGGCATCACCCTCCTTCCTGAGGCAGTCGGGTAAAAAGTGTCAAAAGAATCCTCAGTCGCTTTCAGTATAGGACGGCATGATTGCACTACCGTGCCTCCAGATTTTGTTTACCAAGAAGCTTGTTAAAAACTAGTTGTTCGAAAAACTCTTTACTGATACTATAGTTAAAATATTTACACAATCATTCATAGAAACAACAAAAAGCAAAGAATACAAAAATTGTCAAAATAACCGACTTCAGTATTTCGTGAGTGTATTATTCGTTCTTAACTAAATTTATATGGTACTACGCTGGCGGTAAACTCTATATGAAACAATACAAATAATCATCAAAATAGGTTAACAATTGAAGGAAATATGGGTGAATACATAAATAAATATATACAAACGAACAAACTCCTTTTTTTGGAGTCGGTTAAAAAAGAAAGAAATTAAAAGAAAGAAAATCGTTTATTTGCCACAAGTAGGCACACACTAAACGTAACGTAAAAAGAAACACTATTTTCCCTTATAATTTATCTATAAATAATTTAGAAGTTACACTGAAAACCGTCAAATACCTCTTTAATCCTAGTTTAAGGTTGTTGTATAACACGAACAAATTAGATTGCACAGTCATCTTGTTAAGTGCGTCATAATGATTTTATTATGAAAATCTATTTAAATGAGCCTACCCTTCATTTTCGCAGCCAGCCGCCTACATACATAGATACATTACGAGGCGAGGGTATAATGCAATTTGCCGGGTTTTGCGGTCCAAATTGCTCCTTGGCAGTTAAAACGGATCACGTCGCGCGGGGATTATAAAATTGCGGTTAAATCTCGACAGGATCAAAACGGTTTCGCCACAAAATAAAACGCTCGATTTGCTGACACGTTTTCACGCGTCGTCAGCAAAGAATTCATAATTAGGTTAGGTTAGGTGTTTAATTAGTTGAATTAATTTGTCTAGCATTGTGCATACAGTGCCTATGTATATAAAGATTTACATTCTATAAAAGTCTACTACTGGCCGAAAGTCTTTCCCATGGAACGATTTTCATCCTGGGAGAATTTTCCCTAAACGTCATGAAGCAGGCAGGCTGGCCTGGGATTTTTTGGAAACTGCACACCAATGACACTATGCCAATGGTTATATCATAATTATTAAAATGCAACAAATTAGATAGAATTTTATACATATACGTAGAAACGCTCGGGTCGTGCAAACCGGGAGCTCATATTCTCTAAGAGAATTCGCATAAACATCGCATGAATGACCAAGGTACTTATATTTGAGGTTCTACCATTAGCAAATTTCGCTCGTAACGCATGAAAGACACTAAAAGTTCTATTTTAGAAATTGCGAGTGATAATACTCGTTACTGATTCTATTAGTGGAAAATATTAGAGTTGTAAGTGTAAGACTTTACTTACACACCATCTTGTGTTTCATTTAAATGCTTTCATTTTTTTTTACCGTGATAAATCAGTTTACGAATACACACAAAAGATATTAAGCTAAGAAAATACAATACTTAAGAGGTAATAATAAAACAAAATAAAATATATATATTATATTTACATAACTATAAAAAGTGTATCGCCTCGAATTCTCCTACCTGCGGCATTGTCCCCAGCACGCTAGCCGCGTTTCCCCGCTGCATCGCCAGGCTTAGTCTTTGTGTAAAGAAGGCATATATTATATACATAACTATAAAAAGTGTATCGCCTCGAATTGTCCTACCTGCGGCATTGTCCCCAGCATGCTAGCCGCGTTGCACCGCTGCATCGCCTGGCTTAGTCTTTGTGTAAAGATGGCACCCGCCCTGAGGTCACGCCATTAGCAAGTCCGACACCTTTTTTATGAATTTTTTAGTGTCCAATGACCACGAGCCCAATGGCAAGTACCGCAAACTCGTAATTAGTAGTTAAATACGCGTATTCGCGGCAATTTACTCTCTGGGCGAGGTCGGCGGCGGCACCGGCCTTGCGGGCTGATCTCTGTACATAAGATGGGGCCAAAGTATCTACACAAATATCATCGAAAATGCCAAAAATCTTGCAATTATGATGAGTTTTGGCATTGCTGCAATAGTGCGAAATGCTGAGATTTAACAGAGATTACATCCCAAGCACTCTGCCTACCCTTTTCCATTGGCGCGCTGGCATTTGGATTTGCGACACACCAAGCTGACTCCGCCGCCAACAAGCCCGACACTTGTAAATCAGCAGGGTTAGAAACATTAAGAATCCTGCTAATGAGCATAGTCGTGCTATGGATGGAGGAAAGAATGTCCGGGAGTGCCAAATCAGAAATAGCAAAATGCTTTCATACACAATTGACGTGCCACAAATATAGCATCAATCATAATTGAAAGCCGTATATTCTCTCCAACTCTGCTTGAACAAATCGGCTTGCTTATAGCTAAGTACAGTAACCCTTATGTATGTAAATGTATTCAGCTGAAATCGAATATGAATCCAGCGAAGGCACGTACACGAGTACTTTATTTCTGGAACCTTTTAAACGGATCAGCATTGGACGACGATTACCCGACGTCGTGCACGTAATGTCGAGCTATTTCTATGGAGCGCCTTGAATGCTGCCGGGCCTCTTTCAGCGTACTGTCGCAGACTCACGTTTGTTTGCTTTGAAACCTTTTAGCTGGCAGAGTGTTGTGACATCATGTTGGTGAAATGTACGAGTATCGTAAAAATGCACTCTATAGATATTATGTGACATTAAATTATGTTTTCTAGCGTTGAGAGATTTCATAAATATGTTCAAATAAACAATATTCGCATAGTCTTCAAGAGCGAGCGATTGGAAGCGTGTTGCATCCAACGACCTCTGACTGATATGCTGATGATGAAACAATATTCCACCGTAGCCCTGTTCGAGGTGGTCTCCCATAAATATAAATCAAAGGGTCATATATAGACTATTGGTTTGACTCTTAACGATATCAGTGAATTATGAACATAATTCTTAGGCGTTAAGTACGTTTAGTGCCCGTGGATCGATCGCCGAGTTCTACTGATCGATCCATGGGTAATTTTTTTTGCCTGTGGTTCTATCAATCGGACCCTCATTATAAACTGTACTGGTACTGGATCTACTGGAATAGTAGTACCAAGATAAATATTTTTACCCATGGTACTACTATAAACATTATTTAGAAAGAAAAAAATACTTAATTATATTAGGTGATCCAAAATTTTTGAAAACTTGAAATTCACATCTAACTGATTGAGTGAACTTACTGCAATAAAATGAACACTAATTACTCCTGAACAGATAAACAAACAAAGAATATTTCATAAATGCTAATCCTTCATCCATTAATCAGTTATTTTTTTCAAATATTTTGCATGTAGAGATAGTTAAACGATGTAAAGAGTTAATGGAAGTTAAAAGTATTTATTTACAGACACTAAACAACATAATCGTATACAGAAAACATGTATAGATTTGCACGTTTTATCGGCGATGGGCTCACCCCATGTCACGTGTGCAGTTCTGTATATTTCGACATTTCGATTGTTTCAAGTATAAACTTTTAATGTTTGGGATATCTCTGACCACCCCATTTGGGTTAAAGGTCGCGACATTATATACCTATGTATGTACAATATCGTAAACGTAAAAATATGATTTTATAATAGCAAAAAATACAAACAACCAATGACAACCTATTGTTGATGTTCATATCTAACGTATGTATGTTTATATCTATTGTTTAGTATCTATTATTTTATATATATATTTTTTAAATCATGGGTGCACAACCTTGCGTTTATCCCGTTCTACTTTTTTCTCTACCCAAAGGTTGCCTGGTAGAAATCGCTTAATAGCGATAAGACCGCCTGGTTGTACAATTTTTTTTAAGCTATATTTAAGAAGTGTATTGTAGAATTTTTGTGCAATAAAGTGTACTTGATTGATTGATTGATTGACAATCTCATCCTTCTTTGAAGTCGGTTAAAAATAGTAAGGTTTTCGTAAAAGTTGGGATGTGCTAAATCTTACAATCCCACGTGGATGGAGTGTGCTAATGTGAAGTAAGGTTTGTACCCCGCAATGAAATGTATTATATAATATATCGCAGTTCGATGGTTAAATAGACGTAGAGCTAGGGTGACAGTTAAGTATGGCGAACTGTTTTTCCTATATGAACACCCTAGTGTTATTTATTTATTCGGAACATCAATATTACTCGTACATATTAAAACTACATACTTTAACATATTTTAGAAATACAAAATCGAAGATGTACACGGCTTTCACCAATTTGAGCAAAAGCCAATCTAAATGACATTGTACCCATTCGATAGGGGTAATATTGAAACGTTTAAGTATTATATAGAGAGATATATGTATACTCCAACGTCTCGATGAAAAAAAAAGAAGAAAAATTAACTTTGCTAAGAAACAGAGTAATTTTGAAATACTACCAAAAATATCGAGGAGCATCTGCCTTTCGATTCGATATTCGTAGAAACACCACTTGCAAACAATATAAAGGAGTGTGCTCACCGATAGGTAGGTACGGGCCATGCGTGTGCGGCGCACGGCAGCCGAACATCTTGGCCGGTTTGCACCCGCCGTGGTCGGGGTTCAACCGCCATCCGCGGACGAACCCCACCCTTTGGTTCTGTTACTATCACATGACCTGTAGGAAACGTTTCCAATTATTAATTAACATGACTTCAGTCGGTTAAACAACAGTCATTGAACATTGAAGGCAGTATCGATAATGTAATTATGGCTATTAAACCGTCCATTTTCATTGGTAATGTATACACGTGACACGTGTTTTTTCTTTGACGCATACTTTAAGTGTGAGAGAGCAAAGAGAGCCATATGTGTGCCATCTCTACACGATGTATTGACGACATAATATAACTGCCGCTAAATGCTGCGTTGAAATTTTGAATGCATTTTTGTCAACAGAAATCGAATATAGATTGTCGAAACCATTTAGACTACGGAGGCAGCACCGTGACGTCAAGTCTGGCTCGTAATAAAAGTTTTTAAGATTGATGTATTTAAAGAGTTCTTTTTAAAATCAGTTCCATTGAAGAAATATACTGGAAATCAATGAGTAACAATAATAATTACCAAAATACTGGCTAGAATATGTAGAGCCGGTGATCCGATCTCTGACCCGACACCGAAACCGATTGTGTCGGTCTAACGGGCTCACGGCGCTTATGTATAGGCTTCCGTCATCTAGCCGCTGGTACTTTGATCCTGTGGACGACAATAAATAATAATAAATAAATAATAATATATAGGGATATAAACACAAATATTTTCTCAAAAGTGCTACGAAATGATACCCATACAACCGCAATCAGAATAATTCTGGAGAGCTAATTTGGGGTGTTTAGGTAATAGAGTAATTTTAAATTTGGAATGAATAATACTCGAAGAAATGAAATTCGATTACATACCATATTTATTTGAATTTGGAACTATCTACGTCTATGACTGTGGCAAAAAGGTTGCGTGTGAATTAAAAAAAAATGCGGGAAAAAGCCGAACCACAAGTTCTGTGCAAATATATTAATTGTGTTTGCATTATTTTTGAGAAAAGCATTACATATACATTCCTCGACCGTAATTGCCATCCTAGTCTCGTATATAGACTCAAACACATACTCGATACTATCCTGCAGTAATGTAGGCATAATATAGGTATACTATTGATAGCGATATTGCGAACAGCGTAAGATATTTATATGTAAAGCTGCTCGGAGAAACAGGAATTTCTTATAGGAATTTCCGAGGTTACAACTACGAACGTATTTTCGTTATTTTATTTACTTTAGGCACGTCTTTAGGTAAAGGACGTTATAGAAGAAATATACCTAGGTTATATAGGATTTGACATGAAAATTTCTTTTCATAAAATTACACTTGAGTAAACAAACGCTTTCGGCTTTCATTTAAAAGCGGGAATTCTTTTCGTGAAAATATAAGCTAAGTTATATGTGTGGATAAAAAAAAAATGTAATTGCTTACGTCGTATCACTTGACAAGTGTTCTGATGAGAAAATTTCGCGAGAAAATTTCCCTTCAACGTTGTAATTTCGTTGGGGCGGAGTGGGTGGCATGGTTCTTTTGATATTTGTTCATTAGAGATCAAAATGACAGTAAAGTTTTTTTTTATTTATGCACAACGTCAAGCAGCAGTGCTAATAGAATTATTACTATCCCTATTGCTGTTGTTGCAGAACCAACCGTACACCTGATGTTAAGTGAAGATGAGGTCGAAGGTGGAAGCGTACTGACCCGGAAACGCCAACACATTTGGAGGACGGGCTATCTTATCACTGATAACCGCAACACCACAATGCTATTACCATTGCTGCTTGGCGGTAGATTTAGATAGCTAGCCAGACGGACATTTAAAATGCCCTACCACCAACCAAACCGAGTACTTAAACATGTACCCCGCTGGGGATTAAACCTCCGAATCGTAAACCCAATGTTTTTTGCAATGAGCCACAGAGGCAGAGTAAGCATGCTGTAGTATTACTGCAGCATACTATAGAGGGTTAAGTCGCAATTAATGTTGCACTTTATGCCCTAAACTAAGGAAATTTATCATTATCGCCAAGATAGACCATATTATATTTTGGTTTACAGCAACAATGCCCATAATCGCAAATGTTGCAACATACTACAATATAAAACAAGCCATGTCAAGTATGCATACTTGACATGGCTTGTTTTATATTGTAGTCTATATGAGGTTTCCGTAATATGGAAATGTAACATTTTAACAGGAAATTCGCCTGGCTAGCTACCACTATCTTATCTAAGTCTGCCACCAAACAGCAATGTTAATAACATCGTTGTATTAAGATAAGAGAGATAAGATAGTCAAATAAGATGGGAGTTCCGGGTCATTACGCATTAGGTGGAAATCAGGTGCGATTGAGGTCAAGTGCTAACCAACCAATCGTGCATAAAAAAGTAATGATCAATAAATAAAAAAAAAACTTGTTGGGGCGTAAAGTACGGTTTCATAAGTGCAAATCCAGTCCGAGCTCAAACGTTTGTGTTTAAGACAAGTATCGGTACGTTTGATTACATTAAAAATATTTTCCATTGCCGCGTTGTCAAAAATCTTAATCATTTAAGCTAGGTAATGTAGATACATTTTTGAATCCTACTGTTCATAGATAGTGTATACATGTTCTTGGCACGAAACCACAGAGTAAGAGGTAGTAACAACACCGACCACCGCAGTATCATAGTGTAATAATGAGTACTACAGTATGCAGTGTTAGTGGCAAGCACGTACCAGTTTGGCACGTGCACTTTACTATTTCAAAATACACTGATGTTGCCATCAACGTGAGTCCCCTTACTGACTGACTGACTCTGATAATACAGTTTAACTAGTTTCGGAGTCAGGGGTCCATTATACTAGATGACTTCAAATGTATTATCCATAACTCTAGTCTTAAAATAAACTTAAAATGCATTGTAAACTTGGGTAATGAATAAATGATTATTATTATTATTATTATTAATATTACTTACGCTGTGCAGCTTTTTTACAATAATAATATATTTTTTGGCACGGGCACATTTTAGCCGCCATGCCAGCAATCACGAATTCTTCTCACAAATGATCATCGCTTAGACAACTCACTTACCTAAGTACTGAAACACACTGACGTCGTCATCAGTGAGCCAGTCTGTGTCTTCGACTCTATCTACGCAGTGCAAAGGCACGATACACCGCAGTACGGCTGCATTGCCAGCCATGACGTACTCATCTGGCACGTGTACCTCCCAGGGTATATTTATTGCTGTAATTAAAATAATGTGATTAGAAATTGAAATTATACTATCTAATTTAGAGGGTTTATTCCGTCTAGGAATGAGGGCGTCATTGAATAATTTAAGAGACCTTTATAAATACAAAATAAATCAAAAAAGTCGCTCTGACCTGCACTCGAGAAGACTAAAAATAAATAATACCTAAATAGCTTCGATGGGGTATTTTCCAGAATTCACGATAATAAAAAAAATGGCCGTTTCATTAATAATTCTAATAATTCTAAATTCTCGAAAAAAACCGCAATTAAAGCTATTCAGGTATACCGGATGAGTTCTATTACCGTAAGGCAAAAATAGGGCATATTAGCTAAGTGAAATAGAAGGTATTGGTATAGGTAGTTTTTTTTTTCAAAACCATAATCGAATATAGCGTTGTGTCATTTGACGGTCGCGTTTGTAGCCTATTCCACATAATTGCATCTTGAAATTAAAGAAATAAAAAAAACTTGGACAAAATACGAGTTCCAAATAAATTTCGGATGATGAGAATCTTACATATCCCGCCAGTCGCATATCAATCCCGGTCGGCGCATGAGTCAATGATGCCATTGACAAAAAAAACCCACCTATGCCAATAACTTCTATTTCACTTATCTAATATGCCCTATTTTTTCCTTGCACTGCTCTCGAAAAGCCTTAAAGATGACTTTTCGAGAGCAGATCAGAGCAATATTTTTAATTTATGCTGTATTTATGATGCTTTTTTTTGTATTTGTCTAGACTTATAAGTGATATAGGTACCTAGTTGTGTGTAGGGGAATGAAATGAATAGATAACTGTTTATAAGCTATAATAGAAGTCACTATGCCATGCACAGGTGTCCGATGATGACATATGTACGGTGTTCGGATAAACCTTTACAGGTTTTTGTGACACCTGTAGGTATATATTTGTAATATTTTAGATAAATAAATAAATACAAATTAAATTTACTCCTTTTTTTGACACGGGGAAACGCAGAACGCGTACCGCTCGCCTGGGGGACGGCGAGATGGTTATGTGGGACTTCCCCATATGTGGGTTATTGGGAGGGATATCCACTAAAACCCCGCGGCGACCTTCCTCGGCAGTAGAGAGGCCCTGGGAACGCATTAGCGCCCTGCCCCCCCTCACAAGGGAACGTTCGTTCTCGGAGGGCGACTAGCGCGCCGTATAAAGTTTCATATCTTTGGACACATGCTTATGTGTCCATAGATTTTAAAAGGTTGAGAACATTTTCGAGAAACTGTATTGAAACTAATTTATCGCGATTTTAAAGTTTTCATAGCAACAGAAAATATGCAATATAATCTTTTAAATTCAATATTTTGTAAATCAGGGGTTTTCTAAATTTTCAATATATAGTTATCGTCTTAACTGGTAATCTTTTCATATGGTGCTTACTAAAATATTATTTCTAACAAGCCATTGAGTTATTTCTATCTTATTTACTTACTTTGTACCTTTGGGACCCTTCCATCTAGTGAATATTTCTATAGAGAATATCCGAAAAAGGTGTATTCAGCGGTATGATTACGAGGTTCTATTTATGGACACGATATCTGTTGAATGCCATCCGCTAGACTCATTTATAACTACGTTCTGATAAATATACTTTTGTTACTAACAAATATCATTTCTGATAATAAATATGAAACTAAACTACGAAAATAGAAAGGTACCTAACACGAATAGGTATCGGCGCATTATATTTATTCTAGTATAAAGGAGTTATAATACACGGAAGATGGCATTAACATTCATTACTAGTATTACCACCTACTTAATAAAAATTAAAAATCCGACTGTATAAAGCCAACTAAAAATTGACAATTTAGAGAACCCGCGACAAAATAAGCGATTAAAATAAAACGGCTGAACCGATTTTGTTAACTATGTCTAAGAACCACCGCTATAGAAAATCTGCTTTCAAATAAAGAACCGCATCCTAAATAGACAGACACACATACTTAGCGGTCAAACTTATTATTAGGAGTGTTATAACACCCCTCTTCTTGTGTCGGGGGTTAAAAAGGCTTATGTCTCACTTCTAATATACATTTTTACAATCCTCATGATGGGCACTTTCATGCGATACCCATTATTGTAGTCCTAGAACATTTTTTTTTTCATTTTGATAAATTTTAACTCTTGCGGTGGCTTTGGTTTACTTTTTTGTGACGTAACCTCTTAGACACATGAAACGTCCGTGAGGCTAGAAAGCACTAAGTGGAATTCAATAATTTTGATAATATAAAAAAATTGTGCTCAAATACTGCCCAAAGGAAAAAATTGTGCCGCACTGTAGTTTAAGAGTTATTCAATATTGTAAGTGAGCATTCTGGCGTCACGTGTAGCTGAAATCCCCATTTATCATACGCAGAGTCTGCTTTACCCTATGATTATAATGTGTATGCCAAAAACTGTGCATAAATAGTGCCACCGAAATATACAAGTCCCATAAATAGCTCTACAAAAACAACGAAGTTATTTAGATGTCTTTGTGACATTACCAAAATGCCTGAATTTCAGTACTTGTATGTTAGTTTGTGTACGTCAAACAACTGTGTTAAATGCTTAATATCTTCGAAACGGCTTAAAAGATTTTCATCGAACATGGGTAATCCAACCTGTCTCCGAACCCCACTCAAATCGACCATACATCACTACGACCTACAATGCCGTCAAAAATTAACCAGGACGTATTAAATCAAGCAAGTAGGTACTATAGATTGTAGATAAAATCGAGAACCAAAAGACAAAAGGCTTGAAAATGAACTCTGCACTGAGTAATTGGCAATCTCCAAACAACAGTAGCCCATTATTAGTATCTACACCAACTTTACTGGTATAAGTAGGTATTATATAGAGTGAATCACTTCCCTGTGGGAAATCAAATTAAGATGTAGACAGACAGATATTCAGAGACTTTAGGAAAATTAAATTGTTTTTTTTTTCCTAGAATACACAATATACAATGCTAGAATACACAAGGCGGAATTCAGCTATCTTGATAACATTTCTGTTGCCTACATATTGGCATCATTTCTGTATCTATAAATACTTCTATTCGTCGTATAAATACGCCTATTCTTTATCTATAAATACTTCTTAGCATGAACAGTAATAGCTTTACGTCTCTATTACAGGGCAATAGCTTTATTTCACTTAGAGAGATCGACTAC
The DNA here is from genome assembly GCA_949316235.1 of Oegoconia quadripuncta. Taxonomy (NCBI): domain Eukaryota; kingdom Metazoa; phylum Arthropoda; class Insecta; order Lepidoptera; family Autostichidae; genus Oegoconia; species Oegoconia quadripuncta. The sequence goes on from OX438757.1 coordinate 8,561,587, forward strand.
ATATTCACTGCGTGGTAGCAATGCGGATTTATGAAAATGCCCCTTAGTGGTCCCCATCCAAGTACCAATAGGGCAAAATGTTGCTTACGTAAACAGTCTCTATTCTGGGTATAGTATAGGACTGGGAGAGGCTTATAATCCACCATGCGGGCCCAGTGCGGATTGGTGGATTTGTGTCAGGCTAGTGGCCACCTACTGTCACTGTTTCAAACCGCCCCTGTATTGGGTTGTTCGTCATCCAGCACGAAAAATTCTCGCACGATCGTGCGACTTGGCACCATTCGATTTTATCTAATATTTTTGTCGGCAACTCGCACGCACGTACAAAGTACAGCCAGGTAAAAAAATTGAAATTGAAACTAAATTTCTTTTACCTGGCAAACAAAAATTTCGACGCCGTTTTTTTAAATTGATATTTCTATACTCAATTGTAAACTATGAAGATTTAGTACAACGCAATGTCGGTAATTCTCTAGGTAATGGATAGAACAGAATTTCGATATTTATCTTAATTCAAGAGAAAATAAATAATAAAAATAAATTTGTAGCTGACTGTACATAGTTACCTCAGATTTTCATGATCGTGCGATTTGACGACAAAAATATTAGGTAAAATCCAATGGTGCCAAGTCGCACTATCGTGCGAGACTTTTTCGTGCGAGATGACGCACAACCCCCTGTATTAGCCTCCAACTGAAAACAAACTGCTCTTCGAAGCAAGGAAAGATTCGTATGATAATGTCACTGATCATCCATCCAAACTGCGTCAGACGTTGCTTAACTTTGTTAATCGAAAACTGCGTCACGAGTGTAGACGTTACTTATGTAAATACCTCTTGCTTCTCACCTGCATGGACATGAATGTTCCTAGACAGCACAGCAAACCCCGAGGTGAGCCTGAGTCGACACCTATATGTGGCTGCGTGTACGTCCCTCCTGTAGCGCTCCGCGGGGAAGGGGAGCAGCGCCAAGGATCCATTGGTCAGGATCCGACGGAGGCCCGCCAGTGACGTCACCGGGCTGCTATCCACCAACCACTCCAGCTGGGGAAGAAAATAGTTTTAACAAATCCGACCAAGTACGAGTCGGGCCATGCGCATCCGTAACCATTTTAAGCCAACTCCAAAATAGGAGGTACTATATTCGCCTGTATGTATTTTTTATTACCCATGTCTTAGTTAATTTGTTAACTGGTTTTGAAAATTGGTTTTTTATTTGATTGGATTGATAGTCCCATATAAATTTGGTTAAAATCTGATGATGCACTCCGGAGATAGAGAATGGAACCTTACCGATGCATTCTATTATGTAATGCAAAGTTATTTATCCAGTCAAACTTCAAAGCATTTATTTCAATGTAAGGTACATGATATCATTTGTTGAATGTCAATTTAAGTCTATTGGAAATAATAATAGGGCTTAAGAATTTCTCTGTCAGTCAGCATGTCCAAGCTACTACCGCATCGGAACGGGAAATCATTTGTGGGAAAAGAAGCGGCTCAATAAACCCACAGGATCAATCAAACAGAATCATTGTTGTTTTTTTTTTAAATAAAAAAGTACAACATTTTATAATTTTTAGGAGCTGGCCAAAGTACACTAAGCGTTTCGTCATTCAGGTAGTCACTAATTGTGTACTAATCTTATAATAAAAAAAAAACTAAATTCTTTTTTCTTTTTATAGTTTTCTATAATTATATTGGAACCGCCAAAAAATGGCAAAATAACCGATTTCAGTAAGGTTCCATGCTCTATCTCCGGAGTGTATTATCAGATCTTAATTACCCTGATGGTATCCTATCAAACAAATAACAATCATCAAAATTAACGAAAACATAGGTAAACTTGGGACCACCTTGGAAACATGTCCTATTAAATAAAAAAAAGAATTTCGCGAATCGGTTTATAAATGACGGAGTTTTGAGTCAACAAATTGTGTTGGTGGCCATGTCTCATCTTCTACATCACATCCACTTCACCAAATGATACTTTCTGCATGCAAATTATTGACTAGTTGTTGTAAATACCAAAATAGCTGTATGTATGTTTATAATGTGAGGTGTTCCATCAATTCCTTAGAGATGCCATCATCAGAACAGGATTATGATGAACATGGGACCACCCTGGAAGTATGTCCTATTAAATAAAAAACAATTTTCCGAATCGGTTTATACAAGACTGAGTTCTGATGTAACAAATATTAAAAAAAATACAACCAAATTGATAACTTCCTCCTCTTTTGAAGACGGTTAAAAAGTAGTTCGCTTTAATTGTCTGAGCCGTCTCAGATATATACGGTGTGAGCATTAAGCAACGTTTACAAAATACATTTTCTTATTTCAGTAAAATGTAAGACGTGTGTATAAAGTTGCGTTTTTTTTTGTTATTGCATAACTTTTCCTGGAAAAAGGGAAAGTTGTCGACATCGCCGCGGTTTCTGCGACAGTTAATACCGTACAACGAGATATTTATAATGCTTGAGGGAATATTCGGGACCGCTATAAGCGCAGAAATTTCGCTCCCTCGTGTGTCTTTCACTCCAACGGCTTCTGCAGTTTTTATTTAGACGTAAATATTTGTTCTTCTTTCAGATGAGATGGAATGGAACTTGTTGGAAATATCAAATGATATACTTTGAGTTTGTATTTCAAATATTTGCATAAGTATTTGAAACTTTTGAATCCATTTATGTTAGCTTAAAACTGTTTTTTTACTGGAAAATGAGAGGTTTTCCTGTGAGAGCTGTAAAGAGCGTTTGATTTATTTTTATGGCCAGCTGCCGGCCCATCTTGAGTAAAGTAACATAAAAGTTTGAGATCATAATATTTCGTTAGAATTACACATAAAAAAACCTTATTAATAATCAAGTCATTTATAACGCCCGGGCCACCGTGCCGAGCTCCAGCACTGGGGACCAGGGCTGTTGATGTTGTTATGAAGATTTACAGTGAAAAAATATTGCTACATAAACTTGTATCTATTTAGATATTTTTTGAACTGGAAGGTTTATTCTTCCATGTTTAAATAGCGAGAGAAAATAGTCGTATCAGACATGCTTTCATTTAGCTTCACCTGTTTCTGTGTTTGTCTGTTAATTAAACTTACATTAATTAAAATTACAAGTTAAATTCTACTTAATGTCCTAATATGTTTTGTTTTGCATATTCATTTATTTATTCGTATATAGAATCAACAGTAGATGTATGGGAGTTATGGACAGCATGCATATTTTGATGTCATTGAGTTGGTCCGATGATGGAGCTGGGTTGGTACTTGACCTCAATCACACCTGATGTTAAGTGAAGATGAGGTCGAAGGTGGAAGCGTTCTGACCCGGAAACCCCAACACATTTGGGGCACTGGCTATCTTATCTCTGACAACTGCAACACAATAATGCTATTACCATTGCTGCTTGGCGGCAGATTTAACAATGTAACCAGGATCAGTTTAGGCTCGTTTAATTTGTCCTGATCATGCTCTACTGAGATTGCGTGCTTAATCTTCAACCACATCGTCATTATCCAATAGGTAAGATTATGATCAAATGCGTATCTAGTCAATCATATAAAAAAAATTGTATATACTGGATGAGTTTTTTACCGTAAGTAAAAAAAATAGGGCATATAAGGAAGTGAAATTATTGGCATAGGTAGTTTAATATTTTTTTTACAAAATCATCATCGACCCATGAGCCGGCAGGAGATTGATATACGACTGGCGGGATTCGTGGGGTTCTTATCATGCGAAATTTAATTAAAACTTATATTTTCTCCAAGTTTTTTTTAATTTATTTAATTTAATGATGTAATTATGTGGAATAGGCTACAAACGTGACCGTCAAATGACACAACGCTTCATTCGATTGAACACAGTAAAATAATTAAACTATACCTATGCCAATACCTTCTATTTCACTTACCGAATATGCGCTATTTTCTCCTTAAGTAAAAAAAACTCATCCGGTATAGTGTTCTCTATTGCACCAAAGTATTATATGTGGATGTGTGCAATGGTGGAGATCTCTTCCAGCCAACCTGAGCATTGAAGTAGGAAACGGTGTCCACGGTGTGAACTTAGCACAGGCTTATAGTAAAATTTTCGAGTTTGGGCTTATGTAAAATCGAAATATAGAACTTGTTACACTTGTGAATCAAAACTTTGTTTCTGCAGAACCCCGATTGCTAATATCGTCGTTGCTGACTGTATGCATACCTTACTGCTGCATTTTCTACAAACTTTACAATGTAGAGGCATTAGGTTTAGCCTCTAGTATTTGGAGAGGAAGTAAATCCAGACTCACAACGGTTGTGTAGTGCGCAATCTGCAAATTTGCATTTTTCCGCACCATTTGCCAGCACTGCGTTTAGTTTTGCCGCGTGAATGCGACCCCACAGGTAAAACTTCAATGAAATATTTGAACCACCCTGAAGCTATTTAAAATCGTTAGCGTTCTATTCTATGTTGAAGTGTTTGTTGTTGTAACAAAAAACTGTGACCATTTTTGATTGACTAGGTAATAAACCTAACTAGATTATAGTTTATGGAAAATTGCAAAGTAAATGGGCGGAATTCTGCAAGCGGCGCAAATACGCAATCCTGGGAGGTGGTTACATTTGGTGTGGAGACATTAGACTCGTGAGGCTGGACTGCTCTGAAGCTATTTAAGAATTTATCCACTCGCCTTATTGACGTATCCGACGATCGACGAGCTGGAGTTTACCTTGACCAACGCATCAGTATTGCCATTTAACGAGGTAATGCTGCCAGTATTCTGGGTAGCCCGCCTGATAGCGATCTTGAACACGTTTTCTACCTTGCTTAGATTTCGGGGTTGAATGTGTGTTTTGCAGTCTTTGCGGGATGATTGGTTTTCTCCTATTTTGTCTAGTTTAATGTATTCTGAATTTTGGGACATGTATAATTAGTTTATCAAAATATTTACGAAATAGTATATATGATATGACAGACTTTGAAGTAAATTACAATACGAGTGGTAATGACTAAAGTGCTCCGCAGGCGAATCTTCGTCCGCGTGGGTCCAGAAATAAATACTCAGATAAAACATAGACACGTGACTGTGTATCGATACCACGAGGAATTGATACTTTTATAATTTGTTAATAGTTGCTCTACCGGCCTAGATTTAGGCTGAATCAGCTAGAATTTTATTGCGATAATTTAAGTAACTTCGACATACAGAGATTCCTGCTCCCGTAGTATGATAGCGTGGGATAGTTGTATATTTCGCCCAAGCAAAATGAGCACGATGTTTAAATGTTTGTCGAGTCTGTCAACCAGGGCTGGTTTCGAAAGTAATTGTTTCAAAGGGCCAGATTAAAATGAAATATTCCATTGTCACTTTTTTAATGTTGTGGAAAAAAGATTGCATACCCTGGGGTCTCCAAGTATCCTCATCAACATCTCATATTTCACCGACGTCTAAAAGCTTGCATTGCATATGCTATTCTTTTTTAAACGACTTCAAAAAAGGAGGAGGTTCTGTATTCGGGGCGTATTTTGTATGGAGTGGACAAGTATCGAATGCGAAGGATGGAGTACAAAAGTATCAGGTATCGAATAAAAAGTATGATACTTTTTGTGTTTCTGAATGTAAACCAAGTAAACTGTAATTAACCAGTGCACTTGGGTGTATACACTGCAATGTGGAAATTTCAAACAGTAGTTTTCCTAATAATGAATTTACAATATGGGAATATAAAAAGTTTTTCCTTCAAACCACGCTATAATTTCCGCAAAACTTTTCAATATGGAGCTCATAAAGCGGCATTTTAGTGCTCTAATTTATGTGATTAATTGCTCAGTATGTTCTAGTCGGGCATTAAATGTGTACGAAAATCCATTATTGCAAAGCAGTGTTTTTCTTTTTTTTTGTGGTTGAGCAACGAGTTAAGTTTAATAAGTTTGAATGCAAAACTTGTAGATACTCGTCACAGACATTTAAATTAAGAACAGTCTGCGCTTATTGGGCGCGGCTTATTCGTAAAAACATATTGAAAAAAAATACCTCGACCACAGAACGACTAATTGATAGAATCCAGTGAAACTTATAGAGTGTTGTTGTGTTCATTTGTGGATAGTAGAATATGGATATATTGACATTGAAAGGAAATTATATTTAGGTCATACTAAGTGGATGTTATACAAAGCAGATGTCCGTCTGGCTAGGTACCACCATCTTATCTAAATCTGCCGCCAAGCAATTATGTTAATAGCATTGTTGTGTTCCGGTTGTCAGATATAAGAGAGCCAGTCCCCCAAATGTGTTGGGGTTTCCGGGTCAGTACGCTTTCACCTTCGACCTCATCTTCACTTAACATCAGGTGAGATTGGGGTCAACCGACCTGTTGTGCATAAAAAAAATAGTGTTGAACTGCAAAGTTAATGAGAATGAGCAACGCCAAATTCCTTCGCAAGAGAAGAGTTTGATTCTCCATTTTCGGTACGTTTCTCTTCAACAGATTTGCTTTCCGATGTTGAGGAGCCATTTCGCACTAAATCACTATGTCACATTAGTCTAATAATTGGTCACTGCGAGTGAATATAAATACAATACATGCGGTGCGTCGTCGGGCGAAGAAGGCAGTGGTTGCACAAAATCTACAGCTATGACTAACGGAGTCTCTATCACCTGACTATTTCTCATAGGAGTTTGTAGAAAAACCAAACTTCTACTACAATTGTGTCACAATAAACGGTTGGTCATTGTAGAAGTTATATTAAACGAATTATACTCTACTACTTTTATTGTTGTTAAAAGAAAAGCTGATTATGAGCCGCGCATTACGTAATTTATAATTTTACACGTTTTTAAAGCTCGAACAGCACGGTGCAACTTTCTTCTTTCATTTCATTAACTTACCCACAACCTTCTTAATTAAATTATAGCTGTTATTCAAAGCTCATTTCATTAAACTGTATACACAATTCTTTCTAATTAATTAAATTATTTCGCTTCCTAAGTTTATTTTTTCTTCGACCCCTTAATGATGTTTTGTTTGTTCCCCGGCTAGCGTCTGTCCCGCTCACCCCACTGCAGGCACCCCGTTGAATATTTTAAAAGGCTCAACGCTTCGCTACCTACCCACTGACACATAAATCCTAAAGCTCAATATTATGTTTAGAAAACCTATTTTTTGCTTGTTTCGAAGCGATATTGTGACGGGACTGAAGATTGTTCCCAGTTTTATGTTTGTTTGTTTTTGGCCCCAATCACGTATGACAGAGTAAGTATGTTTGTTGAAATATCCTTGTTTGAAATATGAGGTTTGCAGTGGCGTGCCCTCCATACAGACAGAAAGGCAGTGCAAATTGTAAGCTTACCTCGAAATACATTGTAGAGACAGTTGATTCATACTGATGTGAATTAAAAAAATCTAAATAGTTGCGGGGATTGCTATGAGAGTAAGTTATTGTTTTGTAGTTGTATTTTTTCTTATATAATAAAAAAAATATCTTTCTGCCTACCCTGACAAAACGCTGTGCACGCCACTGGAGGTTTGCATAGGTTTGTAGGATTTGGTGGTGTTAGATGCATCTATACCCCGCGTGTAAAATAACATGTTCAAATCAATTATCCAAAACCATTATTCAGGTATATGTATACCTATGTTACCTCATGTAGCATAGATATACATACAACTGAACATGCGCTATAGACTCAGTATAGACTTTATTATATGCAAACTACCCACATGTTTGCCTTTTAGATGCCACAATTCCACTCGATATTCTGTTGAGAAGCGAAATGTTTACTTTTGCTTGCTTGTTCCAAGGAATTCAACATTATACAAAGTAGGTATGGATCCTAGTTCATTATCTATGATACCTACAACATTATCAATTGAGATAAGTTTATCATATAACATGTAATGAAAGGGTGGTTTCATATGGATGATGGTTTGTTTAATGGTTCTCTAAACTTTATTAATGGAAATTAAATAAATCACTGTAATAAGTTCTTGAACGTCGTGTCGTATCAGGAGGTCAAGAGGAAGGCGGAGAGCAGGGAGATATGGAAAAATCTCCACCGACAAGAGCATGGCTCTTAAATCAGATGATGATGAATAAGTTCTTACAATATATAAGCGATAATTCAATAATGGGTAATAAAATAGTTCATTTTTCTCACCACAAATGTAGCTTTACAAAATGTCTTCAGGGCTAGCAAATACATAGAACACATTTGTGAGAAGACTGGTGCATGAAAAGGAAGAACCACAAACAGGTTTCCAGAACCCCAGCCATGGACGTAATGTGTCGACACTTAGCGAGACCCCGTGTCATGGAGATGCGTGTGTGGTTCATAGTGTATTACCTACAACTAATCGGTAATAAAGATATTAATCGTACCTAACTATAGACTTTATTGATAGCAATTATAACGATTCCAAATAAATATGACACAATATAATAATTGTGTAAAGTTATTCATTAATAAAAATGTGTATATGTCAATACATAGGTAGGTACTATTTAAACTTACTTCGAAAATAACAGCGTTATTCCCCGGAGCCTGGACGAGTAATCTTGCTGTATAGCTCTTTGTGCAAAATATTTCGAAATCAGCCTTCCGTCCGTAGAACGATTCTAATAGTTATATTTCCAAGCAAGAATGTCTGAATTTCATAGTGTACTGGAATTTCCTAGGTGTTCACTGAACGGCTGCGGTAGACTGCGAAATGCAATCGCCCGTATGTCGAAGGAAAGCCCGACATAATACAATTCACCTGCTTTGATGCCAAAGGTGCTGTGGTAAACCAATGTTATGTGTACTACCTTTATATTCTTTAGATGTCTAACATGAACATGTTACAAGTAGATGCACAATCTTTGCCAATATTGAATAGACAACTATAAATAAGTGAATTAAAAATTGAACTCAAACCCCACTACTAAAAACAATAATAGAGAATTAAAATATTCGTGTGGTTTCAGCAGGAAAAAAAATAGAACAATCCGTCTCTTTCCGTGGCTATCGTAAAAGGCAACTATGGACACTTTTTATCAAAAAAATCTATAGATTTGCACGATTTAACGGCGATGAGCTCACCGTTCGCGCAATTTATCAATTGAGACCTGTAGTGTCACTTAGAGATAGTTTTAAAGTGTATAACATTCTAACTTTTTCGTCACAGTACATTTTTGAAAATGTAATGTATGTCAAAAAAATATGGCATCATTTAGGAAAAATAGTGATAAACAATGATGTCATTACAAGAAATAAAGATAAACTTGCAGGTCACATAAGTCGCCCCGCAAAGTCAGTAATTCATTCAAAGGGTTATGTATAACGCTTTCTCAATAAGATTCCAGTTGATATACAAAATCTTCCTCTCAATAAATTTAAAGATACTTTAAAACAGAAACTTATTAACAAAGCATATTATAAAATATCAGTTTAGATGATAATCATCCCTGGACATAATCAGATCGTTCGCATGCCAGGGTATTTCACAATTAATAATATAAAAACCTTTATGTAAAATCAAAGCCTGATTTTAAAAGAGCAATTTTCCCCTGAGAAGAACAAGCAAGTAACAAGTTACTTGCTTGTTCTTCTCAGGGGAAAATTGCAATTTGAACAAGCATTAGCTTAAAAAATGTAAAATTGACTATTTTAAGTGTACTCTGTGGACCTACAAAATACAGCATTTTAGACTTTGACGTCACGTGTTCATTTCTGTACACGTCTAAAGGTGAACCGTGGATGTTATTCCAACCGTTAAATTTTTAATGTTTTGGGATATCTCTGACCACATCGTTTGGGATAAAGGTCGTGACGTTATGTATTTATAAAAGTCAAAAACTTTTTATTTAATATCATTATACAAACCTATCATTTAAAAAAGACAACATGGTTTTTTTAATTACATTTCGAATCAACTGACGCGCATGGGTATCATTTGTTATTTTTTTCCAGACTGCCCCAGAAAGGAGGGTAATTTATTTTACTGTATACAGGGCGTCCCACGGCTATGCCACATGGAGGGAAAGTACCTTGAATTTTGTAGATGGAACATTTTACTGAAAGAAGACATTATTTTAATTTAAAAAACAATTTAAACTGCATTCATAGATTTTTAAATAAGTACATGGTTGAACCGGGAATCGAACCATTTATTTATAAAAAAAAATTATCATGTAACTTTATCATACCGATCGAAAGGCTTCATCATAAGGATTATTTTTTGCTAAATAACATATTGTCAGAAATAAAAGGAAGACCATGAATTTTAACATTAGATGTTCAATTTTGTTCAGAAAAATGAAAAGCTGACATTGCCGTAAGGACATACAACTGACATTATCATTACTAATACTAATTACCCACTCGAGAAGTATGCATCATTTCCCTATTATAATTTAAGTTCATGATAAAATGATAAAGAGATACGTAATTAGTAAGTAGGACTATCTCAATGAACATTTTCTTTCCTGGATCGGGACAAATGGACGAAAAAATGGCCGCCGAGATCCCCAGATCTAACCCCGTTAGATTTTTTTTATGGGGTTATGTAAAAAATTTACTTTACAAGAACCAGTGTCAAAGTGTCCACGAGCTACAAACTGAACTTCGACGTATTATTCTAAATATCCACCACAACATGATCAAAAAATCGACAGGGAGCGAAATAATCAAAAGAGTGCGACTTTGTATTGAACAGGATGGGACTCATTTTGAGCATTTGATAAATTTGATTAATTTTGTATTAAAAATGTTAAAATTCATGGTCTTCCTTTTATTTCTGACACTATGTTATTTAACAAAAAATTATCCTTATGATGAAGCCTTTCGATCGGTATGATAAAGTTACATGGTAATTTTTTTTTTATAAATAAAGGGTTCGATTCCCGGTTCAACCATGTACCTATTTAAAAATCTATGAATGCAGTTTAAATTGTTTTTTAAATTAAAATAATGTCTTCTTTCAGTAAAATGTTCCATCTACAAAATTCAAGGTACTTTCCCTCCATGTGGCATAGCCGTGGGACGCCCTGTATATGTACTTATGTAGATTTCTATGTTACCTACTATTCTATGCTATCTACACGGCTTGACCGATTGTCGTTCGATTCATCTTGATCCTCAGAGCGTCAAACGACACATTTTATGGTAAAAAATCCAACATGGCGCCCGCGACGTACAAAATATGCTGTCGGGTTTTTGGTTTATAAATTTATATTTTTATTATAGCCTACCAGCTTTCCATCCGTGACATAATCCGTGTGATCTCGATATAGAATATAAGTTATCACCCATAAGAAAAAAAGAAAACCTTATCGAAATCCGTTGTGTATATAGTTCAGGATAACTAGACGCACAAACAGTTAGACGTGGATAACTTCTTTTATACTATTCAGATATAAGAAAACACTCGTGACAGTATTAAGAATTCAATGACATCTCATTTATCAAAATTGGGCCAGTTGATCATATCCACATATATAGACTGCAAACATTATAACCACGTCCTTTACGGTTTGCTTTAGTGAGGTAAAAATACTGGTAATTTTACATTTTAAACAAACGCATTGGAAAGATTCCAACTAACTACATTTCAACATTTGCATTATGGCAACTATGAGGAAATTATTCCTTCTTTCAATTCTAAAATGAACTTTTTTAAACATTAGTTATCTGCTATTGGATCGTTAGTATTCAATCTTACTGTCTAGGTAATTTTCATTCAGTCTAATGAAGCGTTAAAAGTATTTAAGTGGTTCAATCAAATTGACTTTATATTAGTTTAAAAATATTATTCTTACGCTAGTAGCAGTGGCGTGCCTTCCATAGACGCAGAAAGGCAGTGCCTACCCTAATAAATTGTAAACTTTCCTCGAAATGCATTGCCAAGACAGCTGATTCAAAGTGATATGAACAAAAAATATTCTAAACAGTTGCGAAGATTGCTCAAAGAGTAATTTATTATTTTGTAGTTGTATTTTTTCCCATTTAATAACAAATGTTATCATTCTACCTATAAAAACGTTGTGAACGCCACTGGCTAGTACGTATCGACTCGTATATCCAATTGTTCATGTCAAAGTTAAACTTAAAACTTCAATATGAAATAAATTTCATAGATACAAAATATCATTTGTTGAAAGTCAATTTAAATCTATTGGAAATAAAAATTGAGCTCATTGCATTTATCTGTCTGTTAGAATGTCCAAGCTAGTACAGCTTCGGAAAGGGAAATTATCTGTGGGAAAAGAAACGACGCAAGAAAACCACAGGATCATTGTTCTGTTCTTTAAGTGTTTCGGATAAAACCTACATTTACATGCTCATACACTGACATTCTTTATGTGCTACTAGAAGACGAGAAATTTGATACTGTGTGTGTGTACAATAAAAACCTTATAAGAATATCAGCGAAATTTCCAGGAGGGTCGGTTAGATAGGTATCTACTCCTGTTAGGCATGTTCTTTCTTATAGCGTGCGAGATTGTCGCGTGACCAAGAATACCAGCACGTACAGGGCTCAAAAGATCAGTGTTGCCATATATCAAAGGACGCATTACAGGCAACATTGAGACGCTTGGTGCTCCCGATTGGTCCTGACATTTAATTTACGGGCATAATAACAAGATTTTCTTGATTGTTATAACAGGGGATAGATCAGATACTTATACATACCTACAACATACATAAGTATAGCCCTATGTGGTTTCGGTACGTAAAAAGAATAGAACCAATCCGTATCTTCTCGTGGGTGTTGTAAAAAGCGACTTTCCACCTAAAATATCTAGGTATGGGTGAACACGTTTTAACGGCGGCGGTGGGATCGCCCTCGTCACCGTGTGCATTTCATGCATCTGTATAAGCTGAACTGTGGATGTTGTTTCAAGCATGAAACTTTTCATATTTAGAACAAGTAAACGCTCATATTTGGGTTGTCTCTGACCACCCCCTTTGGGACAAAAGGTCGTATATGTTAAATTAATTGATGGATCATATTCTATCAATCTGATTTCTGACGTCCTGGAACTCGATGATGCCTTCATATAGAATATACATTTTAGACAATGCTATTTTTTCAGTTGATATTTATATCATTTTTGACCCCAGACGAAAAATAACGGGTGTTATGTTGGTGTGTATGTGTATGTCTGCGTGTCCAGTCTTTGTTCAGATGTATCTCAATAATGCGTGGTCCGATCTATTGCCGTTTTGTTTGATGAAATGGGTTCAGCCGTATCGAAGATAAGTATTTAGCTGTTGCTTTTTTTACTTTGTATACAGAATGATATTTGTTTGTTTATTTGTTTGTAAACGCTTTATTGTACAAAAAGGATACTTAATACATACATTAATTAGGATATTATGTATAATTTCTCGGGGATTTTCTAAATTTTCAATTTATGTTATTGTGAGATTATATAAAGAAACTTTGTTGTTGTTTTTAAGAAAATAAAATCATGTTACTAAATATTTTTTTTTTCCATTATGACAAATGTTAAAAAAGTACCTACTCTTACGGAATCTATGCGCCAACCAAACTTGCACTAGATCTGTTTTTTAACACTCTCATCACAAGCATTCGCGGGTTTTCCATTTAAATAAAACAAAAGAAGTAAATAAAGAGATGAGCCCTTTGAAACTGACAAGTTTTTTTTATTTTGTTGTGCTCTCGCCTTTGAAGGAAGTTGGGCATTGTTAGAGGCGAAGGGTTCGACCCGGCGTCGGAATTAGCCCTCGTGATCCGGTAGACTTGGGGAAGATAGCAAAACATCTGGACGAGATTTCTTTTTGCGGCAAACTGCTATAGTTTATTTATTATGTATATGGCGTTTTGTAGAGTCGGCATTAAAACAGGGAGTTGTTTTTGAAAAGTTTGTCTGATTGATCTAAATAACTGGGAATGAAGTACTAATAAAATTATGGTTAATGGAATTATAAAGCTGATTTTTCTAATGGATGGTTATAGCAGTTTATACAACTGCAAGATAAACAGGGCAATTAAAAATGGGAGCAGGTACTTTTATAATAGACAGCACGAGTTGCCTGTTTACGTTCACTTACTTTTTCTACAGTCAATCTAAGAAAAACACGTGTTGGAGTCATTCAGATATAGTAATTTTGGCATTAATTGTCAATAATCATTATCAATAATCAATAACAATAAAAATAAATAAAATATCCTTGGGTATATGCACATAGCACCATTTAGTGCCACACTAAGCAACTAGGCTTGTATTAAGGATACCAGATGGGTGATATTATACTACATAAATACATAATTGAATGAAAATATCTCGGGTACACATTTCCGTATTCATCATTCAAAGACATGCCCCTAGCGGGTGTTAATAGGTAATTATAATTTAATTATATCGACTATCATCATCATAACATGCACGCCATACAAAGACCATAGGAGAATCTCTAAATAACTCTACATAGCACTGTCTCGGTCTAGCATTCATCGAAATTTTGACTTTCGGAAGTAGGTGATATAATAAATTGTCAATTTTTGCCTATTAAATGTTAAAATAAAAAAGATTGTACTATGGATACCAGATAATGGATTCTTCTTCAATTTAAGAGCTATGCTCTTGTCGGTGGAGTAACGACCATGTCTCTCTACTTTCCACCCTCGTTTTAACCTCTTGGTACGACACGACATTCACCTTTTCTTAATAATGAATAAACATACATAAATATTTATTTAAACATATGGATGTTTTATTTGATTTGTTGTTCGTATTCATCATACAAACATTTACCCCTCGCGGGATTCGAACCTGCAACCGTTGGTTTCGCTGACAGGGTCACTATCCACTACACCAATCGGTCGTCATTCATCATCGGTCATCGGTCGGTTATTATTAGTTAAGTATGAAAGTTGAGTAATTTCAGCGATTTGATATCTTTACACTTGATATTATATACGTGTGTATATAGCCCACACACACACACACATACATTCATTCAACAAGTCTACGAACTTTAAATAATGTATTACGAGTTGATTGACGAATACAAATGTTCCACTTTAATTTAAGTCGTCCAATTACTGAAGTTATAGCGGGCTAATTAATTTTACTTGTTCCGAGAGAGCACGCTAATATGAAACCGGAGGCTTGGAGCAAACAAATTGTACAACGACTTTAGAAATACAATTTAATTAAAATTTAAGAGGCAGCTCAAGAAAAGATAGTGGTTTGGTTACCCATTTCCGAGATTCTGTTCTGTTTGCATAAAAGGGATCTTGAATAACAATAAAAGTATTTAGAAAGCAAAAATTCGACTGCATAAAAAAAGAACTAAAAGACTACTATTGCTAATTCAAAATCGATCAAGCATACGATCGTTACTTCGATAAGCAGACACCATTTTCAATTTTGCGGGCACCATATTGGATTTCTTACCATAAAATGTAATCTATACCACACTGGGGATCAAGACGAATCTAATGATACCTTGCACTTCTATATTCGTGAAACCATTCAGACGTCAGGAAGTAACATGGAAATCTACATACATGCACGCCAAAAACTGGGGCAGTTGGATAACATAATTTTTAATTCAAGCATTATTTCCAATATAGCAATCACAATATAGTTCAGGAGATCTGAATAAAGCAACGTGATGTATGGTTGAGGCCATAGAAACAGTATTATCCTGTAAGTATCCACATCATCCCAGATAATCGATCGACAGCAGCGTCTTTGGTACGAAGCTCCCAAAAAAAATCTGGCAGTTGGTAATCCTTGGGTGAACTAATGTGATATCAGCTCAGTAGCCCGAATTTGTGAATACAGTGCTCAGTAGGATGAATGTGGACTTTGGTTTCGCTTATTGTTTATGACTCAGACTTAGTCAAGTCAACTTAGGGATCAGTTTAGCGTTTTGTTGAAACAGATCACATTTGTGCATTTTAAGAGACATGGAGGTAATTCCGATTAATCAATCAGATGAATGTGCGCTTTGAGGTCCAGGTAATTAAGGTAATTCATTCTAAGAAACTACAATTTTAAATAATATAATAATAAATTCAAATAAGCAATCACAGATGTACACCAATCAGATATAATTGTATTAGAAGCTTACAGTAGGTTAACAGTTTTAACATAGTTGTTTGGCGTGTTTGGACGATATCATAGTTTTTCTAAATTTTCATACTATATCCATTGATTTAACGCCAGGAATATATAAGTCAATGATTATATATTACCTCTATAATTTTATCATCCTACTTTGTTTTGTGCTTTATTACGAAAATTCAATTATTTGGTGCCAATTTATTGTGATCATTTTGATAGAGCAGACGTTTTGATAAAATAAACCTTCTGAACCTAAAAATAGATCAAGAAGAAATATCATCGTTTGATACTTATACGTTTCTATGTAACACACCTTGTAACATAAGATCGCAGTCATCCCATTGTATTATTTTCTATTGACAAAAGCGGCTTTTATAGGGTAAAAAACAACGTAATTGCCTGACATTATTACTTGAATGTTGTATTTTGTGACAAAGCCTAAAATTAAAAATTCTTGAATAATTAGACATACAAGTGCTCACTAATAGAGCCGTCTATTAAGTTAGCTGACTTGTGTCATGTGGATACTATATCCATAATTGGCTTAGCTTGGGTGCATTTTGCCAGCATTTATATGTGGGAAGATAGGTACTTTAGTTAGCACATTTTGAAACCTTGGCATCGTTCGGTTTCAGCATTATAAGCGAAATAAACTATTTATTATTCGTTTATGAGATACTACCTACATAACAAAGTAAGGAAGGAATGGCGTTCTTCATTGGTTGACAAATTGAACCTCTATTCCTTTATTATTATTAGTATGTACATGTATGACTGAAGCTCCAGTCTGTCCAAATTATTGACATTAATATGGACCCTCGAGAATATTAAACGAATACAATCTCGCTCAAACCCCTTTGAATTATTTTCTTCTCAAGAATTTTCATAAAAATATGACTGGTGATCATATGGGAGAAAAAATATTGCCTGAAACGAATAATGAATGCTAGCTATTATTATAAATGCGAAAGTTTGGATGTTTCTTTATTTGTTTGTTGCTAAATCACGGCAACGAATGAACGGATTTCAATGAAATTTGGTATATAGGTAGAACGTACCCTGGATTTTGAATCCCGATAAAGTGAGTAGATAGTTCCCACGGGATGAACAAATGAAACATTCCCGCGATAAAGTTATTCCACGCAGGCGAAGCCGCGGGCGGAAAGCTAGATCATAAAACTTAGACAAATACTGAACTTAATTTGGTGGCTTTTATTGGTTGATAAATAAATTGGAATAAATTTATTGCATTGAATTTGACCGCCACATCTCTATCGGGGGTCTATTTAGACCCCCGATAACATCAACCGAATATTGCAAAGTAAAATTTCTTTTAGGATAACATTCGCATGGCTATATTCAATTTCTTAAAAGCGGGTAGGCACTTCATTAGTTCCCCGCGTGCCATCTGCGCCCGCATTGTTTGCGCCGCGACTCTTGGCAGCAGTGGTTGAGCTCTATAGCTCAATATACCGGGTAAGCAGTAATCCAATGTCGTTGGTGACATTCCCAGCATCGTTATTCCACATCAACGGAGTGACTCGGGTTGAGCAGAGGTTGATGTGCTTTAGATATATTACACGATTCTAAAGTGCATATATACGAACCAACTTCCGTACCTGCATGCAACCGGAATTTAACGAAATTCATCCAATCTATGCAGATGTTCGTCGCTTAGTTCGCAATTTTCAACTATGTGTGCATGATGGCTCGTGGCGAAGTCTATTCATATTTTGAATGTTTTCTTATTTCGGGGAACTTGGAAGTCATGTTAACTCCACGTTGTTTCCGTTTGAAGATAGTTCTTAAGAGGGTTTATTCCCTCATTGGATAAATTAAGATTTCTTTTTAAATACAACATAAATCAAAAATATTGCTCTGACCTGCACTCGACAAGCCTAAATATTGTTTTCATGCTCACTTGGTGGATTGTGTTGGTGCTGGATTCTCTTAGTAGGAGGAGACTGTGTCCTACAGTAGGGTTATAAGGCTATTGGCGTGAAATAACATATGATAGAAACGTAATTTTTATTTATTTACTTTTTGGAAGATTTACAGAAAATTATTACCCGTACAATTATGTATAGTGTGTCTGTACTGTATTGAGCCGACTCCGTTCTATTGATGTAACTGTAGATTTTCATGCCCTTAAGCAGTTAGTTTACAACACAATGGGGTATGAATGGGGTTATATTAATTTGTAACGAATGATTATCATGCCGAATTTAGCACTTGCACAGAGTCTTGCGAATGCGCCACGAGTGCTGAAGCGTTCGCTATTTGTTTCGATTATGATATCAGTTATGTTAGTCCTTGGATGAGTGAGCATTAGTGGCTTTTTAATACGAGTGTTTCCATGTTTGGAGGGCACTTTAAATAGTCGGTCCCGGTTATTTATTTATTTACTTATTTACATAGAATCAACAGCATTATTGCAGAAATTATATTACAGTAAACTAATACCAAACTTATGCCAATTAGTGATTCTTATTATGTTACTGACAATGGTTATCGTTATAATTGAGTGGGTAACGTTTTAATTATATTACAAGAAAATTGGTACTTTTACATTATTATTATTATATAGGTATCAATAAAACAATCCTTAGTAATATACGAGTCGTTATGTTAGTAAGTCTAAATTGCATAGTGTTAAAAGTCAATCTAAAGGAATTAAGTAATTTTAAGCCAAATAAAAATGTCAAAACTATAGATCTATGTAACAATTAACTAATAAAAATAATGATGAAATAAAATAAATTGTCGCATGTGTACAAATTAACGACTTCGATTGTAGTGTCTATGGGTATGTATGTGTGTTTGTGTACATGTTTATTGGTATGTACGGAGTTGAGTACTTTTGTTAACCTGCCACCGAGCGGCGCGGGCGCTTGCCGGTGTGGGTAGGCTGACGAAGTGTGTTTACGTGTGAAGCGGGATTGTAGATTGTAGTGGGTTCACTTGCCGCGAAATACAATTTGATTTCAATTGAACGACTGGTTAAGTCAAGCCTACAGTGGCGGCTTAAAAACCCTGACTGCCTGATGGCAGTCTGACACAAATCCACCAGTTCGCACGGGGAGAGGTGAGAGGAGGATGTGCCCCAACAGTGGGGACGTGTAAGGCTGTTGATGATGATTACAGAGTCTTTGCAATAATATCACCCGTTTGAATAAAAACTTTTTCTTTCTTTTTGTCTTTCTTTGACAATACTCTAATGATGATTATTATAAAGTCAATCGTCGTAGCTCATTCCTTGTAATAACATAAACCGAATTGATGCCTTCCATGGCGGTGTAGGCGGCGGGCCATGTACGTCACTGCAGGGGGCCGATCGCGCTAAGTTTGAACGATAATACCAAAGCTAAACCATAACCAAAACCGTTACGTTAAGCACATTTCGTATCGCGCTAATTATTTGTACAGAAATTAAACTAGTTTTTTTTTAATACTCGTGGTTAGCTCTGAACAATGATATAATTGTTCACAAAAAATAGCGCGATGAAATTTTTTACTTCAGCTAAACTAAAGCTAAACCAAAACCAAAAACGTTCCGTTCCAACGGTAAAACCGTTATAAAACAGCGCGATTGGTCCCCTGGTGCTGCAGTATATGTTGATTATCTATCTATGGACACCAACATACAGTACAGTAGGTTTCGTCGGTTGCGCGATTTTAGCCGCTGTTTTATAAAGTTGTCCTACTGCTATATTTATTAGTACGGTAGTGTGCTCTCGCTTTCGCTATTAATAATTATTACGAGGCCATACGTGTGTAGACATATTTATGTCGTTCCTTTTGATTATTCAGTTTTTTTCTGTATCCATAATTGGGGAGGCCTATGTAGTTGACGTACTGCAGCTGATATTAAATGATCCAAACATACAAGTCTCTGGAATAAATGTTTGTATTCACTATTCGAACATTTATCTCCAGCAGGATTCGAACCATGGGTTCGAAGGCAGGATCTACACCAACCGGTCATCCACAAAGGTCACCCGAAGCTGATAGGATGGGAAGGAATCTAATGTAGATAGATGATAGAGTTAATGAAGTGACATCAAACTTCCGTCATCCCAAAAAATGTATTACTACGACAAAATATACTTAGCAAACAATGTTTTAGGGTTCAGTTCAGTGGTCCAAAAAATTGCCATCAACTCAACCACGCCACCCAGAAAATATCCGCATCTGTTCATGTTTAAGCTTTAAACGCCCTACGAAAACGTACAATGTCACTCTCGGGATTGAGGCCTGTAATAATAGGTATTTCCAATGCCAAGCTGTGAAATTAATCGTAGAGTTTTGGCAGGTAGGTAGCAACGGCAGGTGGGAAGAATCCCCCGCGAATCGTTCCCGTCGCCCGCAACGCCGTCTAACTCGGCTGAATGTGAAAAGTTTATACGGAATGCCGCGGCTCACTATAGGAGTTTTTAATTTAATTCGTATGTAAACGACCTGTTTATTCAGGGCGTTTTCGGTGGGTGAAACCGTGCTGAGACTCAGTACTTATAAATATAACGACAGGTAACGCGCATTTGGATGGTAATAGAAATCTTGACGCATAAAACTCTAACGAATGTTGTAACAGCCTCCGTGGCTCAATGTAAACAATATAAGATTTACAAATCGGAGGTCGCGGGTCGATCCCCAACGGGGTACATGTTTATTTCTCGGTTTGGTTGGTGGTAGGGTGTTTTAAATGTCCGCCTGGCTAGCTACCACCATCTTATCTAAGTCTGCCGCCATACAGCAATTTTAATAGCATGGGTTGTGTTGCGGTTGTCAGAGATAAGGTAGCCAGTCCACCAAATAAGATGGGGGTTCCGAGTAAGTATGCTTCCACCTTCGGCCTCATTTTAACTGTACATCAGCTGTGATTGAGGTCAAGGGCTAACTCGTTGGGCATAAAAAAATACTAAGTTACATTTTATACTTTTATTGTGCTTATACTTTTGTGCATAGAAATACGAATACCATCAAATACCTACTAAGCTTATAGAAGTGCATTGTTGGACATAATCTCTCCCGTAAACATGAGATGCGGCTTCGTTTTAGTAAAGTTGTCGCATCTTACATGTTGTAATATTTTGGACACGGTATCCAGATCCAGATTAGGTTCAGTCTAGTCTCTCTATAAAGTAGTCATGGAGTGAGAAATGCAGCAACGGCCGCTTGGAAAGCATCGCGCAAGTTGTACATCATCCAATTACAATATAATAATATGCCATATCGAATGCAAGCTATGCTAGCGTAAGGCTAGCGCGGTGATGCGGGGACTCTGTGACGTCATTTCATCACAGCGGGCATTTTCGGTGCGAGTAAACTTTGTTGGATTGTTAATTTCTCAGTAAAGTTATTGTATTTTTTGATGATTTAAAAAGTTTTATTATTACTGCTAACGTAATTCTCGGATGACACACAGACAAAAGCTGATGTTGAAGCGACGCGATTCTTTAACACGAACTCGAAGTGATTCGAGGATTTAGGAGGTTTAGATAGTTTCATATACGTATGTCAAGTTTCGCACGGACGGGTGCGTGCGTCTCCACGGATTACATAGTACCGCCAGGTATTGAGGCATTAGATCAGCTTACACACGCAGTGTCGTGGGCCATTCGCCTACTCATGAACAACAAATTTTGAGTGAAATAGTAAAACCATAGATATATTTATTATTTGATTTAAAAATATGATGATGAAGGTTTACAGAATTTCGAAGAATAGATATTATTCAGATCTGCCTTAGCATATAAATTAAAAATATAATTGTGGTAAGTTTTCATTATTGACACGGCAACATAAATTTAAGATATAAGCTTTTAAGTCTATTGGTACTAGCTACTTCTCTGCTGTCGTACTAGCTATTTCTATGACTCCTTTGCAACAAAATCTGTCCAATTGTGGAATGAGTTGCCTCGCATTAATCGTTGCGCTGAGTCGCTAGCGGTGTTTAAACGGCGTTTAAGAGAGCATTACTTATCGCTTTGATGTTAAAACATTATAATGGTATTTATTTTGTTTAGGTAAGTATATATTTATATATTTTGTAGTATTTTATGTAGTTATGCCCATTAGTCTATAGTTATAATTATGATTATATATTACTATTGTTTGAATGTTAGGTATATTTATCATTTATATATATTATAGTATAAGGATTTACATATATTTTACTTTTGTAAGTTTGCTTTACTCTACGCAGCAGTAGTGTATTATATCAAGTTCCTTTGCCATGGTTGTCTGGAAGAGATCGCTATAAGCGATAAGACCGCTTTTGTACACCTGTTAAAATAATATCACTGTGTATATTGCTCTGTACAATAAATAATTTTTTCTTTCTTTTTATTTCTTTCTACTTCTGATAACTGCGCTAAACTGTGCTAAAATATAATAAACTTCAAAATTATACAGTTTCATGTGCATTTTGATTTCTACAGATGTCATATTGTATTATTTAAATAATTGACAATCAGCAATCCCAAAATAATAAAATTGATAAATCATACCACCTCTTGCGCTGGCTGTATTCAGCCAAGACGTCTTTTGGACATTCACATTCATCCTAATGGCATTCAGGAACCTTAGGTTAATCCTAATTTCCAACCAAATTCAATTATTGACTAAAATTAAATCACCCATCAATTACTTTTCCCTATCCACCAGGTGTTTCAAGAATTAACCTCCGCCACCCTCCGACTCCGACCCCTCTAGTTATTTCGTTAAATCTACGTAACTAATAAAGTAAGACGGTAACAAATTCGAAACAGCGGGCGGGGTAAACGGAATATTTCCCAATTTGTTACAGCCCGCCGTCGTATTTCTTTTGCAGAGGGATAAACAAATACGTTGATATCCTGGGGGATATTATCCATCCTTTGTGGTAAGAAAGTTACAGTGTGCACATTTGCTTCAATTATTTAAATGTGTGTTTAATATTAATGCATCTTTTTTAAATAGCCAATTGTTATTATTATTGCTTCTGCGTCGAAAAATTTTATAGTGTTTAGAGAGACCAAAATCTCTTGTACAAAACCATACAAGATATAAAAATAAACTTGCTGTTCATGTTTACATAAAAGTCATTTAAGGGCCAATCATTACGCTTTTATAATTAGGTTCAAGGAGACTAAATTATCATAAAACAGATATTATTTACAAAGGGATACAATTCCTGACTATTTGGAAGATAAGCAAGTATGGATAAAGCCCGCTCGGCGATATTCCATCTAATTATACCATATTATTATATTCTATAGTTTTTCCTTTTGGCGAATTAGACATTTTAACCCAAATCCTACTTAAGAACAACCCTTGAGTTTCTTGCTTATTCTTCTCTGGGGAGTCAGCTTTGCGAATGAGCAGCAATTTTAATATTAATAAAAAAAAAGATTTCAAGTGATAATTTTATCCTGTGAAATAAATCTTTTCGACTTGACTTCTCCCTTTTTGATTACATAAAAATATCATATTATATTAAACAGCGAACTGCATCATATACCTTTAAAAAATACAAGAATACAAAAATATTCATTCTCCAAAGGCATGGCAGACATGATAAATACGTCGGCCCCGTGTGTATACTGAGAAACGGAACCACGCCCTCTACGCGCCAATCTGATTTGGTATTCAGTATTCACAAACCCGCTCGCCCAACTCAAATATAAATAAAGTTTTTCCATTCGACGGAGTTCGGCTAAAAGTTTACGGTCGCTGAGACCCACCGGGAAATAAAGATATGCGCGTCCGGACATCGTCTTTCATAAATATGGAAACGCGTTATGTCTGCTCGCTCATCGCTCATTACAGCGACCCATTTTATTCGATATTGAACATCGATCTTTATTTTATTGATGTACGAGTGTGTAACAAAGTCAGAAATCTGTTAGTAGCAACTCGGATACTTAGTTCAAAATATAACACGGTAACTTGGCTGTACTCTGCAATAGTACACGTTTATTTAAAATAGTATCTCAGTAATAAAATTACGACCGATTGGTGTATTGGAAATCAACGGTGGCGGGTTTGAATCCCGCGAGGGGTAAATGTTTTTGTGATAAATACGAACATTTATTCCCGAGTCATGGATGTTTATATAAATATTTATGTATGTTTATCCGTTATCTAGTATTCATAGTACCAGCTTTGCTTAGTTTGGGACTAGATGATTGGTGTAAGTGTCCAAAATATTTATTTAATATTATTATTAATTCATTTGTTTGTATTTTAAATTTTTTATTGCAATATTTGACACAACCACTAAAAATACGTTTGATTTAAACCCCGAAACAACGCGTGTTATTTATTTGAGTTAGTGTTACGCGTTGGGTGTGTGTGCGTGTGTCCATTCTTAGTTCGGATGTAACTCAATAATGCGTGGTCAGATTTCAGTGCGGTTTTTCATATTTAAGATTAAATTAGCGAAAAGTTTTTTAGCCATATTTGATGAAAATCGGAAACGGCTAACCTTTTCGACGATATTTCACTTTTAACGCAATTTTAAATACCTGGATAATATTATTATGTTTAATTCCTTGGGGATTTTCAAAATTTTCAATTAATGTTATTTGTAAGGTAATTTCTCTGATTTTAAAACACTACAAAGAGTAAAGGGGTTTTGTTGATCAAAGATTGTAGTACCAGGTTGCGCCACCTTTTGCTCTACATATTTGAGGCTTTGTAAGAAAGTTTTTAGCTTTAACTGATGCGCGTTCGCTAAATATTACGAGGTTTTCGCAGTAGGTAAGCGCTGCTACGCGCTACGTCGGCGTAGCGCTACTTCGTAGTCAGTAGGCGAAGTGATACCATAATAAACAATTTTGTAAACAGATGCAAAGATAACTTAAGATGTAGCCTTTAGTAAAGTCCAATGTGATAATGATAACGTCCTGATAATTGTTGTTATTAAACAATATAACATTATATATTGTTGTTGATTTACATTTTAAAACAACACATTATTTATAGGTCGATGAGGTGAAAGGCGAAGTTTAAACATGGGGATTGGGACCTGTAATGATGATCGCAAAACATTCTAGAGGGTCAGATTTTGATTTTTGTAATCGTCATTTGATATATTATTATTATATCATTAGACTTGAATGGTAACGTTGGTAACAGCTGTGTTCTTCTTATCATTAATTTGTGATTTTATGTGTTATCTTTGAGATATTTAACCGAGTTTCAAAAAAGAAGAAGTTACCAATTCGACTGTAATCTTATTTTATTTTTTTCGTATTTTGATTCGGAGGTCGCCGGTTCAATTCCCAGCTGGGTACTCAGTTTGGTTGGTGGTAGGGCATTTTAAATGTCCATCTGGCTAGCTACCATTTTATCTAATCTTATTAACATAGTTGTGTTGCGGTTATCACTAGATAACCAGGCCCCCAAATAAGATTGGGTTTCCGGGTCAGCATGCTTTCACCTTCGGCCTCATCTTCACTTAAGATCAGATCATGTGCTAACCCATTGTGCATACAAATTTTTTTTTTAATCCTGTTTTTATTTATAAAAGGTCCATCGATATATTAAATAAAAAATGGAGAAGATCTGATGAAGCACGGAGGTAATGCTACTGAAGTAGGTTGATTTGCCAATTCTTAGCGGTTCAATGAGTTAGGGATATCCTCGTAAGTTATTATAGTAGTTGTTCGTAAAAATACCTGGTAGTCTCCCCTGGTGGTGCAGCTGAAGATGGTGCCGGTGTCGTTCGTGAACTCTATGTGGTGCGGCGGTTCTAGCAGGGTTGGCGGCCTGCGAGGCTCGGGCGATGCTCTTACTGCTGCAACAACAGGTATTACCGACGTCAGTTAGAATGCTTGAATTCTAGCTTACGGCTATAGGTAATAGGTAGTTGACATTTGAATTTCTTAGGAATAGGTAAAAAATTTTTTTGGCTCTGGCATATTCGTATTATTTTTTTAGGCATGGAACTCCCTTCCGGCGTCAGCCTTTCCTGAAGCCTATAACCTTGGGATCTTCAAGAGCAGAGTGAATAGGCATTTACTGGGATTGCGTGCTTCATCTTCGACCACATCGTCACTTTCCATCAGGTAAGATTGTGGTCAAACGCGAATCCAGTCAATCATAAAAAAAAAAGATGAGAATGTTGAGATGGATGAGTGGAGTGATGAGGATATATAAAATAAGTATATAAGAGGGAGTTTAAAAGTGGCACCCGTGATGGAAAAGTTGAAAGGAAATCGTTTGGCTTGGTATGCATAATATGTTATGAGGAGGGATGAAACCCATGTTAGTAAGAAAGTAATGAATATGGATGTCGATGGTTGGAATGAAGAGGAAGACCATCGGAAACATGGATAGATTGTGTGAGGAATTATATCAACATAAAGGGTGTGAATGATTTGATGAGGTAGGCTAATAGAGGAGATTGGATGAAGAAGACGTACTTTTAAAAATTGGGACTAGGGCAAGAAGGTGATGATAATAATCACACTATTTTTTTTAATAGTTTTACTATGTCAGTCAAAATGTACAACATGCTGTCGATATTAGTTCACATTAAGTTATAATCTATTTATTTAACATTAATTCAATGCAATTTCTAACCGTCTCCCAAAACCCCTTTTTGTTACATATTACGTTCGTCTGCATGTATTTCTTTTTAAATATATTCTCTTTTTCGTCAATAAAATTGTTTACCGATTTTAATGATTGTATTTTCGTTTGATATGTTTATTACCATTGTGGTTCGATATAAATTTGGTTAAGATTACTATTGTTATTGTGTTCGCTCGTCCAGGAATTCATTTACTGAGTATTTAATATTAGATGTACCTACGATTGATGGGATATCTACAGGGTGAATTTGAATTAGTGTAATTCCCATTAACTGGCTACACTACTCGTGATTACGAACAACTTTCCCCAAGGAACCATAGTCGCATTCCATTATCCATACTGAGTAAACCATTCTGAAACCACCTTTATGTAAGCCTTTTTAAGTATGGAATTTCAACGATTTTCGGTTGGTGACTCCACTCCCGATTACTAACAACTTTACACTAAGTTCCTAGCCAAATTCAGTCGAAAATTGGTTTACTTCCATACTAAAAGTGGTTTCAGAATGTTTTACTTTGTTTGGGTGATCGAATTTTTATTGGTCGAATTCGACTAAGGTTCCTTGGGGATAGTTATTGGTAATCCAGAGTTGCCTCACCAGTTAATGGGAATTACACGAATTCAAATTCACCCTGTATACCATACTAAGAATGTTATTCTATGATTATCTAATTATTAACGGTTGCGACGGGTGGACGTTTATTACAGCCCAATGGACGTTCTTTGCTAAACACTCCACAGGGGAAAGGGAATAAGGGACGTATACGTAACTTTACAACTTACTGAAGCATAACAAATTTATCCGCCATTTTACCCTCCTGAAGTTTGAATTTTGATAGGAATTAAATAATGTATACGAATCTTAATTAAATATTATTGTAAAACATTTTGCCTTTTACCTATCTACGTAGTCAAGAGTGTTCTACAAACATGTTAAATATTAATCCCTGTTTCATTTTCGCCCGAACTAGTTTACCGTATCGCTAAACAGCGTTAATAGAAGTTCTTCCGCGCCGGCAGTTCTGTAGGTATTTTCGATTACTTAATAACTATGCAAACTTGAACTAGCTCCTTAGTTGGCACACAATGGAAGCTGCAAGGCGGTTTTTCGCACGACATCACGTCGAGCCTCACTAATGGCTGGAGTACGCGTGAACGCCGTGTGCCCCCTTAATGGAATAACGCCCGTTCCTTGGATGCCCCTTAATACGTATTCGCACGTAGATGGTATATTTATAGCGCATGTGGTGAGTGTTAGTAGGTAAGTAGTGTATTGTGAACACGTTGCCGTAAGCTGCAGAGCTTGCAGAGACACTGTCTGACAATTGTGAACTAAAGTTTTTCTGTCTATTCTATTGCGTCATAGATATTTAAGGGCCCGTACCAAAAAAGTACAAAAAAGGAACCCTTATGATCTCGTTGCGGTCGGACATTTAAAATATTTGAAATTTTTAACAGCTGTGGAAGTTGCTTATGTTTTTATTGGATTTTGAAATTTAGGAGTAGAGCATACGGTTGAGAGAGCATCATATGAAATAAGGGCTTTATTTACACATTTTAAAATTATATTTGTTTTATTTTTGATTCATATACCTAATTGGCCATTTCTCCCTTCTTCTACCTCCGAAGTTTACAAAGTGAAATATTTCTAGTAATTTGTACTGATATGTTTAATGCAAATATTTAAGGAAAAATAAAACGATGTTCCGAATTACGAGTCACATAATTTCCTTATACTCTTAGTTTACTGGTCCGATAAAGAACTTTATGAAATGTTCAGGACATTTCAGAAAATATCGCATTTTTCCCGTCAGTATATGATTAAGCTGTGCCATTAAAATTTTTCAACCGGTTGATTGCCTAATAGGTACGTATTAGTTAGACTTGTACAGTTCTTGTCTTTGTTAATTAGATTATTGCTGATAGACTTGTGAACCTTCAAAATTTGTCAAAACAACAGACTTCAGTAAGGTACCGCTCACAATCTCCGAAGTGCATCATCAAATCTTATCCAAGTTTATATGTTACTACTCTACAGGAAACCCTATCAAATAAAAAAAAATCATTAAAATCGCTTAACAATTGACGAAGATATTGCGTCACAAACATACAAAAAAATACAGTCGAATTGATAAAGTCGATTAAAAAAAGCAAAGCAAGGCGATCGTTCCGTTAGGAAGTTTCTGAGTTTTCAATAACACTGTAAGTTCTATAAAGTTGGGTTTCGTACCCGACAGCTAATAAAGTCTCTTGACTTTGTGAGCATTACAGCATACACAGTGATGTGCAGCATTTTTAATGCGAGGAACTCCTATAATATCTGTGACCGCATGAAAGGCGATCTCAACATCATGATGATGATGATGATGATGATGATGATGATGAAAGTGCTTCTGACCGATTTCAGCCATGGCAACCACATCGACTTCTAATCGGTTAGGCGCTGGTGCACTCGAAGATGGCTAATATAGCTGATCTTTGCGGTGAACTCCCGTGCGCAATGTGGGCACGTAAGCACACCTTCCACGTAGTGATAATGAATGGCAGCGGATGGATGAGTTTTCAGCTCATCCCGTTTAGCGTTGAGGTCAGCTTTACGCTGCTCCTCGAAATCGCTTACTCTTCTATGCACTACCCTGCGCCAGTCAGGACGTTGTGCTGCCATTCTCATCGATGGCGATTCTGAACATCCTTATATCTGAATGATTAACCGTCATGCTTTCGCTTGCCCTCTTCTAGTTCAGAGTAGAAGATGCGTTTCGCGTCTCTCATGTGCCATGCGTGATACGTGACCACACTACCGAATGCTCAGCAATAGATTGATACTCGTATATAGGCCATTGATGATATATAGGAGTTTGAAATTTGGAGTAAGATGTCAAAATGATAGCGACATCATTTTGAAATCTCGTATCTACGTAAATCAGCATTGTATAAATATATATACGGCACCGCCCCGCCGCAAGCCGCAGTGTTCGATTTCCGTCCAATTTCACGACTACCGCAAGTCGTGTCTGCCAGCCTTTGCCTATAATTACTTATTCTACATACAGTTGGCGGGGCAAGTTGAGACAATTTTATTGACATTTCAATCTTATTCCATCGCGGTAGAGTCGAAGAATTAGTTGACTTTTGTTGCCCTCCGTACAGTAAGACAGACAGCGCTGTTTCTCGTAGTAGCTAATTACATTTTAATTAATAGTGCAACCCGCAATAAGCAACGAGGCAAGGTAATGCGGCTAATAATATGCATGTCACATGTACTTAATTAATATACATACAAACATCACAAATATAAGTGCTTGGGTGTTCCAAACAAGTTTATTGCTTGAAACAACATCCACGGTTCACCTTTTGATATATACAGAAATGCATAAGTGAATGGAGGTGAACCCATCGCCATTAAAACATGCAAATCTATGGGTGTTTTTTGGTGGAAAATCCCGTAGTCGCTTTTTACTACTACTGCTACGGGAAGACACGGCTTGATTTTTTACACGCCAAAATCACACAGCTCAAATAATATTTGAACAGGATTTATTGTGAAGTGGGAATGTTTGTCAGCGAAAGTAATGGTTGCGAGTTCGAATCCCGTGAGAGGTAAATGTTTGTGTGATGAATACGAACATTTATTCCTGAGTCATGGATGTTTATAAAAATATTTATGTACCTATGTTTATCCGTTATTTGGTATCCATAGTACAAGTACCATAGTTTAGTTTGAGACTAAATGGTGTAAGTGTCCGAAGTATTTATATTATATTATATATTATTTACCCAGATGACGTTCCCTTAATCAGTGAGTTAATTGATTTTCAATGTTAAAATATGGATACTGCTGTACCCACATTATACCATAGACAGTCTTTGTCTGGTCATTTTGATAACACCACGATGAATGCTATGTTAATTAAGTATAAGAAATATCTCCTTCTTTTCCGCTAATGAGAAAAATATTTCATTTATTCCTAAGCCATTCAGCTTAATATTATACCTACATAGACTACCTATCGATTTTAGTATTGCATTCTCTATGTATAGGCATATCTACCTACCAAACGTCCGGCCGGATGGTTTCCAGACAAAGGTTTATCCACAGCTTTGCTATGTATACATATACTGCAGGTAATATACTGAGAAACGTAAAAATAAATTTAAAATGGCCAAGTGGGTGTCGGGCACGCATCAACTCGATTACCAATGCACATGTACTAACTCGCATATTTATTGTTTTACCTGCACTTTGAACTTTAGCTTTGAATAAGTTGATTTCACAGACGGTAAAAAGAATATTTAACAACTGGATATTTTTTTTTAGTTTCTCCGATACATCTATGGTGCGAGTTTTAGGAACGTAAAAAGGAGTTTTGGACTCTCTCTGTCCTCTTTACTCAGAGAATGCTACGCTCTATTGCCGCTGGCAAATCTGCAGTTAGACTTTTGTAAATCGATTAACGACCGTTTCGAATCAGAAAATACATGAACGGTATTGAAATATTGCGGACCTACCTCTTCAATCGCTATTGGACAAACAAAACATATTACCTAAGAGACCTGTAGGCCTTTATCTATCTAATCTTTACAAAATTTGACAATGTGATGCCAGATAGATATTGTGTTTACATTAAACAGAAACGAAAAAATAATAACAATTATTATAAAATTGACTATGTGCTTCCCAGCAGAGTAGGGTTGGACTTTTCTTCCTGTGGGTGTCATAAAAGACTAGTAAAGGATAAATAGATATATATCAATAAAGGGTAGCAGCGTCATCGATGCTGAACTCCCAAGGAATCTGCGATAGCCAACCGGCCTGCCCAGCGTGGCAATTAAGTCAAATAAAGAAAGCAATGTAAATCGCGCCATACGAGAGACTTAATATCCAGTAGCTGATTGAAATTAATCAGGAACATTATATCTATAGTTAGTATAAATAAGATAATTCACCTGTCCACAGTCCAAAGCTGTTATTATTAGACCCGGAGTGGAGAAAAGAAAATAAATCCGCTTTGCTCTGCGTGAGAACAAAGCCGGTAGATATACCGAAATGAACCCTTTCACCACTTTTATAAAATACCTTATTTTCTTGTAGATGAGCACCTTTAGATAAGACTGCGGCGACACGGACAGAGCGCGCAATTTATTTCGGGTCGCTCGAGATCATAATCAGTTTGGGTTTCATACATAACAATAATGTGGTTGAGTGTGAATCAGGTTAAGTCATTTTCCCTCTTATTTTTTCCTATTACGACGGCGAATGGAATATTAATGGAAAAAAACATAATTTATTAACATACAACAAAAATAGCATGTGTCATCAAAAGAAGTGATATCCAATACAGATCCAAGTATAGGATTTTATGAAAAATTATGCAAACATTTCCGTGTAATGTGTTTAAAGATTTCGCTTGATAGTGTTCTTGAATATTCTCAGAAACACTTATAATGTACATTGAAAATTTAGAAAATCCACAAGAACACAAATGATTGCATCATTTAGATAGATCAAAGAAACTATGTTAAATATCTTCGGAATGGCTTTACCGATTTCTATCAAACATCGTTAAAAGAACTAATCTCTGGGTTTATCTAATCTAATCTAACTATAATATAATAAATGCTAAAGTTTGGATGTTTGTTCGATTATTTATTTCTTTGTTGCTTAATCACGGCGAAACGGCTGAACTTGCCTCGATTAAGATATAGGATACTTTTATCTCGATAAAGTGAGTAGTTCCCGCGGGATAAACAAATTACATATATCCGCGATAAAGCTATTCCACGCAGACGAAGCCACGGGCGGATAACTATGTAGTTTTGATTATAAAAAAAAACCCCTTTCATAGATCATAATCTATGAAATTATGAAATATGAATAGTTTCTTCGGTGTATTTCGATGATATCATATATCATCGAAATACACCGAAGAAACTGTGTTGAAAACAGCTTCACCGACTTGAAACATGGCTAAGTACCTTTCCCTTTATTTAGTCTTTAGTATAAAAAACCGCACTCACCTCACAAGGCCGAAGTCAGAAAACGCACTCGGAACCTCTAATTTATTTGGAAGACTGATTATGTTATCTCAAAAAATTTTTTAACAAAAACCAATAGACTTCATCCGCTACAAAGTCAATAATAATTTTATTGAAACGCTTGTATATGACTTAATCGTTATTTTCTATATCAGTCGTAATTATAGAATATATAAAAAATATCTTTCGAAGTCGGCGTCGATAAAATTATTTTTTACTTCGTAGTGGCTGAAGTCGGTTGTTTTTTTGTTAAGTTTTTATTTCTTGCTTTTTAGCTCTTTGGTCTTATTGTGGTGATGTGTGTGAATAAGAAAACCATGAGGAGATGACCTTCAAGAGTACGAAATCAGTAAGAAATATTATAAAACGAAGTACATAATAATGCCGAAGGGCGTCAAAAGCCAACACGTTAATTTTGCAGCATTGAATTTCAATCTGGCGTATTACAATATTCGATGTTTAGGGCGGTAATTGCGAAGGCAGCCCCTCGTAAACAAACTCCGATAACACGGATTGCAGTGTAAACAAAACTCTATTCGCACCGTAATAAACATTTCAACAGCGAATGTAATTAACGCTACATTTTGTGTCATGTAACCTCGTGTAACCTAAACTTAAATGGATAGTGTGGATTAATTCTACATACCAGCATATTGCCAATTACCTATAAATATGTATAAACTAGTATAAAGGTTGAGGGTATACTTTATGTTTAGAAGATTAATTAATAAGGCGTATGTGGCCATTGTGCTCATAAAATTAAAGGTGTCATAGGCGGCATGAGGTAGCTTATTTAATTGGCTCTCATTCTCTTATGTCCTTTTTTATTTTCATTTAATTGCAATAATCATCTTAATCGGGGACAAACAAAACTTATTATTAATATATATAACAACATTCTAAAGTCAGGTGGCACCCGTTTTTCATGTACCCACTGGTGGCGAATTAATGGCCACACCCTGTCCTAGTAAATAAATAAAATATT
Source organism: Oegoconia quadripuncta (assembly GCA_949316235.1). Lineage (NCBI taxonomy): Eukaryota > Metazoa > Arthropoda > Insecta > Lepidoptera > Autostichidae > Oegoconia > Oegoconia quadripuncta. The sequence continues at coordinate 8,595,261 of OX438757.1, forward strand.
TCTGACACTTACACCAATCATCTAGTCCCAAATTAAGCAACGCTTGTACTATATGGATGTTAAATAACGGATATGGATACATAAATATTTATATAAACATCCATGACTCGGGAATAAAAGTTCGTATTCATCACACAAACATACTTAACCATCCCGGGATTCGAAGCCGTAACCATTGGTTACGCAGACAGCATCACCATCCACTACACCAATTGGTAGTGAGAAAAAGCTGTGCCCCAGCATTCAGGATGTAAGGCAGTTGATGATTGAAATATATTTAATGAATAAAATTAATAATAATCAATATTTTGGACACTTACACAAATCATCTAGTTCCAAACTAAGCAAAGCTTGTATTATGGATACTATGTAACGGATAAACATACATAAATACCCATGACTCGGGAATAAATGTTCGTATTCATCACCTAAACATTTACCACTCGCGGGATTCGTACCCGCAACAGTTAGTTTCGCTAATAGGGTAATTCACTACACCAATCGGTCATCAACCGTAATGAAAATAAATATTTCTTTAATACCCAGTACTAAACCGAAGTATATTATCGGTGTCGGTACTTTGACTAAACTAAGAAGTGATGAGTGTCATTATAAAATTCTAAAAATATCGGTTTTCATTCGTTCAAAATCACAGACGTATAAACAGTAGCCGAGTGAAAATACAGATTAAATAGGATAACCTGTTTCCATACAAAAGTATTAACCACGTTTAAGCTTGGACGTTTGAAGAAATGTCTAGAAATGTGTTCCAATTGTGTTGCTTATCAGATTACGAATTTATTAATACCTGATCTAATAAATATTTTGATTAGAAGCAAGCAATATTTATTGATAAAAAGTCTCGTTAATAACACAATAAGTTAAGACCTAGGAAAAAATACTTGTAGTGCGTAAACTGCACATATTTACTGTATTTATGTTATGATTAATGATAAGAAATATGACATTATCACAAAATTGTGTTTGTTCAAATTTAAGAAATGAAGTGTCAAGTGACACAGGTTTTCTTACAAACATTATATCATGTAACCACTAAATACTGTACTTGCGGACAATTTTTGTTTTAGAAATTTGACTTATATTTCTCGATTTTGATCTCTAAAAAAAATGCTTATCTAGTAATATTATAACTATTTAAGTATTTAAAAATCGAAGAACCTGACAGCATAAATTGTATATTTTGCGGGCGCCATGTAGCATATTTTTACCACAAAATTGTATCTGACATTCATGACATTCTGGGGATCAAGACGAATCGAATGACACCTTGACAAAATCGGTCGAGCCGTTTTTGGTACAGGAGGTAACATAGAAATCTACATACACAAATACATACACTCGAAAAACATTACCCTGTCGGGTAAAAAAGCTCTGTATATAGAGCTTGTTTCTATTTTGTTGGGAAACGTTGGATTAATTTATTGTAAGTATGACTCGTAGATATTCGTGTAGAATTAAGGACTACCTCCAATTTGAAGTCGGTTTAAGTAATGTAACACAACGCTGCAAGCACTCAGCACTTCAGCGTAAGTATTCTCCAATGCCAGTGCTCTGATTGCCTCTATTCAGACCGTAGACGGGCGTAACGGTGAAATGTCTTCGCTTTCCACTCCACATAAAATTCTGTATTTCCACAAAACTCAGCGAAGTTTTCGTCTAGTCACTACTCACTCACAAGTGTCTGCAGAGTTTAACCAAATTCATATAAGCACATGATGTAGATCTTGATATGATTTCCCGTGATTATAACTATAAATAGAGTCATGTTATGAGCTAAATAGCTTCGAAATGGCGTAACCGACTTTAAACAACCATGATTAGAAACTATCTCGCAAACTCCAGCTTGCTTGCACAAACAGACACGCAAACAGGCTACAAATTTTTTCATAATTTAACACTCTTTTTTGTCATAAAGGTTAAAGTAATCGAGCACAAAGTTAATTCATGTTTTAGCGCTCATAATTGACTGGAAGTTCGTGCTTGTTCGAATTTACATTAGCAGTAGGGTATTGGTCTCTTCCTTTTCAGGGTCACAAAATACTTTATGGCGGACTCGACCTCCTCCTTCTTCAAAGTGTCCTTCTTCTACCTCTCTGGCAAATTTTGGCGTGAAAACCGGACAGACATACAGTCTTTCGCACTTATAATTACTATAGTAGTTTATATTATCTACATTTTATTACTTCGTTGTAAGCGCGTGTAATCTAATAAAATAATTATTTAACCAGGGGCTAAAATAAGTGAAGTGAAGGGAGATATATATAGTTAGAGAGTGTTATAATGGTTTGGTCTCGAGTAAAATATCTATTTTTCGCTTCGAGTGCGAGAAGAGAAAAACTAATTACAAAAATTACAGATACAAGTTTTATCAGCGTTAAGAAGGACCGGACGAATTTATACCGCGTGTATATAACGTATAGAATCAGGCGCGGAGGACAAATCCGGCGAACAAAAAGTCCGTCATTTGCGTAGCGATTTAGCTGGGGCAGCCTCACAAAACATCTTAGTAGCTTCGATGTGTTTGAAGTACTATTTATGGAACTTTAGTTCGGAGGCACTATTGGATGACAGTTTTTGGGAATCATAGGTAAAGAAGTATCTGCGTATAAGAATGATTTCTTATTCTTGTATTACCTGATGGTAATACAAGAATCCTCATTGAAAATATAGAATTTTTCAAACTTCAAACTTCAAGCATTTATTTCAACGCAAGATACATGATACCATTTGTTGAATGTCGATTTAAATCTATTGGAAATAAAAATAGGCCTAAGCATTCTTCGGTCAGTCAGTATGTCCAAGCTATCACCGCTTCGGAAAGGGAAATCAACTGTGGGAAAAAAAGCGGCGCAAGAAACCCACAGGATCATTTTTCTTTCCTTTTTTTTATGTATATAAAAGTATACAACTTATTGGGAGCTGGGCGAAGTATACCAAGCATTTTTGTAATTCAGGTAGTCACTAATTTTGTAACACGCTTTTATTTAAATTAGAACATTATGGGGTGCACGGCAAAGCCCTCATCTTATTAACTTCTAATACCGGAAACAGCCCCTAGTGGTCACCCATTGCTTACCTACAAATACAAATACAGACACAGACACACATACAAACACAAATACAAATACATTTATTTTGCTCTAAATGTGGTCAGATCTCATTTACAAATATAAAGTTTCACACATTTTACCAGACACTGGCATACAAAAATTAATTATATTTACACATTTAATTAACGGTTATATTTACACATACGCTACGCTTATCGAAAATGATTGTGATGCCACGAGTGCTTCCAAGTGTTCTAAATTCAAATTAGGCACAAAATCCCAAATGTAATAAATCAATATTGGCAATAATATTACGTTTCCGCTTATTCAGTTAGGGCGTAATGTCATTGTATCTCATAAACATTTACATACCTAATGCCGTTTGGTTCCGTAGGTTTGTTTACTCAAGGATATTGCTGATCGAACGTGTTTCAGCAATAACGTCGATTTGGGATACGCTGAGTATGAAATGGTATATATTTCGGTTTTCCACGAAAATTGTAGGCAGTTTTATTAAAAACGAAGAAAAACATGTTTTTGTCTCAAAGTCTTCTATTGCGGCATAGGATAATAATAACCCTCGACGAATATATACGAGTGTTATGTATTTGATGGCGTTGTGTTTGATTGTCTGGACATATCACAGTAATGCGTAGTCCGATTTCAGAGTAATTTTTTTTAAATTTAAAAATTAGGATTGGTTTATCTTGATGATATATAATCGTATGTTTTCTTAGGGATTTTCAAAATTTTCAATTTATACTTATTTTTGTATTTCAGTTTATAATGTACACTTACTTACAAATGGGGTGAATCAAAGCTGTATCATGGATGCTGTCTCTCTCTCTTACGCTTAACCTGCTGGGATGAGAATTAGTCGAAGTCTATTTCCTTGTAGTTCACTCCGTGCAACGAATTAACCAGTTTTGCAGAACTAATTATACAGGGCGTCCCACGGCTATGCCACATGGAGGGAAAGTACCTTGAATTTTGTAGATGGAACATTTTACTGAAAGAAGACATTATTTTAATTTAAAAAACAATTTAAACTGCATTCATAGATTTTTAAATAAGTACATGGTTGAACCGGGAATCGAACCCTTTATTTATAAAAAAAAATTACCATGTAGCTTTATCATACCGATCGAAAGGCTTCATCATAACGATTATTTTTTGCTAAATAACATAGTGTCAGAAATAAAAGGAAGACCATGAATTTTAACATTAGATGTGCAATTGTGTTCAGAAAAATGAAAAGCTGACATTGCCGTAAGGACATACAACTGACATTATCATTACTAATACTAATTACCCACTCGAGAAGTATGCATCATTTCCCTATTATAATTTAAGTTCATGATAAAATGATAAAGAGATACGTAATTAGTAAGTAGGTACCTGGTTGTATGCCGTATCCTGAATCTGCCGAAAGACGCGTAAATGATTTTCTCCATCGCAATGCGGCTGGCTGATTAGATTTTTTTTTATGGGGTTATGTAAAAAATTTAGTTTACAAGAACCAATATCAAAGTGTCCACGAGCTACAAACAGAACTTCGACGTATTATTCTAAATATCCACCACAACATGATCAAAAAATCGACAGGGAGCGAAATAATCCAAAGAGTGCGACTTTGTATTGAACAGGAAGGGGCTCATTTTGAGCATTTGATAAATTGATTAATTTTGTATTAAAAATGTTAAAATTCATGGTCTTCCTTTTATTTCTGACACTATGTTATTTAGCAAAAAATAATCCTTATGATGAAGCCTTTCGATCGGTATGATAAAGCTACATGGTAATTTTTTTTTTATAAATAAAGGGTTCGATTCCCGGTTCAACCATGTACTTATTTAAAAATCTATGAATGCAGTTTAAATTGTTTTTTAAATTAAAATAATGTCTTCTTTCAGTAAAATGTTCCATCTACAAAATTCAAGGTACTTTCCCTCCATGTGGCATAGCCGTGGGACGCCCTGTATAATAAATAATGTAACTATGGAGACTAGGCTATAAACGAAACGCGCGGCGTCAGTCTTTCCTGAATCCTAAAGCCTGGGGATCTTCAAGAGCAGGGTGAATAGGCATCTACAGAGATCATGTGCATCCTCTTCGGCTACATCGTCATTTTCCATCAGGTGAGATTGTGTTCAAACGCGTATCCAGTTAATCATAAAAAAAACACATACACACAACGCCGTCAAATACATAAAACTCGTCGTTTTGCGTCGGGCGTTAATAATGGATAGCAACAAATTGATCCTGACGGTTACGAAAAGAGAATTGAATGGAAACTCTGAGTGGATCTCAGTGAATGCAGCTGAACAGTGCTGTAGAAGCTTTTCAAATTACAAGTACATCGGGGGTCGGTAGGACCGTGCGTGAAACCAGGCTATTGCTCATTAACGAGACAATAGCTTGCGACACAATACCTGCAAGCAGGGTCGGGGATAGTCACTGTTTATCAATTTGAAAAATGCTTGTGTAATATTTTCAGGAGCTTACAGGATTTCTTCAAGTGGTCTCTTATTACACATATTAAAATCAAAGTTTAACTGCTTATAGGTATTAATAGAATTCTTTATGTGTATTTATATAATTATTGTAAAGAAAGAAGAGATTATAAAAGGAATAGAACCAACCCATCTTTTCCCGTGGGAGTCATAAAAGGCAATTAACCTTTAACCCAGATGGCATGGTCAGAGATATCCCAAACATTAGCGTTTGGGTGTTCCAAACGTTGGAAGTTTAAGCTTGAAACATCATTCATGGTTTACCTTTCTAAATATACAGAAATGCTCACGTGACAGGGAGCGAGCCCATCTCTATTAAAACGTGCAAGTCTATAGATGTTTTGTTGGTGTAAAGTCCCATAGTCGCCTATTACGATACCCACGGGATGAGACGGGTTGGATCTATTCTTTTTGCGTACCGAAACCCAGCACAGCACTCCTAAGTAATTTATTGAACCAAATTATGTACAACCAAATTTTATCTGTAATGAAAAACATGGGAATTCCAAAGATCCATATAGGATGATCGCTCTGAGCCAATGTTCGATACATTGTAATAAAATATTTAAGAGACTCCAAGTACTCCGCAATATTTATTATAACCGCGTTTTAAAGCGATAAATCAACATTGTCGGTACACAATAAATATTAAAAAGCTTCTATACCTTACCTAAATCGGTTTGATTCAGTTAATTTGCATGTTGTGAGAAAACCAATCTAGGTATACCTACCTCTATTCGCCTGCAATATGTATTAAGTATATTACTTCCAGTCAGGGGCAAAGGCCAAAGGCCGGCAACGCATCTGTGACCCTTTTGGTGTTTAGGGTGTCCATGGGCGTCGGTGATTGCTTTCCATCAGGTGACCCACATGCTCGTTTGCCGCCCTCTCATATAAAAAAAAAAAAGTAAATATTCCTGTACGATGATTTTTAATAGGTGATCAACAGCCTAAAAGGAAATACATTACAAAGCTATGAAAGCGTCTCTCTGTATCTTATTCCCAATTCAAAAAATTGTAACATGTAGGTACAACAATCACGATAAGAGAAAGTGTTTGCATGTGTAAGTTTGACAATAAACTAAAGAAAAACAATTCGAAATTGATATCGATTACCAACTATGAATTACGACATTCACACAGAAGTATTGAAATGTTACCAAATACCTACCTATATGATACCTTCTCGTGCCTAGCTTTTTATGGTTTATCACTTGCAGTTGTTTTTGAGTTGGTTTTAGATATAGATTTTGTTTTTGTTTACTTTTAGTTAATGTTAATTCCTGGTGGCAGCAACTACTCAACTTGGGGGGGACTGAAAATCAGCAAATCTGCTGAGTCCCTACCTTTTCATCACAGTTTGACCTAATTTGTTGGGGTTTCCGGGTCAGTACGGTTCCACCTTCGACCTCATCTTCACTTAACATCAGGTGTGATTGAGGTCAAGTACCAATCCGTAATGCATAAAAAAAAAATTGACAATTAATTACTTGTCAAATTAACTTTGTGGTGAATAAATACCTTTATTTAGGTATTTATTATTTACATGACTTCATTCTCTCCTGATATACCATTATCATTTAGCAGATATTAGAAGTTACTTTAGTAACTTATTAGTAATCTGTGGTTTTACTGATTACGCAAATCGAATCAGCTAAAAGGTTTACTATCATTCTTGTACGAATTCTTCTTTCAAAGAGGTTTGTTTGTTGGTAAACGCTTTACAGTACAAAAGAAAATAAATACAAAACAAATTTACTCAAATCCATGCACAAATGTGGACTTATCCCACAGCGGGATTTCTTCCAGTCAGCCATCGTCACGAGGGAGGAAGGTTATTTGGCGATTAACAAGGAAGCGTAAAGTGACGTAAGCCGGATTCGTCGTCTATTGATTTCAATGTTAACTATATTACTTAATGTAGCAGCAGAAGTCCTATTTCCATTAGATTAAAGTTGACATTCAACAAATGATCATGTTATTGCTTGTTTAACGCCATGTCGAGAAGAATGACTCTATCCTTTTCTGTGTCCAAAACCAGACGGTATGTGACCCCTAATCTAACATGTTCCTCTACATTTGTTTACCATTTCTAGTTGCAGATTGTCCGCATAACGAAGTCACAGTTCACTTGGATCAATTATTTGGCGCACACAAGTAACTACATCTAACTAATAATATAAATGTTAAAGTTTGGATGTTTGTTTGTTTTTTGCTCAATCACGGCGAAACGGATGAACGGATTTGAATGAAATTTGGTATATAGATAGATCATTTTCAATAAGGTTCCGGGTGATATACAAAATCTTCCTTTCAATAAATTTAAAGATACTATAAAACAGAAAGTTATTAACAAAGCATATTATAAAATATCAGACTATTTAGATGATAATCATCCCTGGACATAATCAGATCGTTCGCATGCCAGGCTATTTCACAATTAATAATGAAATGTTTTCATTCGAGTTTCTTGCTTGTTCTTCCCAGGGGAAAATTGCATTTTGAAGAAGCTGTAGCTTAAAAAATTTAAAATTAATTATTTTAAGTGTACTCTGTACAATAACGCACCTACACAATAAAGCATTTTTGACTTTGTCTTTGACATACTCTGTATTGAAACCTAGGATATTTTTATCCCGATAAAGTGAGTAGTTCCCGTGGGATAAATAAATTTCCGCGATAAAGTTATTCCACATAGGCGAAGCCGCGGGCGGAAAGCTAGTATGAAAATAAAATGAAAATGTTCGTTATTTTATAGGATGCAAATGATCAATTGAAAATATTGCAATTTTAATCGCTCATTCAAAACGCTGTATTCCCAGAGAAGATTGAGCAAGAAACTCAAGGGAAGGGTCGTTCTTTACTATAGAGCCAAAAATATTACATTTATAAATTAGTTTTACAAAAATTAAACACACTAATCATCACAAAACAGGTTTTGCTCGTAACTCTAATATTTATTGTCATAAATGACTATTTGTTAATTGAATTAATATTAGAAATATCTACCACGTAGATAGACTACAGACTAACAGAGTTATTTGAGCACAAACATCCAGCGCGGAATTAGCACGTCAAACAGATGAAGTACTCTATCTTTCTACTAAGCATCTCTTCATTTCCATTTGGAAAATGTTTCTCTGAAGCGACGAGGTAATCGCTTCGTGTATGCAATCTAAAGGGAGGTGTTCTTAGAACGTAGTCTCCTGTGCTAATAACTGGAATACTGTATGAATAATCAGTCGCCTCTGGAATTGAAGAATTCCACTGCAAGGAGGTATTAAAAAAGAAACGACGCGACGTCGTGCTTGGAATGTCATCAATATTGCACTTATTTATTACGCGAGTTACTAGCATTAATAATGGACTCTTGACTTGTCTACAAAAAAAAAAATTAAAACAAAAAAAAATCGACAACACACTTCAAAGAAATTCAACTATTTTAGTCTTAACCGATTTTACAAAAAAAATTAACTAGGGTTGTCACCACCTAATCAGCATAAAAATACCTGTATCAGGTGGTTCCGCTCTTCCATATCTATAATAATATTTATATGTGTGTATATTAATTTGGGATGATGACGTTGGTGTTATACTGTGTACCTGGTAAGTCGTGCGATCCACTGCTGCTACTTTGGCCTCGGCTTGTAGTATGGGAATTACCAAACAAGGAGCATGATGTGTATAATATGCACGAGTATTTTTGTGTTTATGTATCTAGCATAATATTTTATACTTTATAGGCGCGAATGACACGGACACGAATCGGACTACATCGTGCAATTCAAAATCGGTCAAGCCGTTTGGGCTACAAGAGATTACATACATTCGAAAACATGATTCTTTGTCCTAGGGCAGTTGATTGAAAATAGACTATGTAATTAAAAATGATTATAAAATGCATAAATAGTTTTTAAGTTATACTTTCCAGTGGTTAATAAGCACTAATAGCTAAAGGTCAATATGTGTAAAACATACACTACAAATAGATTAGCCCTCTATAATAATATCACTGTTGACAGTAGTACGACGAGTACGATGTTAGGTCATTGCTCCGTGCCAGCTGACTGACTCATCTCGTCGCGAGCGGTTATTTATTTACAATATTTGCAAGCTAAATTATTGCTTGAGTGTTGCAGAAATAAGTGAATATCACATTTTTAAAGACTATTTTATTCAGGAAGCCGGTAAGTAAAAAGACGAGTGAAGTATTTCTGTAACTTTTTACGAGTTCACTTTTGAGGCCGCACGTTATTGAGAATTATATATTTTATATAAGCTATTTGTAATGGCAGATCGAACATATAGAACTCAGTGACATCTCTTGTAAATTTTTATACAGTCAATGTAGCTAACATTGATCGCAATAACACATACCTAACCAGATTCTCGATCGATCAATTAGTATACTTAGAATAATACCAGAACTAGTTCTGTTCTCTTTTGCTGTTCCGAATGTATTACATGTTGGTGGGTGCTATCTAAACTTACAACAAAAATGTACTTTCTTCAAAACTCTGGTTGGAATTCGAGAATATCTATACTGGTTTCGATGGTATCTGTATTTCTGCAGTTTAAAAAGCTGAGCGGGTAAAGAAAATATAAGGTCTCAAACCTCATACAAAAGCAACACGATAACAAAGTGTCCTCGTACCTAGGTAAAGTAAAAGTTTATTACCATTTACATCACTGCGTGTTATCGGTCTTAATGTTATTAAAGATAGAACGTGAACAGATGAGTGCCATATTACTTACGTGGTTATGTTATTAGATAGACATCTTATGTTTCGATCTTATTTAGGTCCATTCCAGAGAGAGAGAGGCCAAATACGTCAATATTTACCACTTAATTTTTTTTTTATATGGCTTTTTATGTCGTGCTCTTCTAGCACAATAAATTCTGCCAATGACAACGTATGTAGAGGAAAAATCACGGGAAAAGATGACCGGTTTTAGAGCACTTAATTTCTCAATTAGCACTTATTAGCAGTGAAAAACAATGACAAACTAACCTCCGCACTAGTAAAAATATTGTATTGCGGGTAGGTAAGCGAAAACATTCACAGTAAAAGTAAATGTTCGGAAAATAGTAAAACTATTGGTGTTGCCGTCATTATGGCATTCCAAGTATTGTGATTAAAAGAAAGAGGTCAGTGGGCAGGTTCGGGAATGTCATCGCGTCGATATTACGCCGCGCCGCCACCGGTACGCCTCGGACCGCTTGCGTGCCGCCCGCGTACCGCGAACAATCCACATTTTTCCACTATCGATAAACAATAGACTACGGCGAGCATATTAAAAAAGAAACGTGAGTGAAAACTGACATTGATGAGAGTAGTTGACTAACAAGATAATATTCACACACGCGGCCACGTCTAACTTTCGTAACAGTCAACACACGGAACACCGTGAGTCAACATAATTCTCCATTTTTCATCGAAGTATTCAGGTTTATTATTTCTAAGTTCATAACTAAAACTACGTTATTTTTATTTTTGCCATATTAATAACCTAGCTATGGAAGAGTGAAGTCTTCTGACACAGGTATTGTTATACTTACAAAGAGACTTCAATAACTCATTTGTAAAACTGATTTATTGACGTAAATTAAGTATCAAACTGAGAAAAGCCAAAAGTCACAAATAATGGATTAACTGAATTAATCCGTAAATATACAAGACTTAACTGTTTAGAAGGCAGTAGTCTCAGACTTATATCTGCATATGGACCGGGTCGTTCAAAGAATCAAAATGGCATCTCTTCATTGGTGTTAAAGCGGAAGTTTGGAACCAATGGGAACTCGGCTTCAGACCAACTTCATGCGCGAACTGTCGTATTGTAAATTGCTGATCTATATTGTAAAAAAATGCAACACTTACCAAAGTAGAGTGACTAAAAATATACGAATATCTTAAATATAACAAACATAATGTTTGCTGGTAGAAAACTCTATCGGAGTTAAGCTCGCCTTCGTACATTTTATATAAAATGCATATTTCTGTAACAATTTTGTGTACAATAAAGATATTAAGATAATGTATTACTCGTAAAACTCATAATTTTAATGAATATTTTCTTAACAAATAACAATTTTTGGTTGTGCGCGGATGTTTCATTTTTTTATACACATCGAGTTAGCACTTGACCTCGATCTCACCTGATGTTAAGGAAGATGAGGCCGAGGGTAGAAGCGTACTGACCCGGAAACCCCAACGTATTTGGGGCACTGACTATCTTATCTCTGAAAACCGGAACACAACAATGCAATTAACATTGCAGTTTGGCGGCAGATTTAGTGATGGTGGTAGGCAGCCAGGCGGACATTTAAAATGCCCTACCACCAACCAAACCGAGTACTAAACATGTACCACCGATTCGTAAACCCAATGTTGTTTAAATTGAGCCACGGAGGCGGTTGTTGAGGTTATAGCTATTTATAATCAGCACTCCTATTAGTTCTCGTGACTATATATTAGTACAAGCGACATTTGAAATCATAGCAATCATCGCGTATAAATGTTTCAGACGCACCTCCATTTTTTACAGATATCAAAAAGGTGAAGGTTCTCAATTCGGTTGTTTGTATATATATTTTTTCAATTAAATTAGCTCGTAAAAATTGTAGAGAGTAATTTTGAAATTGGAATGTTCTCATTTTTACTTATAATTAATCGTATTTTTTAAATAAATTATAACTGGCTAATGTCTTATACTACATAAAAACTTCCTTCGCAAAATTTTCTATGTGACCTCATCCTGCCTTTCATTTATAAATATAATTGACTATATATATACTTCACGATAATAATCGTGTAAATAGGACACTAATACGAAGAGATGACAACATTACTGTCAAAATAATCTCTTAGAGTAGTCACAAAAACATTTATTTTCCCCCATTGGAAAATTATCAATCCTCGGTTCGACGCGCGAATAGCCATTTGCTACCATTAAATCACATTTTTACGATCTCCTAACGTTGTTTTTATGTGTAGTTCCCAAAGGAATCTAAAAAGTTTGCCAATATAAATTTAATGTAGGAAACTGCTTTTCTAGATCTAGCCACATAGTGTGTGTATCTGCTACTTCGTGGAACCGCATAGTATATAACGTAACCTATTAGATACCAGGTATACACAACTAGAGATGCTGCCGATGTTCTATGTTTGTTTATTTTCAGGTATATTATAAAGTTTATTAACTATAACTCAATTCTTTCTTAATAAATAAAATTTATTTAGTTACTAAGTACAGTTATTTGAAGTACATTGAACTGAATTTAAATACAGTTCAAACCAAATTGATCAATCCTAGTAGAAAGTTTTTGTGTGTATGTATGTTTGTTACCACTTCACGCCCAAACGGCTGGACGGATTTGGATGAAATTTAGTTGGTTAGACAGATTAGGACCTGGATTAACACATATGATTTTTTTTTTGCTGAACCGATTTTGATGAAATCGTCCATACGGACGAAGTCGCGGGTGGAAAGCTTGTAAAAATATATGACAGGAGCATGTAGGCAGGTACCCAAAATATAGCGAGACTGCTTTGTTATTTCAAATAGGTTTATTAATTAACCTTTTACTAAATTGTAAAAAAGTGCGTGATTCATCCATTAATCAATTAGCACCATTTTGGAGTAATAGTGGCAGAATACTGTGCCATTTTTAATGCTCCGTACCAAAATAGGAAGAACTTTCGCTGCCTTTTCTCATTAAAATTGAATAACATGATCGAACAGTGTGAAAATAGTGGACAAGCGGGATGTGAAGCGGCGCGGTGCAGTGCGTTCAACCATGAGCCGACTGGGAAATTACCCTTTTGTCACTTCTCGCATTGTATTTCATTATGATTTAATCATGGATGGTGCTATCGGAAGCAAAAGTTATACAGGGTGAATTTGAATTCGTGTGAATTTCGAAGAAGACTTACGAAAGAGATATACGAAGCGAATGTGGATGGTTGTGTTGGTAGGGGAAAATCACTGCGAACGTACCATAATCAAATCGGGGATGTCTTAAGGAAAGGCCAAGTAAAGAGTACCCTAAACCGACGAGCATGTATGAATAACCTTATGAGAGTGAATGAAGCAAAAGAGGTGTGTAGCAAGTGGAAGTCTGTGGTCTCTGCCTACCCCTACGGGAAACAGGCGTGATATTATGTATGTATGTAGAATAAAACAAAGTCTTTCATATGATAACCCGCTCCTGCTAGTCTTGGGGCTGAGGTTTACATTCTCCACGAATGCTCTTGACGAGTGATTTGGTCACCATGGACTCTCTTGCCAGAGAACTGACGACAGTTGCTCGCGCCTTCCTACGTCGTTCTGGCCTACGCTCTTTAACCACCACCGTCAATCTATCAACCCATTTTAGCTGCAGGTGCCTGTACTATATGGGTTGATAGATTGACGGTATGTACCTAGCGCGCTTTTGAGCGGCAAAATAAGTACAATAATACAATGTAGCGTGCTAGTAGGTTAAGGAACATTTTGGTGTACTTTCTACTGCAGGTGACTACGTCGTGACGAGAACAGAGACCGTATGAGATGTCGCTCATCCTGTTGAAGCAAGGCAGGCCCTCTTATGGAGCGCAACCAGGGCCAATAATTTAACCTTGTACCATTTCCAGTTCACAGTGACAATTGGAGCGGCGGCAGAGGCAACAGAAAAGGTAAAGATAGCAAAATATAGGGGTATGGGCCGCTAATACAACTTTATTGCATTTGGGGTCGAAATTGTGGCTTGGGAGCTCTTTCTTTTTATAATGAGCTGGCGTCGAGACTTGTCGATGTCTCGAATGGCCAGGCACATATTGAATTTATTTTTAGCTAATAATGTTTTGTTTCTTATCATAATAAACTCCATATATATTGTTGAACTCTGATGACAATATATGTGGATAAGCATGTTCTATATGTGCCAAAGTTCAAGTCGGCAACACAGGGACGGACGGAAAGACAACGAACAGATACGATACATTACATAAGACGCAACTTCTTATTGTTGTTATTGCAAATAACAGATTTTATCATATAAACCAATATTATGGACATTGAGACAACCCCTGTGAGTAATGCTGAATATTCATAATGACGCATGCACTTACCGATACAAACAACTATAAGTATAGGTACATACCTACAGCTTGAAAAGCCTGGTAAGTACCTAAATATGAAAAGATGCACTTACATACCTATGCTACCTACATATACCCACACACTTATTTATTTCAACACTTGACAGCACTTTCGTATTTTTCCTAAAAACTGTAATATCTTGCTGACGGAGCAGTATCGGAGAATGTGAGTGGTAAAGTCACAGTATATTAACACGCGAGCAGTAACTCCATTGAGAGGTATATACTAGTAGTCATAAACTTTGCTAGTTTTGGGGGGTGTTCCCAATGTTAGGTAAGCATACATAACCGGATTTAAATTGCCCACGAGGGCTCGGACCTCGTTTAAGAGCGTTCTGAGGGCTCTCCAACAGTGTCTAAATGAACACTGCTTTTTGTAAAAATGTTGAACATTTGTTAAAGACTGCAAGAGACTTAACAGGCAGCGTAGGTAGCGTCACTTACGTTGTGTGATTATTTATAGGTATATTTTTTCTGATAAATAATGAGACTTGTAGTAATAGAACGAGGCTCTTGTCTAAACTCTTCGAGAATCACCCGTATTTTTTGTTCTGTGTTTATAATTAAGTGTATCTCACAAAAGACTAAGTACTGAGTACCGTTATATTTTCACATTTGTATTTCCAGTGGAAAACGCTTAGCGACATTTAAGTTTTAGTCTGCAATTAATATTTATAGTCGGTCGAATCCTCTTATGAAAAGCGATGAAAATCGCTCCATAGGTTTATAGGCTGTTGATGATGATAAAGGACAGGTATAGTTACTCAATGAAATCATACTTTTATGATGTTGTTGAGAAATTGCAGAGCAATTTGAAATTCCTAAAACCAGCAATTTCAAGTATGTACGACTATTTTCGTGTGCAGTAAAACCATTTTGTTCTTGTACGTAATCTTATATTACTGCTTTAGTGCTATGTACTGTTACATAAATAGTCACCTCGCATTATACGTAGGAATTCGAGGCACACTACAACAGTTCCTTGAGAAGATGAACACGCAATTTTGGGTCTTTCGGGCTTTTACTGTTGGAAATGTCGCTTAATTTGTTGATCCTTGCAAGTTCTCCCTGGAATACTCTAGAGTAGATTAAATTCAGCCGAAGTTCATTGCTGCAAAGCAAGATAAAATTGTGTGTAAACTAATGAACGTCGGTTTATTCCTCTTCAAGACAAGTTACTTATCCAAAAATATTGTGCTTATTTTCGTCTATCCCTAATGAGGTGGTCAGGCATATCTCAAACATTAATGTTTGAGTGTTTCAATAAAAATTTTATGTTTGAAAGATAATCCACCTTTTGAAATATATAGAAAAGCACACGTGATAGGGGGTGAGCCCATCGCCGTTAAAACGTTCAAATCTCTAAATGTTTTAGCGGAAAGTCCCATAGTCGCGTTTTACTACACCCACGCGAAGAGAGGGGTTGGTTCTATTCTTTTTACGTTGCCGAAACCACACAGCATTTATTATTTATTACTTTGCTGAGTGATTGAAGCAAATAATTTTAATTTAGTGAGTTGATTTGATTTCATTAAATTAAAGACGCCTCTCTATACGACATGAAATTTAATATTATACATGTTTTTCACTGCATGTAGCATTGTCAGGGTATATTGTAAATGTATATCGTAATAAATAATGAGATAATTTACAAATAAAGATACTCTTTTTTTTTTTTTAAGCACTACGGGTTTGCACTTGACCTCAATCACACCTGATGTTAAGTGAAGATGAGGCCGAAGATGGAAGCGTACTGACCCGGAGCCCCAAATAATTTGGGGAACTGGCTATCTTATCTCTGACAACCGGAACACAACAACGCTATTAACATTGCTGTTTGGCGGCAGATTTAGATAAGATGGTGGTAGCTAGCCAGGCGGACATTTAAAATGCCCTACCACCAACCAAAACTCCTTTATTAAAATAGATAAATTTACAAATTGTACCTTTGATATTAGTAACTGGAATCATATTTTTTTTACTGTATGGAGGAGAAAACCGCATGTTCTGTTCATCATCATGGTATCGTTAAGCTGTTTCGAAAATATTAGCTTTTGTGGGAAAAGCTAGTTTGGTTTATCTGGACGATATAGTCATTTGTTTTCTGGGGAGTTTTCAAGTATTTAGAAAATATTTATATATACATATATATATATATATATATATTTACTTTGATAACATGAATAGTAAAAATCAGTACAAATTGTGGTACCTAAGACCTAAGAATAGGAACATTTTTTATCAAAAAAGGTTACGACTCAGCCTAAGCCAGAGTACCGAGCGCTCTTGCAGCGCTGAGCTTCCGTGGCACCTGCAGTGTGTGAAACCGCAGCTAAGCTTACAAATACTTAGTTGGTGTTAAAGTTGTCAGTAAACTTAAAACTATAAGACCACGATAAAATTATTATTAAATCACTTATTGAAGACAGTTTCATGTATTAGAGGACTATTTAAAGCGGAGTTCTTTGTAAATTTAATAAATATGTCTTTAAATTGGTTTTAAAGGAGAATATTGATTTGGCTCTAAGTCAATCATAAAACAATAATGTTTAATCGTCCTCTCACACAAAATAATATGTGCGAGTAGTTATTTATTACCAGCAATATTAAATATATAATCCTATTATTGCTGAGTCAGTGGTTTTTGCGCCGACAATTCCGTGCGCAGCTCGACTTCCCTTAATCTTCACGACATTCCCACGAAATTAATCCGAAACGCCTGTAGCAAACACTGCCTGGTAGGATTATTTCGCCTTAACATTGTAACACAGCGTTTTCACAACTTTTTACATATTGAATGAATTTGATTCAAATAACACATAAGTTTTTTGACGATTACCGAATTCGTAATATTTCGTATAGGCTATTTTTTATTTATCTCGATTGCCTATTTCATTTTTACGCATAAAAGTATATAATATAGTAACGGTTAATATAGTATAATTACGTTTTACCCGACTGCCCTAAAAATAAGGGGTAATGTTTTTCGAGCGGATCTAAACATATATGACGACCGGTTGGTGTAGTGGATAGTGACCCTGTCAGCGATACCAACGGTTGCGGGTTCGAAGCCCGCGAGGGGTAAAGGTTTGTGTGATGAATACGAAGATTTATTCCCGATTATGTAGTTTATCCGTTATCTAGTATCCATAGCACAAGCTTTGCTTAGTTTGGGACTAGATGATTGGTGTAAGTGTCCGAAATATTTATTATTATTTATTTATTTATGTACATTTGTAGTTACCTGTTGTAACCTAAACGGATTTCGTTCATTTCGCCTTGATCCCAAGAGTGTCATAGGATATAAATAAATATTTCGGACACTTACACCAATCAGCTAGTCCTAAACTAAGCAACGCTTGTTCTACAGATACTAGATAACGGAAAAACATATATATATTTATTAGGTTAATAAATACATGTTTTTCCTAATAAATATATATTTATAAATAGATAACAAGACAAATTAGCTGAACCTATTTTCTCAATTATCGGTTCTCAGAAAGATTGGGAAACATTGGTTAACACAAAGAGTGTGAGCACTAAAACTCGAACGTGACTTTCGAACGTTTTCCGCAGTTGATAATCTTGCAACACGAGTAGATGGTAAGCTCTGCCTACATCGTCAACATACATAATACATCAATTTCCTTGTTTTGTTGAATTTTACACAAATTCGTAAGTTAATATCAGATTTATTTAAGTGAATTCTATAAATAGTAGGTATTATAAATCATATCATCTTTAATTTTGCAGAATATTCTCGCTTTACCTTCTTCTTAATATTTTACCTATAGAAATGATAAAGAAAATTCTTTAGCGTTCGTGGAATTCCGTAATTTGCTTTAAATAAAAGGAGCAGCAGCGTGTAATACAAATTTATAGTTTAGCAGACTTGCTACGACTTTCGTAGCACTTGACGAGATGGACGTGTCTGTACTACGATTCTCGTAGCGCATGTAGAAAAAGAGAATACTATTTCATGCATAATGCTATTTTAATAAGGTAAGATAAAAATGAGTATGAGTGGGGTGACTTTGAAATATAGAATCATGAATAGTATAATTAGGGAGATAAACTGTGTGAAAGAAGACATAGTGACAAAGAATCAAAAAGGTATGCTAAGATGGTAAGGACATGTGGAGATTATGAATGAAAGAAGACTAACCGGAGAGATATACGAAGCGAATGTGGGGTAGTGTTAGTAGCGGAATCGGGGACGTCTTAAAGACAGACTAAGTCAGTGTACCCTAAACCGACGAGCATGTATGAACAACTTTATGAGAGCGAATGAAGCAAAAGAGGTGTGTCTGGATCGTAGCAAGTGGAAGTTTGTAGTCTACAGGCGTGACTTTATTTATTTCGTTATTTCTTTCAACATAATAAATACAACAAAACCAAACCGATTATTGATTGATTGTGTTAGCTTCTCTAACTGGGTATTACGTTTTTAATGAATAAAATAATGGGTAAGCAATTCGTAAAATTTAATACAAAATAATTCGTTTAAACAACTACTTAAATATTGCCCGTAACAAAAGTAAATGCACGAAACCAGAGGATAATGTAGTTTTGTTTGTCGATTACAAGATATGACAGTAGATGAGAGTTGGGGTGGTAAAATTGAACACATCTGTACATTCAGAATCCATTACACAAACACAAATTGATTTATACGAACAGTGGTAAAAGAGGGCCGACAGACTTCAAATCCAATTATTCGCATTGTTCGAGATTTAGGAACGCCGTATTTTTCTTTCAAATTAGCAAATGCTTTAAAGTTTTCAAATGCTAGACTGGTTTAACTTTATATATCTGCCGCCAAACAGCAATGTTAATAGCATTGTTGTGTTCCGGTTGTCAGAGATAAGATAGCCAGTCCCCCAAATAAGATGGGGTTTCCGGGTCAGTACGCTACCACCTTCGGCCTTATCTTCACTTAACATCAGGTGTGATTGAGGTCAAGTGCTAACCCGTTGTGCATAAAAAAAAATATTTTTACTAAACAGTTCTATTGATGTTTTGTATCCATTATATTTATTCAGTGTACTTTCGAATCTACTATGGAGGTATTTGTACACTAATATGATTTTTTACATTTGCATATTTTAACGGTTCAAAAATGACCACCCAGTTTTCCATTTATTTTGATTGGGGTCATTAATCATTGCTTAAGAACATAATCACTTCTAATTAAGGCTTCATTCTGTTTAAAGCCTCTGGAATTTCGCCCTCCGTTCATATAAATTGGATAGCATTTATTTGGCGTTTTCGGAGTTAAACCATTATTCTAGTTAATGGTCATTAATACTAAAGAGTTTTATGACACTGTCGTTTAATATGAGATTTACTTTGTTAGTTTTTACAAGTTTTTCAACTGATGCCATTTTGATTAGATCTTTGTAATTGTAGATCCAGCTTTTTACCCAATTGCCCCATAAAAGAGGGTAATCTTCTTCGGATGTATGTATGTAAGTAGATTTCTATGTTACCTTCTGTGACTTAAATGGCTAGACCACTTTGTAGTGCAGGGTTACGGTGCAATAGATTATTTATAAAAAATTATAAACGGTTTATAAGCATGTTTTAGTTATAGTATGTTTTGTCTCTGTCGTTCATAAGGAAATGTTGTAATGAAAGAAAGTAACAAAACACACTTTAACTAAAACAGGCTTAAAGCGTTTGTAAATTTTTATGAATAACAGGGTAAGTGTGTAATAAATATTGTTAGACTTCTTTCGAACACAATTAGTTGCTTAACCCCCAAATTTACTCCGTTTAATACATCATTGCTCAGGCTGGCTGGAAGAGATTTATTACAGAGGTAAGTCCAATTTAAACATGACCTAACGTTATGTCATTGTAATATTCTGGTGCAATGGTGCAATACAGAATATATAATAGATACCTAATCCAAAAATTGAGACACCAATATTCAAATACCTATCCAAATTTTGTTATTTGGAATATTAGTAGGACATAAACTAATGTAATATTCTTCATTGCATACATATTTGTCATCAAATCAAATACGCTTTATTGTTTAAATAAGGAAGATACATTTAAATATCTTATAGAAACTACAAATTAGGCGGCCTTATCGCTAACAGCGATCTCTTCCAGGCAAACCTATCATCACGGAATTCAATACGAGTAATTAAGTGGGTTAGCACAAATAATTTCCTAATTTTCATTGTCATTTTGTTTGTATAATATAAATAACATAATGTGAGTATGCATATTGCTATGCTATTTCGGGGTTCATCAGAGATACCTATTAAAACATGTGTTGTTATAGAGTTTCTTATCCATAACCATACCACCCTATGAGGGTAATTGCAGTGAATATTAACGTATTTATTGAAATTAATTGTAATACCTAGGCGCAATTACTTTGACCAAGTGAAAGAAAAGGTGAATTTCGTGTCGTACCCAGAGGTTAAAACGAGGGTGGAAAGTAGAGAGACGTGGTTATTACTCCACCGACAAGAGCATAGCTCTTAAATTGAAGAAGAACCACTCTTTAGTGGGAGCAAATACTCTATTGGGGGGAAGATTAAAAACTACCCACCCTCCTTATAGAATTTAAATATTCATAAGCTTTACGTCACACACAATTTAGAAACTATATTTTTTGTAGACAGCACATAGCATAGCCAAATGGTCCTTACACATTTTGAGCAATGTGATTTTATTTTAATTTTCACGTCTATAGATCTTGGACAAATCTGCCTTCAGAAGTTGATGTAGGAGGTGTCATAGAAGATTCGGGCCTCTCAATTTCCATACTTCGAATTAGATATTTTTGCAATAATGGTTCAACAAAAATCTCACCTCCAAAAAAGTCACGGAAGTGCTCGCGCTGGGTCCGTTTGTACTCATTCTCCAGATACATCAAAGTCACTCTGGGACACACTTGCAAGTGAATTATGAAGTAAAGAACGTTTTAGGATAACTTCCTACGTGCATAGAGAGGATAGGTATAAAATTCGAGGAATGACACAGCTTTGAATATGCACTGGGGTCCAAGTGTAACGAATCTAACTAATATTGTCAATGCGAAAGTTTGGATGTTTGTTTGTTGATCAATCACGGCGAAACGGATGAATGGATTTGGATGAAATTTGGTACATAGGTAGAAAATATCCTGGATTAAGCATAGAATATTTTTTATCCCGATAAAATGAGTAATTCCCGCGGGAAAAACAAATTTCCGCGATAAAGTTATTCCACGCAGGCGAAGCCGCGGGCTAAAAACTAGTCTCTAATATAACAATATTTATATATACATATTCTCATAATAGATATTATCATTTTATTGCGGTAAGAGTATATAGATACTTACAAGTAGAGGGCTATACACGAATATCCAGTGTAAAACAAACGTAGCGACGTGTGCCGACACGGCTTGAACCCCGCAGGTCCGTGACCCGTCCTGTCGACTGACCTGGTTGTTTTGGCGAATTCACATGTCTGTTCACGTGAGATGCTTGCGTTTTGTTTGACTCATGTTAATAAGCATTATACATTTCTGTTGTATTACCCTAAATCGTTACCCGACTTTCATAAATGTATCCTACTTGATACACCACCGGACCAGCACGATATCCCATCATAATTAAAACAGTTTTCAATTGCAAATCAGCGCAGAGGCCTTTTTACGGACGACGATGAAAAAGGAGATTTATAATTTTATCAGTTAATGTATCTACGTGGGTGGGTATTTTTTTTATGCACAACGGGTTAGTAATAGTTTACGTAGACCTCAATGACACCTGAGGTAAGTGAAGATGAGGAAGAAGGTGGAAGCGTACTGACCTGGAATCCCCAACATATTTGGGGGACTGGCTATCTTATCTCTGACAACCGAAACACTACAATGCTATTAACATTGCTGCTTGGCGGCAGATTTATATAAGATGGTACCACCAACCAAACCGAGTACTTAAACATGTTCCTCGCTGGGGATCGAACTTGCGACCTCCGATTCGTAACCCCTATGTTGTTTACATTGAGCCACGGAGGCGGTTCCATGTAATGTTGTATGTTCCAGCGTAACGATGAAGCCACTGGATCAATTTTGATGAATTGCCGTTGATTTCGTTATAGAACACTTGTAACAACAAGTGTTCATCCCAAATTTATTTATATTGTGTTACAAGTGTTATAGGCTATAAAAAAATAAAATATGGTACCTACTCATGGGCGCATGCTAATTCGAAATCAAGCGAAGTTATTTTAAAGTTTTGCTTTTGTAAGGTAAACTCACATTTTACAAATATTTGAGTTTTAGTTTCTTTAAGTCTCCATTAATTATTTACTGGGCAACAAAACGATGACATGGAATGTAAGTAGAAATCGCTATTACATCAAATAATATGAATGGGATCAAAAATCCTCTACCCGAGTTTTCTGGTAAACGTTATCAAACCTGTTTCTGATCTATTTAGCCTCAATAAGCCATTTACACAACAAAATACTACTGCTAAGTACATTAACATTGCACCATTTATTTCACTTTTATACTCTGATACGGGCAAAATGAACGGCGCTAAGATATTGCCGGTCGTGAAACAAAGTTGGGAGTACACTGTAAATAAGTTAAACGAACGCCTGTTGCCTAATGGCCCGTACTTGTCGAACTCCACCCGTTTCCCCGGAATAATACTTCGCGGCAAGTTTATTAAAGGTACTCCGCACCATCTGGGGAAATCTTAGTGGATAATTCGCCGTCCCGATCCGTTGATAAAGCGAATTGAAGTCTTTCAAATCTGTAAGAAAAAGAACTGAATTTCTATTTAAATATAAGTGTGAGTAGCTCTACAGTATACCGCACTGGTCGTCGGCTGAGAATGAAATGGAACCCTCGGTGCCACAGTTGGTTTCACACATAACTATTTCTATTGGCATACACTGTTTATGGCACAAATCTTAAACGAGACATCGTTTTGGGTGCCACGATGAATTCTTTTAAAATTGTAAATAAATGCACACAGCCGTTCTTTGCTAAAAACAATGCACGTACAGGTTCACTCATTATGGCGAAATTTTGACGGGATTAATCTAAGTGTTCGATAAATTAAACTATAGGTGTTGAATGAGCCCTAGCCGAGTGCGATAAATATTAAACGCACGTATATATTACGCCAGTCATAGTAAATTTTTAATATATGTGTTTTTTAAACTTTTAATCCAGTTATCGATATATACTCATGAAAGAATTCCTTGGTCAATAGGTCTAACAGGAGTTAACAACAAAGATACTAATATTAAACTATCGCATTATTAATGACACTCTCATGCGTGACGAGCAGCACTCCTCATAGAATTAGATAATAGTTTGCGTAAACTTATGGCAGATGCGCAGACAACGCAATATATGTAGATTATTTCCTAGTCAATCTATCTATCTCAACTAATATTATAAATGCGAAAGTTTGTGTGTATGTACATATGTACGTATGTTTGTTACCTCTTCACGCCAAAACGGCTGGACGGATTTGAACGAAATTTGGTTAGTAGACAGATTAGGACCTGGATTAATATGTAGACTCCTTTTTACTGAACCGATTTCGATGAAATGTTACACGCGAACGAAGTCCATAAACCATAAACCAGGTCCATAAACCTGTAGTACTGTTATATATTTAAATAAATGATTTGATGCCAAGGCAATTGCTATTGAGAAGAAAATGTTTTAAAGTGCAATGTAATATTCTCTCGAGCGAGCCCTCGGGAGCAATAAAACAAACGATAAAAATACAAATTGCTGGATGTATACAATTGTTTTACAACCCTAGCAAACAATTTTTTTCCTCTAATATTTTTGCATTAAATTTTTGAAATGGCTGGATGAGAGTTTTCTGTACCAACAGCTGTACTAACGTTGGCGTTTAATTTATTTCAGGTTCTTCCATAATTATTACGAGTAGGCACCTTTGCTTTTATTTTTCTTGTCAACTGACTGTATCTTTTTGTTTAAAATCTCCGTACTTTAGCAGACTACGAAAAGATCGGTTGCGATTTAATCTTTGTTTAGTTCGGTTTGGTTTTTCTTAGTCGGGTTTAGTTTTAAGATTTGACATTTATTGAAATGACAGATCTCTTATAAGGTTTTTATTTGAAGTGCCTATATTTACTTCTTTTAAGTTTTTATGTAGTATTAGAATTTGTTTTATCAATGGGTTTCATAGTAAATACTATGCTATGCCGGTGGGTACCTATACATAGTTACCATCGTCTGTATAGGATATTCATTGAGATAGGTCAGTATAGGCAAGCCGAAACTACGAGAGGTAAAGAAATTTGTTAGAACAAGAAAAAGAGCTCACCCGTGGATATCATAAAAGGTACTATAAGGTCTCCAATTCAAGCTTAACAGGATACCAGTAGGAAAAGAAACATTGACAGGTAGCAGCGTCTTTGTGGTGGGTTCGATAACTGTGATCGCCAACTAGGCTACCCAGCCTTGAGAGGGCTAAAATATGTGTCTATTGTAGAGTAGCAAGTTACACAAGTATTTTTGCTACCGCAAAGTATCGGATTTGTTGAAATATTTTTCTACAGAAATAATATTACTTCTAAAAATTCGATAGGAAGTAAGAAGAAAGATATAAATCAGATTCAAAGAGGTAGGTAATGCATTGGCTCTCTTTCAAATTTAGTTTAGACGTGTAGGAACTATAGCTACGTGCTACATGTCTACTTTCTGAATTCTCAGCTAAGACAATGGGTGAATATTGGAAGACTTCCAGGAGGCAGTCATAGTTCGTCCTAAAACTTTTAGCATTTCCTCTTGATTCACTAAAATTTTATATATAATTAACTTCCGATGAGCGGTTTGTTATTTGTTAATTATTATTACTTAAAACCACACCTAGAAAAAAGTTAGGTTAGGTTATTTTGAGATGCCCTCTATGTACACCACAATAATTTATTGGCTGCTCGTAAAATACAAGTCTAATTACAAGTACCACATAAATATAATTAGACATGTATTTTACCAGAGTACATTTTCCGTCATTACAAAAAATTCTGTATTTTATGTTATTATTAGGGTGATCAATCACTACTTAATTTTATACTTAATTTTAAGTCAAGGTTATTGTAACTTTGTATTATGAAACAAAGTATTTATAAACAAAAAAATTATCCATCAATAAAAATCCATTACATTAGATGGCCAAAATTCGTATGACCTAAATAAATATGCTCCTTATTATTCCAAATTCATTTTTCAGGTACCTAGTTTAAATGTTATATCCATAATTTCCCATGACCGTAATTTTCACACATTCAACATGTACGTAATGTCCAAACTTTATTACAGAATTACGGGTTTAAATGTTGTGTTAAATTGATTTATCCACCATGTTATGCCGCCGGTTTCACCCTCACGTGTGCCCGCCATATATTTTCTCCTCAGAGGGACACCGCATTAATTTGCGAAACAAATGGAACACCTATGTCATTGCGACCTTTGCACCTTTTGTGCAAATGGAAAAAAGTGCCTATGTCGAACGAAATATCACCACCAGAGGCGAGAGCAGGTCGATTAATGAATTTATTGGGTAACCAGCCGTGTCACGCCACTTAACTTGTAGGCATTTTAAAAAATGAAATTGGGTGATAAAATAAAATTAAAAAGTAAGGTGTTCCTAATATTTCATTTTTTTTTATATTCACTGCTTTAGTACTTATGCAAATAGTGTCTATATCTTCCTCACTGACAGTTCGTAGTACCTGCTTTCCATTTTCTGCTACCTGCGTATTCTGAACTTCTCTATTCTAAGTTTGTGGTTGAGGCAAGAAAGTTTGTATTTCTACATACTCATATGCAAAACACCACATCATCATCTTGTAAACATAATTTTCTTCAAGTAATATCTTTAATATTTGTAACAAACAGCAACCTTACTTTCCTTCAGGCATTAAAAAGATAAGTATATTACTCCCACAGGTACTCAATCGATATATGACAAGGAATCGAAATCATAAAATTAAACCAGAAGAGCAAGAGGAACATAACTCAGTCTATTGTAATCGAAACAATAAAATTTTCAACAGTCTATGTTATGCAGTGTCGTAAACACAAAATCCAATTTTAGCTTGCCATAATCTCCGAAACCAGGAGAGCTTAATGAAAATAATTATACATAATTAGTCCCGACCGCTCGTTTGTGTAGTTACTTGATACTCTTCCTACACTTCCGAATCTACTTTCGTATAATTTTCATGAAATACGCTCGTTTTCCGCTTCGGATGCTATACCAAGTTTAAAACCTGATCAAAATATCACAATTAGTTTACTGCCGCGTACAATAGAAATATATTTACATATGGAGCACGTGCACCACCTATGAATTGTCTTCGGCCCAGGGCACTATACCTATCGGAAAATTTCATATTTTACTGAAAATTTACCTTGTAGTGAAAATGTGAGACCAGAAATGTTATGCTGATCAAAGTTACAACGATTTAAAAATACGCTGAATCAGAAGAGCCGCCTAGTGCCCGACTTGGCGGGCGACCTGCCGTGTTCCAGATACATGATCAAAAAAATATTGAAAAATTTCATTGGGCTCGGACGTCAAATGAAAAATAAGTATACGTTGTATACATATTTCTAATTCAGACGGTGCATAACAATTAGAAATAAAAGTTTAAAATCTTTTAGATTATCTTTTTCAAAGACTGACCTTGCGACACAGACATAAAGGTGGCTAATACAATGTATACTTTTTGTATGTGTCTCGATTGTGTCATACTTGTAACTGATTGTTTGTGTCGGATGATTGATGGGTTTAAAAATTGTTTCTATCTTTCACTTTATATATATCAGTGCTAGTTATATTATCTATGCAGAGACTTATCGATCGTATGCATTCGTATTTTGCACTCACTCAAGAGATCACTTTAGCGATATAATAAATAATTGTACTCTTTTTATAGAAAAATACTATTGTTTGGTTAATAGCTATACAAAATTATACCTATTTTGTTAGTTATTTAAATTTTTTATTGAAATATTTTTAACATTACCGTTTTTCCTATTTTTGTGCGATAAAGTGTATTTCTATTGTATATTGAAAATATGTAATTGGTGGTTCTTAAATCTAGGATTCCTAATAGTTTTATTGCGTGAATGGATTATCTTAAGCCAAACGTATTCTACCTTCTAACCATCCCAACTAATATTATAAATGCAAAAGTTTGTGGGTGTGTATGTACGTTTGTTACCTCTTCACGTGTAAATAAATAAATAAATATTTCGGACACTTACACCAATCATCTATATAGTCCCAAACTTAAACAAAGCTTGTGCTATGGATACTAGATAACGGATAAACATACATAAATATGTCTCTAAACATTCAAGACTCGGGAATAAACGTTCGTATTCATCACACAAACATTTACCCCTCGCGGTATTCCAACCCGCAACCGTTGGTTTCGCTGATAGGGTCACTATCCACTACACCAATCGGTCGTCTAACTGGCTAAATGTCTAAATGGCTGGACGGATTTGGATGAACTTTGGTTGGTAGACAGATTAGGACCTGGATTAACATATAGGCTAGACGAAGTCGTGGGCGGAACGCTAGTAATATTATAAATGCTAAAGTTTGAATGTTTATTTGTTTATTCCTCAATCACCGAGAAACGGATAATCGGATTTGGATGAAATTTAGTATAAAGGTAGAACATACCCTGGTTTAAAACAGGATATTTTTAATCCCGATATAGTGAGTCATTTCGATAAAGTTACTCTACACAGGCGAAGCCGCGGGCGGTATCTAGTCTTTTATAATAGATAAACGCTTACGTTCAACCTACATATCTTTCATCATTTAACCGATAGATAACTGATCAGTTTCGCCTCCAAACATCAAAACAATATGGATCCATACAAAAATGATTCCTTACAACATCAAGATCGCATCAGGGATGATTGATCGTGGCAGAATTGAACTCGTGCGTGGAAATATAGCATTCCTCGTCGAATGAGAAAACGGTGACTGAGCGAATGTTCATCTCGACGTAGATTACGGCGTCTTTGAAGTGTGATATCTAAGCTCAGATACTGAACATGCCTTTGTTGCCCTTTGATGATAATACCTCTGAGCGTTGTATTTTCGAATCTTTTAAAAACAACATCGAACCGAAAATTTCGGAATATTACGTTACCAAAGGAAAATACCTCCTGTTTCATTTATTACTTGTTTGCTGATTTTAAACAGGCAACGAATGGTAACAGGATTTCATCTTGTATTGAAAAGCTATAACATAATTGCGTTCATATCTATTTTTTATTTAGATGATAACTGCAAGTACATACTTTCAGAAACTAATGGCGAAGCTTGAGCATTAATATTCAAAAGTTGATAATTATTTCAAGCGAGACATTTCCTTCTTGTAAACGACTGAGTAGGAATTCAGGAAATTTTATTTGGATTTTTATTTAGACGCCATTGAATGTGTTGAATGAATGCGGTATGTATTGATACCTTTATGTGTGTATACATATATAACGTCACGACTGTTATCCCAAATGGGATGGTCTCTGACAAACAAGAGTAATGATGCTTGAAAGAACATCCACGATTCACCTTAGGAAATATACAGAAATGCACACGTGACACGGGTGATCACCCATCGCCATTAAAATGTGTAAACCTGTAGATGTTCTTTTATGGAAACTCCCTTAATCATCTTTTACGACACCCACCGGAAGAGACGGGTTGGTTCTATTTATTTGCGAGCCACTTAGCGTGGCAGCGTTCTAATTATATATTATATTATTTGACAATATATTTGTTGGACATTGATTACCAGGATTATCTCCTCTTATAGACTAGAGGAAGCGGAATTGATCTAGTTAATTGATCTATTTGTAATTAGACATTCGTTCTCTAATTACATTAGAAGTCACTCAAGGAAATGAGTAGGCACACTGGTAGGTAGGCACTCATTAAATTTGATGAGAAGGTCTGTTAGAACATCAATGACTTTAATGAAGAGACTTCTTTTGATATGGTAGTTAGGATAATTAAATAAAAGAAAAGAATACACACTGTCAAAATTAAATTTGTCCGAAATTCAATGAAATCGGTTTCACAAACGAACTTTCTACGAGTTGTAGCTGGATAAACAGACCCAATTTAATGAAATTTGAGTTATATAACTTAGTTATAATATTTATAATATATTCTTGTGCTGCAAATACTCTTTGAGAATATAAAGTCCCTTTCGCCGTCAAGAAACTTCTCCATCATGATTTTTCTTCAACAGTCCGTATACAGGCGACTCCAAAATAGTCCAACAAGGATACACTTTTAACTTCCTATAATCTTAAGATTATACTTGACGCCAAATAAAGATAGAGCTCCGAGGCCCCAAGGACTCTCTCAAATCCAAAAGCAACAAAAGCTAGCATTTATAGTCATATTTGTAATTTGTTACATTTAATTTATGAAGTACTAGCTAAAGGCGAAGATAATGTAGAGCGTAGGAATTGAATGTACGACACATTTTTGAATACAATAGAATCCGTCTCAATTACAAATTGCTCTGAAATACGACTCTTGTGTACACACTCCAAAGAGTATAATACGAGTTTAATTAAATTTTCATCTTTTAATCAATGGGAGTACTCGTACAGACGACAAAATTCAAATGTCGCTATAAAATTGGAGGCAAACAGAAAAACGGGTATAATGGCAGATTTATTTGGTTCAATTTGGTTTTATTGGCTAATTCATTGGTGGCGGATGGCTCCTGGGGTATTCTGTGCCTCCAACCGGAATATTTGGCAAATCCCTAATGTACGACCGCCGGTTCTAGATCCCACTTCGCTGTTCGAACGACTTTTTATTACACAACGTTTTACATATAAATGGACTTCTGTGAAAGATTACTGTTTTATTGCCCATAACACACTACTGGATGCGGATGTCTCCTAATCTCGCTTGATTAGTAAATAAATTGGGTTATTTAATTGTAGAGTCAAATTGACAAACTAATGAGAAGACAACAGAATATGTCCTTACTGCTTCGATCATCCTTCATGGTGTGTAATAGTGATATTGCAATATTAGCTTAAGAAAAATATTTTAAGTTTTCTGCAGCTTTGATAAATATAGAAGAAAATAAAATTTTCTCTAATTTATTTGTCAAAGCCGTTTACAAATTTAGAAAATCCTACAACCATGACTAGTGAAGTGGCAACCAAGTTAAAGTCTTTTTTTCAAGTTTAAAATTATTTGAAAATTGGTTTCACTGTCTTGTAGATCTCAAGGAGATGCGTCAAACCGGCGACTTTCTACGTTTTGTCAATGTTATATTACATATTTCCAAGACCTTGCTTCTATATATGAGTGATCAAATAAACATACAATGTTAAAATACCAACCCACTATGACAAATTCGTTGCTGTAATAAAAAGAATGCGTAAATACTTTACAAGTTTCTCAAACAGCCAAGCACGAGTTAAAAGACGAAGCGCTGCCGCTGCCAGCCGACAGACCGCATAATGTTCCGAGTGCAGGCCGTAGCTTACCCAAACTTTTCCGACATCTCCCGCCTTCATCTTTAGAATTTACTCTTGTTTCCTTGTGATTTCTTCGAGTAATTTTAAGTAGGTAACTTCTGATTGTTTGAAAGTGGACTGCCAAGAGGAAACAACTGCAACTAAATAATATTAGGATGAAAATTTGACGATGCGACAAACCACCGCCTTCGTGGCTCAATGTAAACAATATAGGGTTTACGAATCGGAGGTCGCGGGTTCGATCCCCAGCGGGATACATGTTTAGTACTCGGTTTGGTTGGTGGTCGGGGATTTTAAATGTCCGCCTGGCTAGCTACCACCATCTTATCTAAATCTGCTGTTCCGGTTGTCAGAGATAAGATAGCCAGTCCCCAAAATAAGATGGGGTTTTTCCGGGTTAGTACGCTGCCTCCTTCGGCCTTATCGTCACTTAACATCAGGTGTGATTGAGGAAACCCGTTGTGCATTAAAAAAAAAACCAAAGGTTTCTTATTACGACAAATACTTGTTCAAAACAATTCTTATAGAAAAAGTTGGCTGCTACTATCTTAGATTTCTTCAGATTTTTTAATGACATCGCTGGAATGTCCGAGACGGGAGGGATACATTGTTAACGAATTTAGAAGTTAATATTTTGTTATAAAAAGTTCCTTTTAGGAATATTGGTTTCATTTTAAATTAAAGATTGGATGGGATGAGCGAAAAAATATTTCAAATTTCCGATTTATGTAAGTAGTATTTATGTACCTGTCTACTACACTACTACGACTATGTAAATAGAGCTGTACTATGCTCGACCCCAAAGTTTTTATTTTATAAGTTCACTACACACCTTGTGGTGGTTTACTGTCAACTCACAAACAAGCGAAAATTCTAAAAATGATCTTTTTTCTATTACTTATCCAATTTTTCATGTCTCATATGTAACCGTTATCTTAAATGACGTGATCAGATATATTCCAAATATAAGCTTTTGGATAATCTAAATAAAAACCGCATCCACGATTCACCCATCCACCGACGGTGAACCCTTGGCTTTTTTGGTGTAAAGTTCCATAGATTTTTAAAAACCCACGGGAAGAGAGGGGTTTGTCCAAATCTTTTTAAGCGCTGGAAACCACATATAGATAGTATATATCTACATAAATACCTCTAATGAAACAGATTAAAATACGAATAGGTATATTTTATCCGATATATCTAGATACTTAGTCATTATAATGTTAATCATTCGATTATGTAAAGTTATAGTAAGCTAAATGTATAGCGGATTTCGTGTATACCTAAGGTGTATAATTTATTGCATCCTTTGTTTTAATAAAATACGAGACACGTGTTACCAATTGGTTTATCTGCTTGAATAAATTTACGCCTCGCCGGAAAATCTTTCTTTGCTAAGAGTAGCTTTGGCTCACATTTAGGATCACTTTGTAGGATAATATTTAACGCCGAAATAGATTATGATTCACGATTAAATTTCCTATAACGATTCTGAAGCGTTACTTAAACATTATTTACATATCTTCCTCTTCTATAACATACATATCTTCTATAACATGTCTTCCTCTTCCACTCTCCTCTATCAGCCGTCATCTCCGTACTCACCCCTTTCACATACATATCATTGCTCATGCGGTCTATCCACATCTTCTTCCGTCTTCCTCTACCTCTGTATCCCTCCACATTCATACTTAGCACTCGTCTCATTACGGGTCTTAAATTCCTCCTCATAATGTGCCCAAACCATGCTAACCTATTACTTCTCAATTTTTCCTGTTATTGGTGCCACTTTTAGACTTCCTCTGATATATTCATTCCTGATTTTATCTATTCAAGTCGCACCACACATCCATTTAGCATTCTCATCTCTGCTAAATGCATTCTACTTTCATCCGTCACTTTCATTTGCCCAACATTCAGATCCATACATGGTGACAGGTCTTATAATGGTCTTGTAAATTTTCCCCTCGAGTTTCAGGGGCATCCGTGGGTCACACGTAGTCTCCGAAACCTGTCGCCATTTCATCCACCGTTTGTTTTTGTTATGACAATGTTAATTTGCATAAAGCACTTGTAACGCAGTAGCATTTGCTGTTCGTTTTTGATTAGCGAAGTTAAGCAATGTCTGGCGCGGTCAGTCGTTGGACGGTTGACCATCAGTGGCATTTTAATACGAGTGTTTCCATGCTTCGGAGAGCACGTTAAATAGTCGGTGCTGGTCGTTTTCATTTGAAGGCCAGGTGGCCACTAGTCTGACACAAATGCACCATATCCTCTCTCAAGTGAGAGGGACGGGCATGGCTGTTGATGATGTTAATGTGGAACAATGTGTCAAAGACTTATTGGTGACTTGGCTACTAAATTGCAGAGTCTTGAACGCCGTCACAAGGTCGCCTGTCTATCAGTCTTTTATAAGATGCATTTCGGTGAGTGCACGTTGTATTTACACAATCTTATTCCACCACTCCATCTTCGGACTACTATGTGTGTGGAGATTTTCCATCCGTTTCGTTGATACACCAAACACTCGTTCTAAACAATTTGACTACTCATTCATAATGCGAACAGTCAAGGGTCGAACCTTCTAGCGTCAGACTTACCAAAATCGTATTTCATTTAATTATTTATTCACATAAAATCTTAACGGCATTTAAATATACTCGTACATTTAATAATCTTGTATGCCAGATAATAAAATTTAAATAGTGTCTGTATGTATGATCGCAACTGATTGCAACCCGGCTATCACAAATTATTTAACAAATTTCGAATTTATATTTCGTAATAATTTCCAGGGAAATGTATCCATCACGATTTATTTTATACATTTGCTCACGGCTTTATTTATTATTCTGGTTTTATGTACTTCCATGGAATTATATATAATGCTGTAGGTAATTGGTACATTTCCAGATACATGTATACAATCTTACCTAACATGTCTTTCTTTTTTTTCGGGAAAATTTTCTCTGACGCTTACGTAATTTTACCACCTAATAACAGAGCAACCTTTACGTGCCAACACCTTTTATTAGAAACATCATGTATAACATACCGAAGGTACATCCGTAGATAATACATATATATATATATATATATATATATATATATACATATACGAAAGTATCTGTAAAATGTGCCTAAGGTGAATACATTGTAAATTAGTAGCGTACATAGCCATTCATGTTAGTTAGCAGCATGATATCGTTAGCACATTACAAACTTAATGTTCGTAAGTGTACATACATCATTATTAGTTAGAAGCGTCATGTCGTGACATAACATTATAGACATCTATGTTCGGAGTTTCATTGTGGGCATAGTATCGACATCAGTGTTAGTTAGCATCATCATATCGTGTAGGAAACTTACACATCCATGTTAGTTAGTAGTGTTATATCATGAGCATGACACGGACAATCAATATTAGCAATATTCAATATCGTGAACATAACACAGAAACCAATGATAATGTTTACATTTAAAATATGTTAGCAGCATCATATTGTGAGTATAACACAGACGCCAATGTTAACAGCGTCTATCACCACATACATCAATGTTGAGAGCGTTATATCGTGACTATAACACAGATATCAAAGTTTATCAGTTGCATTATCTTGAGCAGAACACAGAGGTCAATGCACAATACAGAGCCACGAACATCATTGATGCGTAGTCGGAGTGATGATTAGATCCCACCAGCAAAGCATAGGGATTAAGTTAAATCATCCCATGAAACTCAAAAGACTAGAAGAGACTTACAACCTAGATTGCACTCGTGTAGGCTGTTGAAGCTCTTACTGTATATCTGTAAAACTAGGTCCATATAAATCTGGTAACGTAACAGCTTTGAAGTCCGTTTTATTTGGTAATATTCATTCAACATAGAAGCCGGATTTAATCAAAGCCGAGTCGTTTTTCGCGAAAGTTTTAACGATCGACAGCGGAGACGGTTTCCCGATAAAAATGTGCCGCCATTTTTAATTACGGATCGACGCCATTGACGAGGCATCCGATATATCCTCGGTGGAGAGCCACAATAATACAAGCTTACTATAAAATAAAAAAAAAACTTTTTTACATGAATCAGTCAGTATTGCGGCATCTTTCATAGCAATATTGCGAAGGTTTTTCTAATTAAGGTTTGTATCGGGTATTAAGGAGATCAAATTTTCATTTTGTAAATGATATTCAGTGACACTGATGTTAAAATTAATGATACTTCGTTTTAAAGTATTACAAATAAGCACACTGATAATTCGGCTTCAAACTAGGATACCACATACTATGAGATTCCTGCAACTACGAGTGCTCACTATAATGGCATTCGTGGCATAAATCATTCAGTCGTAGTTGTAAACATATTTTTAATGTTTTTTTCTAGTTCCACATACATACCTTTTATGCCAATAAAGCAGGATAAACAAATTACACATATCCGAGATAAAGTTGTTCCACGCAGGCGAAGCCGCGGCAGGAAAGCTAGTTACTAAAGGTTCGACAGTATTAACACTAGTGTTCCTTATGTCGAGATAGAGTTTCGTTTGAATTAATTAATCGCTATGAAGGGGTTTGTCCACCCAACTAGGCTAGTAAGTTGTTAGCACCCTTATACATAATGTAATTATTTATCACCTCAACTTGGGCTTAACGGGATTTAATCAATGTTAAAAGGAAAATAAGGCGCCTCGAAAGGCGACTTAGGATGCGTCATAAATCTAGTGACGAAGGTTAGTGACGTGATTATTCATACTTTGTATTAATTTACTGTTCTATTTATTCTTCCGACACACACGGAATCATCTCATATACTTATCTTGCGTAGTACATGAACTACAATAAGTAGTCATGCTTGGTCACATCACCGGAATTACAGAAATTTTTTTTTTTAATCTACCGCCCAATAACATTGGATTTACATCGACTGTTTCTTTAATATTTTTCTGGATACTTTGTCTATTTTGAATTATTACGCTATGGAAATATTTAACTTTACAATAGTATCTGAAGAACTTCAGCTCAGTTTTCCTATATTATAAAGAGAAATCTAGCTCGTTTGACTATGAACGATGTTGCAAATTGTACTATGGCGAGATCATGGTCGTATATTATAGAACCAGTATAAATTATTACGCTATAGAAATACTTTACAATAGTATCTGAAGAATTTCAGCTCAGTTATGCTTTATTATAATGAGAAATTTAGCTCGCTTGACTGTGAACAATGATGCAAATCGTACTATGACGAGATCATGGTCGCATATTATATATAACCAGTATAAATTATTACGCTTTAGAAATACTTAACTTTACAATAGTATCTGAAGAATTTCAGCTCAGTTATGCTATATTATAATGAGAAATTTAGCTCGTTTGACTATGAACGATGATGCAAATTGTACTATGGCGAGATCATGGTCGCATATTATATAGAACCAGTATAAATTATTAGAAATACTTAACTTTACAATAGTATCTGAAGAATTTCAGCTCAGTTATGCTTTATTATAATGAGAAATTTAGCTCGTTTGACTGTGAACGATGATGCAAATCGTACTATGACGAGATCATGGTCGCATATTATATAGAACCAGTATAAATTATTACGCTAAAGAAATACTTAACTTTACAATAGTATCTGAAGAATTTCAGCTCAGTTATGCTATATTATAATGAGAAATTTAGCTCATTTCACTATGAACGATGATGCAAATCGTACTATGGCGAGATCATGGTCGCATATTATATAGAACCAGTATAAATTTATTTAACGTGGTACTATGACGAGATTATAGTCAAACGTATTCTTACCAATGAATACTACGGCGCGACCGTAGTTGCATACTTTCCTATTTAGTACTGTGACGTGATTACAGTCAAAATGTCATGCCGTGATCATGACTTTGGTATCCTGTACTTACAGAATCAGGAAGTCCGAGGGCCTCTTGCTCAAGATATAGAAGTCTAAGTCCAGTACCCTTATCTATTAGGTCAGATAATGCGGGCTTAAGCCCTATCATGCGGTCAGCCATAACCGTGGTCGATTACGACATAAACAAGACGAGAGATGCCACAGGGGATCCACCCGACTTACCAGCTGGCCAAGCTCGCGTAACCGATCTCCCGGTGACAGCAGACCAGTCTTCAACTGAAAGACCGGTAGCCGCCTCAGTCGAGCCATCAACTTCTACGGCTTTACCAAGAAATATTTTAGAGGCGTTAGGCGATTCGAAGGTTAAACAGGAACTCTTCGGATCCAAAAATCCATGATGACGTCTCTAAACGCTGGGGTCGGATATTATCGGAAGGTCTGAATAAGGACCAAAGTAAAGCAATTACAGATAAATTGCTGATACCGGAGAATTTTCATCTTGTGAAGGCGCCTAAATTGAATCCTGAAATTTCGGCTGTTCTAACAGAATCCGCTAGGAACAGGGATAAGCGCTTAGAGAAAGCTCAGCAACATCTGGGGCTAGGTATAGCCGGCCTTACTAGTGTCACGTCGAAGCTTATGGCGATGGCGACAATATAGAAAAAATCGAGCTTATTAAAAAGCTTTCCGAAATCGTTATCCGACTCTGTCGAAAGCAGCAGTTCCCAAATCGACGCCCAAAACCCAATAGAGGTGAGCAGTCACATAGGCCGATTAAAATATTTTATTGATAATTGGAGATCCATTACAAGTGATCCTGTTATTTTACAGATCGTATCTGGTTATAAGATACCTTTTAATCGGCCAGTTACTCAAATAACAGAACCAGTTGATAATGCATTTTCACTTTCAGAGAAACATAATTTGAATTTAGAGATCTCAAAGTTAACCCAAACTAAAGCCATTTTGCCATGTGCTGATAAACCGGTCAGCTCATATCTAAGATATTTCTCACACCAAAAAGTGACGGTGAACATAGATGCATACTTAATTTGAAAGCATTAAATAAGTGTGTCGAAAGACAACACTTTAAAATGGAGGACATTCGTACAGTCACGAAATTAATGTCCCCGTCGTGTTTTATGGCAAATATCGATCTCAAAGATACCTACATATTTTTTAATATCGGTGCATCCTTACTATCGGAAGTTTTTAAGATTTAAATTCAACGGCCAAACTTATGAATTTCAGTGCCTTCCGTTTGGTCTACGATCAGCCCCATATGTCTTAACCAAGTTGCTGAAGCCGGTTGCATCTTTCCTTGGGAGTAAAGGGTTACTCTTAGTTGTATATTTGGATGATATTGTGTTTGGGGTATTCGTATAGGGATTGCCAAAATTGTGTTTCTGAAACAGAAACATATTACACTTTCTGGGGCTGGCAATTAATACCGAAAGGAGCCACTTGTTACCAAGTCAAATTTGTACGTTCTTAGGATTCGAACTGAATTCAGTTGACATGAATATGGGCTTACCCTTAAACAAGCGTAATAAAAATTTTATCTCTTGTTAAAGACATATCAAAAAAGAATATTTTGACGATTAGGGAGTTCGCTCAATTCGTCGGTGTCCTCACCTCAGCTTGTCCAGCCATTGCCTACGGTTGGGTATACACAAAACGTTTTGAAAGTGAGAAATATCGAGCATTACCTACAACGATCTAATGATGATTATGACAAGAAAATGGCCATTAGTAAAGCTTTACTACCTGATTTTACATGGTGGGAAGGACATATTATGTCTTCTAAGAATCCTTTGCGTCGCGGTCAAAAGGTTTTAGAAATTTTTTCAGACGCCTCCTTATCAGGGTGGGGCGTAATGTGTAACAGGAAGCGCGCCAGCGGATTTCGGGAATATTCCATATAAATTTTTTAGAGCTTAAAGCGGCTCTTATGGGTCTAAAATGTTCTGCAAGCGAAATGCACGATTCAGAAATTTTACTTCGTATCGATAACACTGTAGCTATTTCATATATTAACAGAATGGGTGACGTACAGTATAATCATTTAAATGATATTACACGCGAGATATAGTTATTTTGCGAAGAGCGTCGTCTGTACATTTTCACAGCATACATTAGATCGAAAGACAACACCGAAGCTGACGAGGAGTCGAGACGCACCAATATTGATGCGGAATGGCATCTCTCACAGACTGTCTTTAGAGACATCGTAAGCAACTTTGGGCAGCCTGAGATAGACCTCTTCCCATCTCGTTTGAACAACAAATGCTCTAAGTACATAACGTGGAAACGAGACCCGTCCGCCTTCAATATTGACGTGTTTACACTGGATTGGAGTAATTATTACTTTTACGCCTTCACACCATTCTCACTTATTCTCAAATGTCTGCGTAAAATTGTCGACGACGAAGCCACAGGCATCATGGTTGTGCCTTTCTGGCCAAGTCAACCATGGTAGCCATTGCTCCATTCACTGGCGTGCAAAGACCCTGTGTATTTTCATCCCGACAATCAGTTACTGATGTCTCCTTTCAGAGAACCGCATCCCTTTTGGAGAACCCTTATCCTGGTGTCGTGCCAATTATCAGGGAAGCGTATAGGCGACGATCACTCAAGCCAGATACAGTAGATATTATGGTGTCTTCCCTTTCAGTAAATTCCCTAAAACAATACAATGTGGCATTGAAAAAGTGGTGGCAATTTTCCATTGCAGAAAATATTAACTGTTATATATAACGCAACCGTTCTTCAAATTCCTGAATTTCTAACGATTCAATATAATAAGGGAGCAAGCTACTCTAGCTTGAACACTTACCGTTCTGCTCTCCGTATAATATTTGGCAAATGGTTCAGTGAGAATGACCAAGTGATAAGGTTTATGAAAGGCGTCTTTAAGCAAAGACCTGCTTTTCCGAGGTATCAATTTACGTGGGATCCTAAGTTAGTTCTTGATTTTGTAGGAAGTCTATATCCAAACGATAGTTTGTCTTTAAATAGAATTTGTAAAAAGACAGCGTGTCTGCTTGCATTATCTTCAGGACAACGGGTCCAGACCCTATCCCTTATTAAATTGTCTTGCATTACATTTAATCAAGACATTATTGAAATAATAATCTTTTATTATTATTTCAATAATTAAATAAATTTGATTAAAACTTCGGCACCTGGTCGACTAATGCCACGTCTTATTATTCCTTTCTTCCCGATCAGGAAAGAGATTTGTCCTGCAAAGGCACTTACGTCATATATTGAGATTACGAAACAGTTCCGAATGAACTCTAATACTGACCGTTTATTCCTCACGACAAAAAAGCCGATACTTAACGCAAGTTCCTCAACCATCAGTCGATGGATCAAGGAGATAATGGAAGAAAGCGGCATAGATACTGACACCTTTTCTGCCCATAGCACTCGTCACGCTTCTACGTCGGCAGCCCACCGTAAAGACGTGTCTATCGAACTAATTAAGAGAACCGCAGGTTGGACGGGCACCTCCCTTGTTTTCGCAAAATTTTACAATCGGTCTCTCTTGATGAATGATGGAGAAAGTGCATTTGCAGAAGCAGTATTTGATTGTAATAATTAATATTATAATAATAATTAAGATATGTAATTTGATAAAATAAAAGTTGATTGTCAAACGTATAACCAATGTTCTAATGTTATTTCGCAAACGCGCTAAACATCTACCTGGTGAACTTAAATGTCGAGGATGTAACGACGAAGTATAATTAAAGGTTAAACAAACTTACCTAAGTGAAGTTTGACCATAATTATATGAGTCGTTACATCCGAAGGCATTTAAGAACCCTCCCATAACCCATATCCCCCACATAAGTTTGCGAAATACCAGTAAACTCTAAAGAAATGACGTTTCGGCGCACGAGTCGGGGCCGGGTGGGGGCGCGGGAGGAGGGTACTTGTACTTTTTTTTTTTTAGCATTTTCAGCTCTGAAATTGTGCTTGATGCCTAGTACATAGAAGAGTGTACTACCTGGTGAACTTAAATGCCTTCGGATGTAACGACTCATATAATTATGGTCAAACTTCACTTAGGTAAGTTTGTTTAACCTTTAATTTTATTCTAGTCGCAAGCCCCGATGGAAACAAGAACGGGCCGGTAGTTTGATAAAATTTTCCTACCGAGCGGAGAAACATTGGTAACTTTTATTAGACAACGTGACTTTTATATTTATGTATACGCTTTTTCAATAAAGTTCCTGTTGATATACAAAATCTTCCTTTCAATAAATTTAAAGATACTATAAAACAGAAACTTATTAAGAAAGTATATTATAAAATATCAGATTATTTAGATGATAAACATTCATGGACATAACCAGCCCGTTCGCATAACCAGGCTATTTCACAATTAATAATAAAATATTATAATATAAAACAATAATTAATAATTTTGTAATATAAAAACCTTTTTTTTTAAAGAGCGACTTCTCGAGTTTCTTGCTTGTTCTTCTCAGGGGAAAATTGCCTTTTGAACAAGCAGTAGCTTTAAAAATGTAAAATCTGACTATTTGAAGTGTACCCTGTGTACCTACAAAATAAAGCATTTTTGATTTGATTTGATTTGATTTGATGATATCATTCCTAACTGAAGCTGAAAGTAGAAACCTGAACTACTTAAAGTTATGAAACCTGTACTAGTCAGAGGTGCTTAATAGAAGATAAAGTGAAAAATATTCATGGAGATTCTCTTGAGTAGCTCATGTGACGATTGATTTTTATGTTGTTTGAAACAGGAGGACCAGTTGAGGTATAACACCCGCCTGGCGTTTTACCACCATCTTATCTAAGTCTGCGCCGCCAAACAGCAATGTTAATAGCATTGTTGTGTTCCGGTTGTCAGAGATAAGATAGCCAGTCACCCAAATAAGATGGGGTTTCCAGGTCAGTACCAGGCCTCATCTTCACCTATAAATATAAATAAATAAATATCTTTGCATATACACACAGCGCAATCTAGTTCTACACTAAGCAACTAGGCTTGTATTATAGATACCAGATGTTTGATAAACTACACACATTTTTTTTTTCTAAATAAATACATTATAAATGAAAAACACCCATAACTCGGAAACACAAATGTCTGCATTCATTATACAAACACAGACCTAGCGGGATTCGAACCCGCGACCTATTGGTATAGCAGCAGAGTTTCTAACTACTAGCCCAAACAGGTCGTTAACATCAGGTGTGATTGAGGACAAGTGCTAACCTGTTATGCATAAAAAAAATCGGTTTCGTATAAAACGCGCAATATTTCTCGTGTATTACGGTATGATAGCGAAAAAGAGATTTTATATTAGTAATGAGATACTTTGTGCGCCTGAGAAGTCAGGTTAGAGGCTGCTTATTTTGCTTTATAAAAATTTTAAATCCTCGTGAAACAAAAACTTTTATATGAGAGACTAACAATCTGGGTGGATAAAGAATTCATGCAAGAACACTTGGCCACGGCACGGTACATAATTGCTGCGTTGACGACCTGAAATGCCTTATTTCTCTGTCATAAAGTCCAGCCACTAAAACACGAACTGATCTGATATAAGTTTGCCCAGCTCAACTTTACACTACCGGTATTGGTATTGCATGAAGCTATGTAGCACTGGGAAGTTTAAGTAATCCATCGGGGGAGGCAGGGGGTGTCGGAGGAGGGACACTCAACAAGTCGCCTTACCGACTCAAGTGTAGTTACACAACATTTATTGAATTTCACGCCTCACTCTCTCTGAGGCTTCCGTGTCTTGAATTTCATATTAGAAGGGGCGTTTTAAAGTGTCTTGAAATATAATTTTTAACCCTCTATGAAATACGACGGGTGTTACGTGGTTGACGGCGTTGTGTATGTGTGTGTGTATCCAGTCTTGGTCCGGATGTATCTCAGTAATTCAAGGTCCGATTTCAGTGCGGTTTCGTTTACATTAGGGGAAAATTAACTAGGGACTGAATTAGGGGAAAGGTTGTTTGATGAAAATCTGTTCAGCCGTTTACAGGGTATTTAGGTTTTAACATAGTTGGTTAATATTATTAGTCTTACGAGGGATTTTCTAAACTATGAAGTTATTACATAGATGTTTGTTGTTGTTAGTAAACCTATTATTATTTATTTTTGAATAATAGAATCAGCAGCATTATTATAAAAACTATTACCCAAAATATATAAACCAAAATTACGCCAATTACAGATTGTCACTTGTTATTACAATTTTTATAAAATAATTCGGTGGAAAATCACTATTACATAATAATCATTAAACAATC
Organism: Oegoconia quadripuncta; assembly: GCA_949316235.1. Taxonomy (NCBI): domain Eukaryota; kingdom Metazoa; phylum Arthropoda; class Insecta; order Lepidoptera; family Autostichidae; genus Oegoconia; species Oegoconia quadripuncta. The sequence goes on from OX438757.1 coordinate 8,638,709, forward strand.
TATAGGTAAAAATCTAGACGATGATGACGATTTATATGACTAAGTATTTAAAATAATAAGTGTACTCCTCAGCGCAACTAATAATATTAAGACAGAAAGAGCCACTATGACCGAGGCAGAAGTTTCCGAGTCTCGACAATACAGGGTGACATTTAATTCGTGTAATTCCTGTTACCTGTTGACTCTACTCCTGATTACGAACAAATTTCCATTAGGAATCATAGCCGAATTCAGCCGAAAATTGTTAACTTCCATATTAAAGGTGGTTTCAGAGTAGTTTACTTTGTATGGGTAATCGGCAACTTTTTGTTCCAATTCGACAATGGTTCCTTGGGTAAAGTTGTTCGTAAACAAGAGTGGCGTCACCAGTTAACGGGAATTAGATGAACTCAAATTCATCCTGTAGATTAGATTACTTACCTTCGAACACCCAACCATAGTTAGTTCAACCTAAACAAGGTTTAGTTAACTTTAATTTTCCGTTCCTTTAATGACCTGCCGATGAGCGCATTCAGTTGGTGCATGTTTTATGCACATTTGGATGAATTGGCCCCTCTATGACTGTATCTATTTCCACACTACAAAGGACTGGGTTCTGCCCCTTGAATTTGTAAGAGGAATATAATAATAAGGGCCTTTGAACCTTAATCGCTTGGCAGTTGGGTCAAGGGCCAGATACAGAAGGCAGCAATTCTGGATGCGGCTCACATTGTGAGGTTTCTCTCCCTGGAGCCTCAGCTACTGATAGCTTGGGCGACAGTCAAGACTGTTTTCATTTATTTTTAGTTTTCCGTGTATACATATGGAGTGGTTAGAGATATCCCAAACCATACACGTTTGAGTATTTCAAAAGTTAAAAGTTCAATGAATAAATCTATATCCACGAGTCACCTTTTGAAATATACAGAAATGCATACACATACGTGAGCCCATCGCCGTTGAAACGTGTTAGTTTGATGTAAAGTTCCGCAGTGTAAAGATGTTTTCTTGGAAAGTTCCTTAGTCTCCTTTTATGACACGGGAAGAGGCGAGTTAGTTCAATCTTTTTAGTTGCTGGAAATCCCACGGCAATTATTAAAAAATGCAAAAATAAGATAAAAGGCAAATAAAGTGAATAATGATAAACATCATCATCATATCAGCTACAGCACATCCATTTCTGAACATAGACCTCACCCATAGCTTTCCAGACCGATCGGTCACAATAATAATAATCAATCTAATCATTTACAAATTATACAGATAACAAAAATTTTTAATGCTTCAATAACAAATAGCGAAAAACTATTTATACTTACTTTGACTTTGTACATTTCTATGCAGTGGCGGTACCTTAATATAAGTCCAACAGCCCGGCATGCCTTTGCCTAAATGAAATACTTAATCATGAATATCAACTGCAAACTTTTTTTTTTTTTTTCTCTAAACAGTACAGGAATTGCATATGACTCTCCAGATTAAACAGAAAAGAGGCATCCAGATGTATTTCACTTCATTAACTGCGTAAAAACTACAAATTATTCAGCAAACATATCTCGGGCTTGCCTTACTCTGGAACCCTAGGCATTCCACTGTTACGATGCATATCAATATCTTGTTGTAAGTCTCGGTGACTTGTATTATCCAATATCAAACTATTGATATAATAAAGTCGCTGATACTTAGATTTAGTTGTAATGTAAATCCGAGTAACAGTCTACGATATAACGGATAATTTCTTAATCGAGCAGTCATTGCTATCCCGGAACGGCATTGGTCAAATATAATAAATAAATGTTTCAGATACTTACACTAATCATCTAGTCCCAAACTAAGCCAAGCTTGTTCTATGGATACTGGATAACGGATAAACAGATAAATATTTAAATAAACATCTAAGCTAGTTAGAATAAATGCTCGTAATCATTATACAAATATTACCCCTCGCGGGATTCGAACCCGCAGTCGTTGATTTTGCTCACAGGGTCACTATCCACTACCACACCAAACGGTCTTCAAATGTAATATCTCTATATTTTTGGCCTAAGTGCAGTAATGAGTATTAAAACTTATTCAAAATGAAAAAATCCTCGATCCTCACCTTTTGGGCAGACAGTAGGTATTTCTGCAGTGTCAGGAGTACTCCTGATACCAGCATTGAGAGGTAGGAAGTTAGAGTTTACATAATATAGTAATTAGTTAACTGAAAATAGTTGAAAAATCCGTAGCAAGATGTGAAGCAAACAGACTAAGCTCTCTTATAACTCTCTAATAAAGCTCCTTGCCGGTGGAAAACAGATTAATAGACGGTATATAAATAAAATCGTTTAGTTATATACTTCAATCTCGTACCAAGTATCTCGATGCAGATAAAAGACTAAATGAGCTAGTTGAAATACTTTAAAGAAAACAAACATACCCAGTACTGTTAAATAGAACTACTGGGAGGGAATCACTGTAAATGATAGTTAAATAGAAATTTAAAATTGGAAATGTATATCTACTCACAGTGATATTAAGTTGACAGCAAAGCGACTCTATCAAAATATTTGCCAGTGCCAAGTTTTCAACAGTCCAACAAAATTAAATTTGTTAATGAAGTTGACTTCAACTCCTCTAGATTTCTATTTACTTGTTAAAATCGTTGAGACTTAAAGTTTATTTAAAATAAATGAAATTTATGTGACATTTTTCTTTAACAAGCCTTATCACGTAATATGTAGCATGTTGATTTGTCTTGATCTCCAGATTGTCATAGGATGTATATCCTATTCACATGTATATCCTATCACATTTTGTGATGAAAAGTCGCCACAAAGTGCAAAGTATCCTGTAGTGTATTTTAGTTTTTAAGGCTTAAATTATTCTTTAAACGCTTATACATTGTACCGATCTACAGTTGTTATTGTTCCTAAAAGTTGAATATATATGTGTGTCTGGAAAAACAAATAAATGCTTTATCTAAATGCTTTATTTATTATAAAACAAATTCGTCATATCCAAATTTAACAACAACAACTTCACAGAATGAAGCACAGAAGGAACTGCTAACTGTACCGAATACAATTTCGATCACACTTTTAATTCATACGTATTGGTTCAAGATTTCAGTCATCAATAATTCCAGAAAGAACCTTTTTACAGGCCGAGATTGCGAATAGGCAACTCTTTGAAGCAGTTTTCTCTCGGTAAAGGTGAGTAACGATTGAACCGAAGGGTCTTACTCATATATAAATTATGTTGCCGAAGTATTTTGATGGCATTTTTATTGTTCTAGAACCGAAGTCATTTTAGCTAAGTGCTAGGAACTGTAGAGTAGATTGGATCGATAGAGAATTTAATGGGGGCTTTGTTGAAATCTATTGTCAGTTCAAGGCACACTAAAGTATATCATTCCGTAAACCAAATTAAGTAGTATGTATATGATATGTTATGTATGTATCTCTGGTATAAGTTTTATTTAAGTTCTATACTCTCAATTTTTAGCGAAATTATGAATAAATGTTAGCTTTGTGTCACATTATCAGTCATTAGCGGTCAAACTTATAACATCCCTCTTTTGCGTCGGGGGATAAAAATAATCATGTTTGACGAAAGTTATTTCCAAAGGTTGGTTGAATATTCAGTACATTTAGTAAATAAATCGATTTACCTGAGCCACGACTGCGCTTCGTTGGGGTTTAAATTAGGGGATGCTTATGCAAGCGTGATACGTGATAAGGGCTGTGCACAAACACGTTCAGGCCATTATGCTGTCCTTATTCAATAAAGGTCATTGTACTTTATTTTTCCTTGCAAACTTGGGTTAGGGATCCAGACCCTGTTTATCTACAAAATAAACATTAAACGTGGCCAGCTGATGCAAAAACTGAATTATTTCTATGAGGTGACAACCACTTGTTATGTCGTCGTTATCGATCAAATACAAATGTACATGTTTTGATACTAAAAATAAGCCGAATATAATGCCATTCTTCTTTTTACTTAATAAATAAATAAAAAATTACCATGACAAATTTGACTTGCCATATACATATAGTTCTCGGTAAGAAGAACGAATATAGAATCAGTGTAAAGGTAGGTGACCAAATGAGCCAATAACCGTAAGCGTTATTATTATTATTAGGCTAGATCGGTTGGTGCTAGGGCATTTTAAATGTCCGCCTGGCTAGCTACCACCATCTTATCTAAATCTGCCGCCAAACAGCAATGTTAATAGCAGTGTTGTGTTCCGGTTGTCAGAGATAAGATAGCCAGTTGCTCAAATGTGTAGGTGTTTCCGGGTCAGTACGCTTACACCTTCGACCTCATCTTCACTTAACATCAGGTGTGATTGAGGTCAAGTAAGAACCCGTCGCGCATAAAAAAAAAGATTATTAAATCGTTTACATGGTCTTAATTAAACAATGGCCCATAAAACCGTTTACACCGCTTGTAGAAGTACCTGTAACTTCACATAGAAGTTACAGGTACACATAGGTAAACAAGATTTTGATTTAGTAGTTTGGCGAATTTGCTGTTTTGGGCTCATAAGCTCATTAGAAGTAAGCAGAGGAATTTATATAACCCGCTTGCCCAGTAGCGCTGTAATTGCTTCATGAAAATAGATGCAAAACTTGTACTGACGTAAGCTTAGTTCCTGAACCGGTCCGAATTTACACACATGTTTACTGTGTATAGTGTGAAAAAGGGTATAGGGCAGTCTGGCACAATAAAGATAGAGGTACGGTAAAAGACAGAATAATGGAGACAAACGACATATATAGCCGACCCTAATCATTGGGAGCGTACAATTGCGCTAAAAGTCAATGTGAAGTAATACTCGTACTCCACTGAGAACGCTACGTTGTCAACTTATATTCAGGACGGTTGACGACGTATTGTTTTATTATAGTTAAACTAGCTTTTCGCCCGCGGCTTCGCCTGCGTGGGATAACTTTTTTGCGGAAATTTGTTTATCCCGTGGGAACTACTCACTTTATCGGCATAAAAAATATCCTATGTCTTAATCCTGGGTATTTTCTACCTATATACCAAATTTCATCCAAGTGTTGAGCAACAAACAAATAAGCCACATACATCCAAACTTTCGCATTTATAATATTAGTTAGAAGTTAGATAGATTAGATAGATATAAAATGTATACACATACCTACACACAGTGTCATCTAGTTCCGCACTGAGCAACTACGCTTGTATTATAGATACCAGATGTTTGATATTTAGCACAAATACATTTTATTTTTTGTAAATAAACTCTAATAATGCCTTCCGGGCGCTGCTGGTGGGGTTGACACGATACTGTAGAGCATCTGGGATGTTTGCTGTGTCGCGCATCGACGGTTTTCATGCAATAATACGCAAGATAATTGCATCCCTGATTCGCCGGCCTGCCCCGTAACCGGCGAATCAGGGATGCGACCCAACAGCGACCTGCAGATTGTGGTAGACCGAATGGACACGGAGTGTCCGATCATGGCACACTGGACGAAGGTGCACATCACAGCGCCCTCTTGAATTGATTGTTGCTTTTTAATTCAATTTGAATTTTACTAACATATATTCTATAGAAATGAGCTATACCCATACTAACAAATGGAATACCTGAATTAATTTTTTTTATTTGAATTTAATAAATTGGGTACATGTATTCGTATTCATCATACATGCTCCTGGCGGGATTCGAACCCGCGACCTTTTGGTATAGCAGTCAGGGTTTCTAAGCAGTTATACAATATGTTACAGGGATATGATAAATACAAGGATTTCATAAAACCCAAAGTTTGATCAAATTACAGAGGATGTTAAAATGATAACTCGACTTTGTCATTTACCTAGAGACAAATTCAGTGATTTAATCAAATCCCAAACTGTTTAGTGAAACAACATAAAACATTTCTGAGGCACAAATTTATTTAGTATGTACAAAATTAATTGTAGGTACAATATTGATCATAATACTTGTCACTAATAATATATTTCAAAGTTTTAAAAATAGCAAGGTGGACTTTTTAAAATACAACCTAATAGGGTTTATCCAACACCTCATTCCATACAAATTTCAAGTTCAAATTTTCCGAAATGAATAAACCGATTCTATTGAAACTTTATGCGTATAATATAATATTTCCCTCACACACAGGTTTTCTTAGATTTTGTTCTATTAATGTAAATTTAGGAGTCCATTGAGGAGTTAGCTTGCTATGCTTATAACACAAGTATTTTTAATGCTTAGCATGGGCATCAGCTGGGAACATACTTTTGGAAATCCTAATGAATATTACAAAATTTTACCGGTTGTAAACTACTGTATTTACTGTCCTTATACCCAAAGGTTGCCTGTAAGAGATCGCTTTTAGTGATAAGGTCGCAAAATTGTACATTCTATTCTTACCACTTTTCTATTTACTTCTATCTATTCTATCTATCTATTTATTTGTATTTACCTGTGGTTAAAAAATAAATTATTCTTATTTTTATTATAATAAGGATACATCGATCTGATAGTTTAAAAACTAAAAAACGACAACACCGAGTCGACACTAAGTGTAATATATCAGACTCGCCAAATCGAATCATATGAGCCCAAACTCGAGGGGTTTACTAGTAGCCACTGAAGAGTTTCACCATCCATATCCTGGCTTCATGTTGAAATCAGCTCCAAGATACCCAATTATTCATCAGAATTACATATACATACAAAAGCTCATTTCGATATGCCAATTAGAAGTAAGTTTAAAATAACTTTCAAAATTTGATTACATTGTTAGTTACAAGTGAAGCTAATAAAAGCGTATATTGAAAATTTAGTAATAAATATTATCAAAATATGCGACTTTAAAAAATACAGGTACTGCATTTTTTTTTTGTTAATACAGAGAACTTAAAATCTCTCTAATTTAGTTCGATGTGTATGTGTATCTGGCTGTATGTCTGTCTGTAGCACCGTATCTCTTAAACGGGTGAACCGATTTGGATGCGGTTTTTTTTATTTCATCATAAGCCACAGGACGTCCATTACTGAACATAGGCCTGCCCTATAGAATTCCAGGGTACGACCGATTGGAAGCGGCCTGCAACCTGATGCTTCTTTTTTAATTGAAAGCAGGTTTTCTAGCGGAGGTTCTTGGATATGTTTTACCAAAATCTGTTCAGCCGTTTTGTTTTAATCCATTGTCCATTTAAACCCACGAGGTTTTATAAATTTTTAAGTTACAGCAAAGAACTTTTGGAATTTGATCAAATTTTAAGGGCATGGGAAAGTAGAGTTGGGAAAGTGATTTCATCAACTTCGCGTTATTATCATATCCCTGCGACATAATATGACACGTTGTTTTGGGAACAGCCTCCCTTGTCGTTTTCCGTTTAACTCAGGGGGTTGACATGCGTCTAATTGGCTCCTCCACTTGTTGTATTGTGTAAGTTTTGACGCCGCCACTGCCAATTCCAATTTCAAACATCGAATGTTGGCAGGGACAATAAGTACCTACTTTAGATTACTTCCACAATACACATACCATATATAAGGCGAATTAAGCCCGTGAACAATTTAGAGAAAGCTACGTGAGGGATTCTTAGATTCGGCTGCGTAGTTATAGCAATTTTATGGGAGTTTGTAGGTAATGGTCGCATTGGTCAGTCGTTAAACTGCCGGACTGCGATGTAATTGTAGATTAAATGTCGCAATAGTTTACTTTGACTATTTTCTATTCTTAGTTGCTTAGATTCAAATTCCTTTCACAGAACTTACTAGAATCATTTGTTTTATTAAAGTGTAAAGGCACTTTGTGTGGAGAGAAACTGTCTTATGACATACAGGTCTTACCTAGTTATTTTTTTGGTATTTTTGGCGTCAAAGATCCTGAAGACTTTCTAACCTTAAAAGAGTCGGATACATTGAAGGTTCAAGCTTAGGTGGCTTTAAAACTTGAGGCCTAAAGACACGAGGTTTCTGTGCTCGTAAGCAGCAACACGAAACTTTTAATTTCAGGCTTCTATTGTCGAGGCTTTAAGGTTCGAGGCTTCTAGACTCAGCAGTCGCGACTAGAGTCTTGTAGTTTATGCCTCGAAGCTCACAACACTAAATGTCGAATTTATATACATATATAAATTCGACATTTTTAGATTCAACATACCGCAAAATCAACCTGCAAAGTTCCACATATTTAGATTCAACAAGTTGCAAATTCAACTTTTTGCAAACCCATTTTAGGAATTCAACTTTCTCTTCCTTGATGACCTAGTTCAGGAGTCACGGCTACAATAATTTTTTATTTTGTTTTTTAATAGGTATTGTTACCCTGAGTATTTTTCTGAGAAGCTCCATCCTCCATGAATTCTCCATCCATATGGAGAATTTGCATGTAATTTATCTGTGTGTAAGGTGAGACACGAGTTAGGTACATATTACAATAATCGCGAAACGTTTAAGTGGGGATCATTTGGAAATATAAAACGCTTTGTGGATAACAGCTTCCATAACAATATTTCACATATAAAAGGGAACGTAAAATATTTACCTTACGTAATAAGGAAACACTTCCAAATAACGTGTACATCAAAAGAGGAAATGTATTCCGTAGCAGTAGGTACGTTGTGCATAAATATATCGTGGCTTACGCTATCTCCCCGATTCAGCAGTATCACATAAACACCTCCGTAAATAACGATATTAACATTGCTAAACCGATGTGTGGCCACATTGCAGTGGTGTAACGCAGTTAGCAAGTATTAGACTAATTTAGTTTTGAAAAGCGTTAAGCTAAATACTATTTAAAGCAAAACGATCGGATTTAGGAAAATGTATAAAGTAATATCAACAGTCTATAAAAAGTCACTTTGCTCAAGGGATTTGCCCTAATACCACTCACAGATTTTCTGGGGGCTCCGAGCTCGCTCCTGCTCATGACTGGTGCTGATTTGCTCATGAGCTAAGTAGTATAAAAAAACTTCGAAGCCAAGCCCTTATCAACATATGAAGATGAGGACTACCTCGGTTCTGATATCATGTTTAACTATCAACACTAACTGTGTATGCAAAATTTCGTATTCGTGCTATTAACTTTTGAGGAGACGATCCTTGGTAGACAATCTTGACTGCAGCATCAGTTCATATCTATCATTTATATTGTCAGCAGACTGTACGGGTATGCAAAGTTTCAGATCCTTAGGTAAATAGGAAATGGTTCTAACTTGACTTGCAAATTTTGAACGGACAGTTACATACTCGTACATACATAAGCAAGGTATTTTAGGTATAGGTATTCATTTTATACAATTTTATATATGGATATCAATTCATGAATAGGTATTACATAGGTATATATTACATAGGTATTGTATATGTATGTACTTGAGTTTATGTAAGTATAATTATGTATGTATATTGCATAAGTATATATTTATTTCGTGTGTATTTATTGTAGTATAAGTTAAGTTAAGTTCTAGTATAATACTCACAATTTTCCCTAAACTGTGAATGTTGATTTGCTTTGTGTACACCCAATCAATCTGTCTTTTGGCATGAACCTGGGTTGACTTCGAAGTCCGCCTTTGTACTTAATTTTAATTTAGGTAGAATAACTTTGTAAATTTTATAAAGTACGATAAAGCATTTACAACCAAACAAACAAACAAAGTAAGTTAAATAAAAACAAGTTGAACTTAATCTGGAGGAATAGCAAGTACTTATGCGCAATATAGAATTGATGAATATAACTGAAGGGGACGTTGATTGGAAATCTTAGTTTCAGTAATATAACGATAGGTATTCTAAACGCCGTATGGGCAACCGCAGTCGACATTTTTTTTTGTATTAGCTAAGTTAAGCAATGTCCTTCCTTGAATGGGTACTTGTTACTGGTATTTTAACACGAGTGATTCCGTCCTTCAGATGATAAACGTTAAATTGGTCTCGGTTGTTTTCAATGGAAGGCAGTCATTAAGCCAAATCGGTGGCCCACAGAGGCAGCTTAAAACACTGACGGCACCTGACCGTCAGTATTTTGAGCTGCCTCTAGTCTAACATAAGTCCATCAATCCGCTTCGTGACGTGTAAAGCGCTTATTACACTATCCTATTTGTAGGAAATCTAATTATAGGAAGGTGTAATTGAAGTTAGAATAGATAGGTTCCGATTTACTGGATTGGAAGATCCTGGCCGCACTATCTTCATCATAAATGCAGAGACTAATTCGGCATACATTGCTGGTAGGCTTGATTCTGTTAATTCAAACGCGAATCCAGTCAATCATAAAAAACAATTCAAATATCCTTACTTCAACCAGCAATGTATGCCGAATTAGTATCTGATTTAAGCTGCTGCTGTTGGCATCAAACGCTATATTCCGATTAATTTCAAATGAATTGTGAAATAACATTTAGCGCTGCATCTCACATAATATACAACTTCACCTGAAGAAAGCCTAACTACCAAATATACATAACCTAAAAAAATAATTAAAGTGGAAGGTGGAAGTGGTAGGCACAAGAAGAAATGCTTTTCTTATTAACTAAGTACCGTCGTGAACACGGCTGCAATCAATTTAATCTTACACGTTGAACGACACTCGACGTCTATAAACGTCAATAACAATAAGAATAAAATCTGATGCTGCTGGACTGAACGTGTAACATTCAAGTATTGGTACCTACCAAATGTCACAGCGATGCGCAGTTTGATTCCTGGAACTTTGTTTCTGTTTATGTTAAAGGTTTGTATTTAAATTCTAGTGTTTGATAACTTTTTAGCAGAAATCCTATCCAACAGCAAAGTACCTAGAGCGCACCGAATAGATTTTTAATATACTTTGCCAACAGTTATATTTTGTTGACGATTGTTGATGTCTCAATGGTTGAAAATTCGATTCGGTATCAAATCCATGAATAAAAACTCATTGCATTGATTCGGTATCAAAAAGTTTCAAATTTAAAACTCATTCGGATACCAAATCGAATATCGACTGTTGAAACATTTATAATAGGGAAGCAATTTGCGTAATCCATTTCCAAGGAGGTATACGTGACAGTTAATGTTCTACCTATTTCAAGGCATTAAACTATGACTTGCTTTCATTTCGAGATCTATACGGACTACGTCGCGGGACGAAATCTAGTTTATAATATTCTATGGGTAATAATAATACTGGTGCTAATACCTCTGGTACTTGGTAGAGTAACGCGAGTTTACTACCATTTCAATGATTTGATTATACAATACATATTTTAATTAATTTAAGCCGCTTATGTGATTTAGTATAATTTATTCATTGTCTGACGGTATAGGCACCTGTCTGTTGTATTATGTACGGATGCCGTCGACGTCGGAACCCAGCCTGCATCGAAATGGAACCGGGTTAATGAAACGTCTGTCAAAACGGGGCAGGGCAAATTTTAATTGAAAATTGCTTTTTGAACATTTCACACTTTCCATTGTTTAACTTTGGATGCGGACAACGAAATGGTTTTAACGGCGAGGTGTGGGATGAAATCTGATGGATACGGGTCCTTCTACTACGTTTTATTCAGGTAAAGGTTCTTTTGGTTAGAAACGAAAGAGTTTTTTGTCACATCATTGCCTCAAATACGTCAACAAAGTGAATGAACAATATGGGAAAAATCAGTATAAAAGTAAATAAATCATTTATTATTATAATTATTATATTATTATAGACCAGCAGCTTTACTGCTGGTATGTCTATGTCACAGTGTTGGAAGAGTTCACATTGTTCATTATGTTGTTATTCAGTCACTATTTAAGTCATCACTAGTTGTTTTAAAATTTATCCAATCTATTCTTGAACGAATTCACTGATTGGGCGGAAACAACCTCTCCCGGCAGCTTACTCCAGGCCTGAACAACACGGTTGCTCAGAAAGTGATGGGCGACAGTGATGTCAGCGTGAGTACTTTTCATACATAGATTACACATCAATCGACAGCGGGAAATGGTCATTGTGTGGGGTGATTGTAGGTAGTGCACCAAATAGATCCCGCCTCCACACTCCTCCCACTGTAACTCCTGCAAGCCAGGATCAACAGTGGTACTCGACAAGGCGCCTACTGAAGGTAGACGGTGCCCTACGTGATTCTATTGCTACCTTGGAACCCAGACTAATTAAAGAAAGGAATAGGGTGTGTTAGTAGGAAAAGAAGTTTCACACCAGTAGTGCACCGAACAGACGAATTTGTTTGGGACCATACGTTAGTACTATATTATTTCTGTGACTATAGTGTACTAGGTAGTCAGTGTTGTGACCGACTGTCTCACTTGGCTTAACGACTGGCTTCAATTGATAGCAAGAAAATGCCAGTAGTGGTCACTCATCCAACGACTGACCGCACTAATCGTTGCAAAACGATTTCGATGCGACTGCACTAGAAGTACTTAAATTAAAGTTAAAAATACACCGATTAAAGCAAAGAGTTGGTATAAGTAACCCATTGTAGAACAGCGAAGTGTGCAGTCAAAGGCTAAACGAAGTACCGCCATAACAAAAGGAAATAAAATTTCTCCCTGATGAGAAAACTTAAAGTACGGACAAGTCCAAGAAAAAACAGTGGAAATACCACGGCTAATGGAGTTATCTGACCTGCCCAGTCGTTCCGAAAGCATAAATTAGATGGAAAAGTAAAATAAACTCGAACCGGTGTGCGGTGCTGTTTTTGTTTCAGAATGAAAAATAGTACTTAGGTAAATATAATAATGCTATTACTTCGTTGAAACTACTGTTGTTCGTAATATCTTTCATGGTAAAGGGAAATAGCTTATATGAGTACATTTGACCATAAAACATTCTATTTGCGAAACGAATCAATTTTTTCGGCATGTTGAAGCATTTTTTTTTAACAATAGCTTAAATGCGTTTAATATTTAATAATTGACACACGTTATGTGAAGATGAGGGATAATTTGGATTCGCCCAGATTCCCCAACTTATTAAAGGAATAATCGAAATACAACAATGCTCCAAACATAGATAGACGACTGAAGGCCAGGTTCTAATCTATACCATTACATAATAAAATCGTATACCACAAATAACATAAGTATTAAAATCAATAATATAACCTATACACGAGTACGACTAGACACTAATATTAAACTTGTAAAATGTTGCCCAGAAGCCATGTAATTCAAACGTAAATCCAGTGAGTAGTCATAGTAAACACCTACTGGTTACACAACTGACGTTGATGAACCCTCTGCGGTATCAGACCCGTGCCAGGGGAACCCTAATTACGGTTCTCCGTGCCACGCGCAGATTACAACCGCGATTGCAAAATGTTGCGCTTTTTGTTCCAGATAATTCTTTCCAAGGTATACCTATAGAATTCACGAAAGATCTGGATTTAATGATACTTATTTTTATTTAAAAATACGTACATTTTGACATTCAATATTTGAATTATAGTTCCCATTGAAGCCATAATGGCGGCAAGTGAACTTATTCGACCTATGCCTAAAAGATGTTGTTATTAAATTAAGAACATCTTTACAACAAATGTGTGTAGTGGATACCCTGTCTGCGCAATCAATAGTTGCGGGTTCGAATCCCGCGAGAGGATGTTTGTGTTATGAATACGAACATTTATTCCCGAGTCATGGCTATTTATTTAAAATTTATGTATGTTTATCTATTACCTAGTATCCATAGTACAAGCTTTGTTCAGTTTGGGACTAGATGATTTGTATAAGTGCCGAAATATTGATATTTGTTTATATTATTTTTAATATATTTCTTTAACAGATCGTGCGGGCGGCTTCCTAGAGTAGAGAATTAGTCTCGCTATTCAGCGCGGGAACGCTGCTTGACTGCTGGGCACTATGCCGCCTCGAGGAAAGCGCTAGACCCAATTTTTTACCCATTAACAACTAAATATCTGATATTTTCGTAAATAAATCAAGGTGTCTTTAACATGAATGGAAACAACGTCCCTATTTCAGAAAACAACCCTAAATGATCATGTTGTTTATAAGATTATCTCTTACAAGACGTAATGAAAATCTGAATTTCTTTGGGATTGATTAATCCCTCAGCAAATTTAAAGTTTACATTTGTGAATACCGTCATCCACTGAATTCGCATCGCACACCTACAGAAATTGTTAAATCCTTGTTAAATGGGATTCGTTAGAAAAATTTCGCTCATTACTTTTCGCTCAAGGTACCTCCTGCTACAATTCTGCAACTTTTTAATTAATTTATTTGGCTTTCTTTTTCCTTACATTTTCAGAGCACTGCAAATATTCGCCATTCTCCAGTTATGTACAAATAATGATATTGATTTTAGGAAAATGCTTATAATATACTTAATAACACATTTACAAGGTTATATTTCGTATACTAAAAAGCCAATATATCCCAATTAGATCATATTTATTGTAATCAATTTGATTAGAAAAAATATAATAAAAATATAGGTCCGTGCCGCATTCAGTTACTGTTATGTTTCCGCTTGCAGGGTGTTTATTATTCCTTAATTAGATAAATAATTAAGAAAAAAATGTAACCCCATATTTTTATAACCGGAATCAATTCTATACGCGCTTCTGACTAAACTAATTTCAGGTTTCGTAAATAACCTTGTATATTTCGTGAAAAGAAAGTAATGAGGATTTACATGTAAATTGAACCGTCAAGAATGAGCAAAATAATCGATTTTATTAAGTTCCTAGATACCTCTGGTGTGCATCATCAGATCTTCACCAAATTTATATGGGAAATATATATCAAAAATTAAAGAAGATATCGCGTAAGAAACGTACAAAAAATACAGTCAAATTCCTCAAACATTCCTCCTTTTTGGTTAAAAATGTGTTAAATATTGAAGAGGATAATGAATTTGAAATAACAATGGTATTTAAAAACCAAAAAATCCGACAGCATATTTTACTACTCCCTGAATAATTAATTACCCATATTTTCCAAAACATAGGTTAGGAAATTTACGGATCGTGCCCATCCAAACTGTTGCCAACATGTTTAGAATTTATTTGAAAGATGCCTATCTCCACTCACAGGAAGTGTGACATGAATAATTTATGTAAAATTGGGGTGAAATGACTCTAAGCCCAAAGTAACAAATATTGGCTATATGACGTATTAGGTAGTTAAACTCTCATCTCGTACGTAATCGAGGTTGAAATTTTGTGTGACATACTTTTTCCTCTCTTCGCGGTTTACCTGACTAAATTTATGTAGGTATACCTAGGAAATAACCTCGATACAGTTCATCATGATTTATTTTTTTGTGTTAAAAATTTAATTGCATATAAGTGCACAAACATACATTGAACAAACATATTTGACTTACATAACAATTTGTCCTGAATACCCTGCACTTAGTATGACCTACTCCTTTTACCCAGTCGTTGTCTTGAAGAAATCACAATGATAAGGCCGCATATTTGCTGCCATTGTACCTATCATATTTTTAAGTTCCATGTTTATACTATAACTACTGTTGGTGTGCAATGAATAAATGTGCATTGTACTGTAGTATATCAATAACTATTGAAGTATTTAAAAACTAAAAAACTCGACAGCATATTTTGTAGTTTGGGGACGCCATGGTGGATTTTTTACCATAAAATGTATCTTATGACAGTCTGGGTACCATGATGAATCTAACGACACGTTTCACTCGAAATCAGTCAAGTCGTTTAGGCTACAGGATGCGCCAAAGGAACGAACATACATACACTCGAAAAACATTACCCTCCTTCCTTGGGCAGTTGTGTAAAAATACAATAATAATAGTAACGATATACCTACACAGGTATACATATACATACATGGTTGTTCGTTCGGATGTGCTCTCGCATTCGCGCCTAACTTCGCAGAGTTTTGATACGGGAACGACCCAACGAAAACCGACGATAATTCTATAATAGTTCCGCACGTGTATTGAAATATGGATACGATATCATGCGCAGATTTTGCAAATAGAACGCGAGCACTTACATTCGAATCCCATTGGAATACACCCACGTGCATATCACCCAAATGTTGCGTGTTGTCGCATAAAGTGATGTCGTATTTACATAGGAGGCGATGCGTGAAAATGATTGATACGATTTCAGTGCGAGTGGAAACCGCTGGAATTCCTTACTCGTCTCTGATGAGCACATTCATCACGCAGCTGACAACCACCGCCATTAGGTTTGCCAATTTAATAAATAAAATTTATGTTTATTTGTATACTTGTTATTCAGCTCGGAGGCTTGGGGGAAGAGCCAAAAAGATAAAATGGGAAAGTAAAATGTCTTCTCAAAAGTATATGACATCATAACATAAGGCCAGAATTATAAATCACGACAAGGCTGGAGAGCTGGACACGTACTACAATATGTACTTCATTTTAAAATTTAGTATAAGTCAACATCGCAACGATAGAAAATGTTTTTGGAAAGAAGTTTAGATATAATTACATATCATTGTTTGGAATATCTCTCATCATCCCATTTGTGATAAAGGTCGTGACACTATGTATGTATGTATTTACGTAATGCTAGAATACACACAGTGGAATTCATGCATTTTGATAATTTCAAAAAACTTGTGCTCACATATTGCCCAATGGAAAAAATAGCGTTAAAAGGCTTTATTCCGCACTGTATCCATACAAACATCCATGTTTCAAAATTAATAAACCGATTGTAATGAATCTGTATAAGCTTAAAGCACGTATATAAAAAAGAGTAGAACGAAAAAAGTAGTAGTAAATAAGATCGATTTTAAGTTTACCGTAGTAACAGAAAAAATGCAATATATTCTTTTAAATTCGAATTGTGAAAATGTTTTCTATTAACTTTTAAAATCCATATCGTGCTTATAAGTATAAAGTTTCATTAGAATTCGTCTATTCATTTCGAAAAATTTGGACTTGAATGTTTGTATGGAATGTCGTGTGGGTTAAACCCTCTTAAATAAATTAAAAAACCATCTACAAAACTGGCTTCCTGAATACACATATTACTCTGTTAAAGAATTTTTAGAACACGACAAAAGTGTTGTTTAAATTTTATATTGTTGAGTTTGAATGCATTCTTGTTTTGACTTATTATTAAGTGAATATTATAAGTAAATTAGTTGCAGTCCTACCTACCTTGGTTGATTGGTGGTAGGGCATTTTAAATGTCCGCCTGGCTAGCTACCACCATATTATCAAAATCTGCCGCCAAACAGCAATGTTAATAGCATTGTTGTGTTCCGGTTGTCAGAGATAAGATAGCCAGTCCCCTAAATGTATTGGGGTTTCCGGGTCAGTACGCTTCCACCTTCGCTCTCATCTTCACTTAACATCAGGTGTGATTGAGGTCAAGTACAAATCCGTTGTGCATTAAAAAAAAACCTTTAAAATTGACATGCTGTTAAATATGGCTGATCTACGCGTACCTATTTTATAATAATGTATAAGTTGACTTGACTGTAGCCTGTTCAAAGGAAAATAAATTATATTCTTGGTATTCCATTCTAAGTCTATCGTAGATTAAAATCGTTCGTAAATTTCTGTTGAAAGTGGAACTTATTTTCATATCATCATTATCACATATTAATGTTGTAAATAAAGAAATACGAATATACTAACAATTTTGTATGTCACATGAGAAATCAAAATATTTTATACGTTTATTTGATAAAATTGTAATTTCACGAGTCAAAATTTCGGTATAAATTAGAAACAAACTTGTACGCAAACAACTCTGCTGGAAACCGCGCGAAACCACAGGAGCCGCCAGCATATCATGACCTCCAGCCCTCTCACAAACTTAGTAATTACATCCTGCTAGAGGAATGCTCCTTTGTAAACGAAGGTGTCACATTACACTGGTTCTATACACGTGTGACGGCACCAAATTGCCCGTCAAAATGGTAAATATAACTCACTTGAGTTTCCTCCCTGTGTCGCTCGGAGTTTACAGCTATTTACGAGATTTGTAACAATACCTACCTAATGAAGAATAGAGAATAGAACCATACACTTAGTAATAAATCTGATGCAGATTTAAATTGACTTCATTAAAGGTGAAGCGATGTCCTGTTATAACTCAGTCAAATTGTCTTCTTTGTTTTTGGCAGTATCAGACTAAGGCCCGTATTAGAGAATGTTACTCAAGTAGAGATCTCCGCTTGAGAACAGTTAAACAGGGACAGCTATATGTGACTTGTATAGCCGCAATACAAAGAGGAACAACTAGGGTGGTGTCGTACGGAATAGTTCTGGTGGTGTCGAGTGGAATGAACGCCGCTTTTGAGTGAAAAAATCCGGATTCATTCAAGATATTTTTATAACATTAACAAGCGAAGTGTTTTTCTAAACGGTGTCTTGGAAATGTAGTCGAAAAAGGTAGCTGAGGACTGCAGAACAGTAGCGGTTGATATCAATCATATCTGATGTAAAGAACGAGGTCAAAACTCCATAAAACAACCGGCCAATTGCGAGACGGGGGAAATTCGGGCAATGAGAGTTCCGTATTATGAATTAATAAAATGACCCCCGTGACACAAGTGCCCTCTACTAAAGTGTTCAAGCAGATATGACTAAATAACAAAACTAAGTTTGTCTAAGAGCTGTCTTCCTAACTTAAAAAAACCTATTATAACGCGTCCCTTAGTTTAAATTCCATCTACACGTCATTTCCCAGCAATACTTTTTTAAGTGTTTTTCGAAAATGTTTTAAAAAACTTTAGGTATACAAAATGTAACATATTATAATATTTTTGAAGTAATCGTTCTTATTTAGCCATTTTTTTTTAATTTCCATATAGTTCTCTAAAATTAACCTCAAAAATCAAAATTTTACTTTTTTTAAGTACACGTCTGTATTTAGCTACTATTTTCTACAATTATACAAAATCTCAATTGTCTATATCGAGTTGGTGTTAAATATTGGCGGTAACTATTTATATTACATAAGCAACCGAGATCTCAGCGGG
Source organism: Oegoconia quadripuncta (assembly GCA_949316235.1). Taxonomy (NCBI): domain Eukaryota; kingdom Metazoa; phylum Arthropoda; class Insecta; order Lepidoptera; family Autostichidae; genus Oegoconia; species Oegoconia quadripuncta. Next base: position 8,657,628 of record OX438757.1, read on the forward strand.
GCGATTACGCTTATTTCTTTGTGATACACAACGCACACACGCTTTAACAAGAATTCTATACGTATTACGACAAGAGAAATGTTATATATAATATTTTGTTTAATGTAATAGAGCTTACTTTATTCCTTCCCGTTCGAAAGTTAGTAGATAGGTAATAAAAAAAATTACTATTTAATGAAGTCGCTTAAAAATATTACAAGAATGTCTTATCTAAGCTGTAAGTAAGTATGTACTGGATAATGGGAAAAATCTTTATTGTGTTTCCGTGAACCCGAAAACCTTTTTTATCCGATCATGTTTAGTTATCAGATTTTCTATGAAACGAAAATGATTCTCTGTTATTTCCTTACGCTGTAACGATTACATTTTGTCTCCTAAGTACGAATAGATGTCCCGCCGCAATTTGCTTTGCTGGTCACGTAATGGTTGTATCTCCTTTCGTAGATCCGACCTTAACTGAATATTTGGTACACAGCTTGAATTGTTCCACGTTTTATTATAAGGGAGAAGACGTGAGACGTTTTATTTACTCATTATATTATGTTTTACCCCATTTATGTCGACCTATTTGCAGCAAAATAACATTCAATGGTTGTTTTTCTTGCCACTATCCAAAGTAAAGGCATAGGTGAAAAACTTGTGGTTGACTCTTGGTTGTAGTGGTTTAAGTTTTCTTTGTTAATTGACAATATTCAAAGTCAAAGTCATTTTTTTTAATTTAATGTTGTATAAGACGATTCCCCCACTAAGGATATTTTGACGTAGCTAACCACAGCGCTCGCCTATATTTTCCTCCTCGCCTCGTTTTTTTTGCCCGTCAGCTCCCGGCGCGTTAGCATCACTCATCGTGTTAGTTTGTTGGTGGACACCACAGGTCACGTGAGCCATTTATCGCTTTACTTAAGTGCTTATTTGTTATTGATTTGTTTTATATATAACGAAATTACCCTCAATAGTGATCAAGTGTAGTTTGTGTTATTTTGTTCCTGATTCAATGCATTTATTTTAAATTCAAAGATTGTAATAAAGGTAGTGTTAAACGTCTTAAAGAAACGCCAAGTCAAGAGTACCGTAAACCGACGAGCATGTATAAACAACCTTATGAGAGTGAACGAAGCAAAAGAGGTGTGTCAGGATCGTAGCAAGTGGAAGTCTGTGGTCTCTGCCCACCCCTACGGGAAACAGGCGTGACATTATGTATGTATGAATGTAATAAAGGTTGTGTTCGTGTTAATTGTTTCTTTTTTTAAGTTTATGCCACTTCTGCCCCTAAAAGTAGAATACAAAAATATCACTTATTGATAGCTACATGTTTTTGTTAAACTACATCGCTTCACAAAATGTTATAGTTAGGGAGAAGAAGCGACAAGGTCCTCTGTAATAACACGTCATTGAAAGATTTCTGGTATTACAAAACAAAAACAGTTAACATAAGCGTTGATAACTCGACATGAAATCCAACTAACACCAGAACTCTTCATTGCCAAAATAATCTGTTCTGTAATATCCCTTTTTACACAAAGATCCTTTAAATTTTTGCTTTGTTATGCGCAATAGCTACATGTTCTGGTATTTTATTATAAAAACCCAGGCTGTGTTCATAAAAAATGTGCTAAACTTGCTAAGTGTAAATTGTGAATTTCAATTTTATTCAAATGTATATTTAACAAAATACCTATTTATTTTACGGCCACCCTCGGACCTATTCTGTTGTTAAAGTTTAAATTAAAATTCTCGATGAGATCTAGGATATTCTATATCTTTATACCTATGTCTTTTACAGTGAATGCTTATTTTTGCTCTCAGTTCATTTGTGTCGTCCCTTTTCTGATGACACCTGAATGATGTCAGGCCTAGGTAGGGAGCCAGAAATTGTCGACTATTCGTGGCTTATTGAAGTGCCCGCGCGCGGGACCCAAAACATACACTTATTTCGGACTTATAGGTACTGATATTTATGAGGTAGCGGCACGTACGTCAGCCGAGTGATTATCAGCGGAATAGAATATCTTCCCGTGGATGTCGTAAAAGGTGACTAAACATAACATTAAAGGTCAGAGATAGCCAGCAACGTCATTGCGCTCAAAAATGTGGCTATGCGGCTTGGTCAGCGTGGCATTTAGGGCAAATCGGCCTGTGGAAAGTGCGGTAAAAATAGGCATAGGAGAGCTTACATCCTACATTGGACATAAAAATAATTGGAAAACCTCCAAGTTTCGACAAATTAATTCAGTTTAATGAAATGAAAATATAAAGTCTCGCACATCACAGTTCTCGCACGGCGTATAGTTGGAAAATGTAATGTAGTTCTATGTAGATAATATATCTTACTATGTTTAGGACGGATAAACCCATGTCCCAAATATTTTTTTGAGTAAATATTAGAAGGAAAAGTTTTCTAACTAAATGACGTTATCAACTGTTTGAACCCTCCGGCACAACGGGCGCCCAATGCGGTTAAAAGTTTCGCGAGAGTTGGCGTCAGGTCGCGAAATTAAATTATCTCTCATAACCGGTGGACTATTAAGCCGCCTTTCCCGACACACGTTGTACGAAACTAAAGTTATAACTAGGCAGGCTCATTTTTTATCGATGTCTATTATTTTCTTTATCGAATTATAAATTGAAAAAAATACCTACTTAAGAAGAGCTACCCCTGAGTTTCTTGCTTGTCTTCTTGCTTTGTATTTTTTCACGGAGCGAAGAATAATATTGAACTCAAAGACAGTTAATACGATAAATATGGTCATATTAACTTCACTTCGGCCGGCCACGCAACTGTGACACTTTTGGTGTTGCGGGTGTCCATGGGCGGCGGTGATTACTTTCCATCAGGTGACCCGCATGCTCGTTTGCCGCTCTCTCATATAAAAAAAAAAACTTATAACTAACAAATCTTGGAAGTAAAACACCTACTGCTACTATTGTCGTAGCGAAATGAAACTTGGAATGTATATGTAGTTCGGATGCCAATACTACAATTTGGTATCTTGGAGCTGATCTGATCATGGAGCCAGGAAGTGGATCAAAATCAAATCAAATATATTTATTAATTCTTATGGTACATTAAAACAAATAATCTAAAAAATTGATGGTGGAATTCTTCAGTGGCTACTAGTAAACCCCTTGTGTTTGGGCTCATATGATTCGTTTTGACGAACCCAGTATGCACTTGGTGTCGAAGGTCTGATGACGGAACAATGGTGAAACTTTGTTGTACTTTTTAGTTTTCATAAACTACATATTAAATTATTATAATTATTTTGTTATAAGAGTATTTGCATTGTATTAGATAAATAAATAGATAAAGCGTTTATTTGCATATTACAGAAACACATATAAAAATATTCGACCGCAACAATCATTCTTGGTGTTATTCTTACGAAATGTAGCCTTATTTCACAGTAATAAAAATAAAATATAAAAACAAAAATTAAGTACAACTGTTACAACTTATAAAAGAGGTGTATCTGTACCACAAATGGGCCATCGCTCAGTGTGGATCCTCACCTATAGCGGTAAGACACTGATTTTCAGATAGTGCCCGGCGAGAGAAAGCGAGGGTACAGTGCAAAAAAATATATTTTACATTGTATTAACTATAGTTTGAACTTATGAACAATAATATGTTTTTAGAACTTTTTATTGTCATAAAAAATACGTGGTACGATACTGATTATCTACATAATTGGGCCGCAGCGTACATGTTTGTGACGACGACCGATTGGTGTAGTGGATAGTGACCCTATCAGCGAAACCAACGGTTGCGGGTTCGAATCCCGCGAGGGGTAAATGTTTGTGTGATGAATACGAACATTTATTCCCGAGTCTTAGATGTTTATATAAATATGTATGTATGTTTATCCGTTGTCTAGTATCCATAGCACAAGCTTTGCTTAGTTTGGGACTAGTGTAAGTGTCCGAAAAATTTATATATTTATAAAAAAATAAAAAAAAATCATTTCGAAAGTTGTTGTATACATACCTCATGGTTTTATTTAACCTATATCGTTATTATACACACAAGTGTTACAGAAATATGCATTGCATAAATAATGTACAAAGGCGACCTTAACTCAGAGTTTGCTACCAAACCTGTTCTAATAGATTATTTAGATAATACTTAAGAAACTTAACTTAACATAATCAGTGATACTATGCAATTTATGTAATGTTCTCCCATAATAAGGTGTATATGATATTAAATGTAATATATAAACGCTATCGCTATCGATCGCCTAAACGCTGAAAATCAGTTTTTTGCTCAATGAACAATCTAATATACTGAACTATGATCCATTTGTACTACTCGTAACAGACACATGCGTTAGTGTTACAAAATTATTGGGATTTTACCTATTCAATTCAAAATTCAAAATATTTTATTTCATAGGATAAAATTATCACTTGAAAACGTCACTATTAATATTACATTTAAATTTACGGCTCATTCACAAAGCTGACTCCCCAGAGAAGAACGAGCAAGAAACTCTAGGGTTGCTCTTTTAAAGATTATGGGTTACAATTTGTGATTTCATAATTATATGAATAATAAGACAGCTATGTCCATGCTTGCTTATCATTCAAATAGTCAGTGATTTTATAATAGCCTTTTGCTAATAATTTCTGTTTTATGATTGCTTTAAATTTATTTAAAGGCAAATTTTGAATGTCTACTGGAACCTTATTATAAAAGCGTATACATTGCCCTTTGAACGATTTACTAACTTTATGAAGTCGGCTAACATAAACTGATAACTGGTTCTTATTCCTTGTATTAACATTGTGCCTATCACTATTTTTAGCGAATAAGGTTATATTTTTTTTTGCATATAACAAATTCTCATAAATGTATTGAGATGCCATTGTTAAGATATTAATTTCCTTAAACTTATCTCTAAGAGACTCTCTAGGTCCTAATTTATAAATGGCACGAATAGCACGCTTCTGCAGAACAAAAATCATATGTATGTCAGCAGCGTTTCCCCACAACAATATGCCATATGACATCAGCTGTGGAAATAGCTAAAGTAGAGTCCGCGCCACCACTCAAGTCCGATAGCCGCGGCGCCTCTGTCTTTGTAACAAAATATTGCCAGTAAGCAGTATTATATATTTAGTTCCAGTTTTTGTCGCCGGACTTGAGTGGTGGCGCGGACTCTAAACCAGTCTTGCGGTATGAACGTCTGTTAAATTTCTGATTTTTTTGACTGCATACGCTGCAGAAGCGAGCTTTTTCGCTAGTAAAGTATGAAATTGGAGTTTTTTTTCTTCGTTAATCATATGTACCAATTCCTGCGATTTTCAAAGCTAATTCCATATCCATAATTTGTTTTTTATTTGGAAAATGGAATATTTTTCAAAGTTCACATGAAATATTTTTTAATTTCTGGGCTAAATCACATAATAAAAAAAAATTGAACAGAGCTCTTTTCATGTTCATCATTTCTTAGATTAGCTGAAACTTTTATAAAGCGGTTACTTTTAAAAATTAACGCTGCCTATACTTAACTTAATGTTATCCGATAATACAGACAAAGTTTAGCTAAATTTGGATTTGCCGTTCCCAAAAAAAAAATCAAAAATGTTTGTATGGAGAAAACAGTCTTAATGAAATTCTTCATACAAAACGCCAATTTCATAGGTGAGGGCCTAATATGTTATTGTTGTCATTTGTTACCTGATCTGTGTATCAATATGTATAAGCTAAATGTATTGTGTATGACCGTGGAAACACATAAAGGCTTTATCTAACTATAGTAAAAATAGTTCTGCAATCTGGAATAGTTTCCTTTGCTTCAAATACACGTCACAAACTCCTCAACCATGATTTTGCTAACCATCAAGACACTCACTCTATTGAAGCACTCAAATAAATCAAGTTTCATATTCGCATGTGCGATGGTGGAGCCATAAAGCCCCCATTTCGGCCTCGAGATCTGCGAGAGCCGCCCTCTAATGGCCCACAGTGGATGACGAAAACGCTGCGTTTATGATAATCGCTGTGTTTCGCGAATTCGTGATACGACCGTATAAATGCGTAGCGATGATACACCAGAGATATCGCTAAAATAGAGCTCAAGCTAAACTGGGAGGATAAGATGAAATTGTACCGTTCATTGCGCACTAAACTTGTGGCCTGTCTTTAAACGAGTAACCCTCTCTGGTTATGGAAATATCAACGTCTATTTTCTTTAAAAATGTATTATCACTACGACATTACGTAGATAAATAATCAACCACTAATTCTTAACACACGTAATGTCAGGACCTTTATCCCATATGGGGTGGTCAGAGATATCTCCAACTAAGGCGTTTGGGTAAACGTGCAAATCTATAGATATTTTTGGTGGAAAGTCCGGTAGTCGCCTTTTGCAACACCCACGGGATGAAATGGATTGGATTCTTTTTACGATTCTTTCATCATTTAAATTTTGTATCCCTCTACAACATTGAAAGCATAATAAAGATAACATTGTAGATATATGTGATTAATAAGAACTTTATTTTAAAACTATTCATATAATATTGGTGTTGTCACACGAATAAACAACCGGTAGTGTACTACTTAATTAATTATGTATTCCCGTGTAGTGCGTGGCACGTAATGAATTAGATTAGGTGTAATATGTATTGTTGTCAAGGGCGGATCCAGCCATCCAGTCAGGGGGGTCAGATGTTTGTGTGAGGTCTCAGCCAAACGTACTAAGTATATAGGTATTTTATATGTAAATAGTTTCTGTAACTGAACGTTTAATCAAGTATAAATTAAGACGGATGATAGAAAATTGCATGCAGCAGAGATGACAATGTTGAGATGGATGAGTGGAGTGACGAGGATGGATAAAATTAGGAATGAGTATGTGACAGTGAGTTTAAAAGTGACATCCGTGACATCATGAAAGGAAATCGTTTGGCTTGGTATGGACATGTTAAGGGATAAAACACATGTTAGGTACTAAGAGAGTGCTGAATATGGATCTCGATGGTTGTAAAGGAAAAGGAAGATCACGGAGAAGATGGATGGAGTGTGAGGGGTGATATGAACGAAAATGGCGTGAATTATGAGGTAACGGCGGAAGAGGAGATTGGAAGAAAAAGACGTACTGCGCCGACCACAAATAAATTAGAACTAGGACAAGAAGATGATGAATAAAAAAAATCTAAGATAATTTTTTTTGTTAAATTGAACAGAAAACTTACCAGTGGTTTATCTAAGCAGGCGGGGGTCATGTCTTCACGTGACACTCCCGCACGCCCTGAATCCGCCTTTGATTGTTGTTAACATTATAACATAGTGAATGTCGTATTTACATCTATAATAGGTATCTATTATAGGTAAGTGACTTATTTAAAAAGAGCAACCCCGGAGTTTCTTGCTCGTTCTTCTCTGGGGAGACTGCCTAGTGAATGAGCGATAACTGTATGTCATGACGATTTCAAATGTTATTCTTATAACTTACGAAATAAAAACATTTTTGGTTTTGATTTATATGTATGAAACTTGAAATGACCCTTTACTTTGTAGTTTCATAAACTATTATTGCCTTTATCGTTAGGGAGTTACAACTATTGTCTGATATAACAGAAGGCATAATAACGCTGTTGGAAGGAAGTCATCGATCGGGGTTCTGTGAAAGGCGAGACGAAGTGTAACTTTAAATTATTTGAAAGCGAGAGCTTCCATCTGAAGGCAATTTCTGCGAAGCCAATCAACGTCATAGTAACTTTTGCTGGAGTAGCATTATAATTATTATAAAGCCTTTTTAATTAAATACGGTGCTAATAACCACTTTGCCATCGATCGTAACCAAACTTTATACCTATATACAAGAACTCAATTTTTGGGTTGTAATTTTTTATAAAATTATAAAGTTTTGCTGGAAGAGATCTCTTATAGAGATAAGCTCGCCTTTTGTATATTATTAATACTGTTCTGGTTTTTGGTTTGTTTAATGTTTATGCTTATATGCAATAATGTGTTAAGTAAATAAATAAGAAACAATTTAGGGTACAATCCTAACACATAAAGTAGGGTAATATTACTGAATTTCCTTTTGTTTCTCATAAGAGAAACACATGGTAGGTACTAAATAACAGATAATATAAACATAACAAACGTAAACAAAGTTTCCAAAAAGTTTTGAAGGTAGACCTTTGGTCACAATAAGAAAATTGTGTAAAAAAAGCAAGCAAAAAATCTACAGCTAAAATTATTTACGGCCTTAGATTAAACCAAAACATTGTCATATCTTATATGCCTATTTAATAAGTAAAATTAAATATTCTGTGGATATAAATAGCCTTAACGTTTTGGTGGAAAATGTCGATGTCAGGAAACGTAATAGGTATTAAAAATTATTAGCTTTTGTCTTTAGCTGTAGTTTCAAGCTAACGGTAATACCCATAAACTCAAAGTGATTTTTAATTAACGCCTATCATCTAATTCCACTTGAAGACTATAATACCTACCTACATTATCTAAATACCCTATATGTGCAATAATATGTCGTGATATAAATACACTTGAGCCTTTCTCTGCTAAATAGCTATATAAATTTATAATTCTGTCCAATTCATATATTTTTTTTTTGTTTCTATAAGATATATAAATGTACCTTCCTCATTTAAACAATAAAGCGTATTTGATTGATTGATATTTTATTCGTAATGGGTAGCATTATATTCTCAAGCTTTCGCTTTTGTACATACAAACACGTGATCTAAATAGTCGGTGAATATACGACCGATTAGTGTAGTGGATAGTGACCCTGTCTGCAAAACCAACGGTTGCGGGTTCGAATTACGCGAGGGATAAATAATATTTATGAATGTTTATCCATTATCTAGTATCCATAGTACAAGCTTTGTTTAGTTTGGAACTAGATGATTGGTGTAAGTGTACAAAATATTTACGATCTGTTTTTCGTGCACTGGTTAGTAACTCTGACCACTATACCAAAAGGTTGCGGGATCGACTCCCGCTAGGAACATATGTTTGTGTGATGAATACAGACATGTGTACCCGAGTTATGGAAGGTTTCTTTTATAATAAGTATTTATTTACAAAAAAAAACTGTATTTATGTAGTATATCAACCACCTGGTATCCACAACACAAGCCTATAGTTGATTACTGTGGAACTAGATGGCGCTGTGTGTATGTCTAAGGACATTTATTATTATTTTATTATTTATATATTTATGATTTGTAAAAATGGAAAATTGTTGGTGATTCGCACCTAGATATTCTACAATTAGGATTTTTTAAATTTAATTGTATCTCAAAAGGTACAATAAATGTAATTATAAAAAGGTCGGCAAGTTAATTTTATGGTCCCTCCTCAGTCTCGTCACGTGCCGGTTTTTCTTTTCCGCGCATATTTTTTTGTTAATTACATTAAATTCGGAAGACGTAACGTAACGGAAGTAATTAATTAATTAAAATGCTTCACAAATTCCCTGCGAAAATTATGTTAGGCGTGTGTGACTTGAATAATATGTCACTTTTTTAGGGTTATCAAAGCAAATAAGGAATCCTTATAGAATCCGTCTGTCTAAGTCTACGGTCCCTTGGGTCTGTAAAAAAAATAATCTTCTGAGGCAACGTAATCAAAAAAATGCAGCCATTTGTGTCGCATATTTTTCACCGACTTCAAAAAAGGAGGAGGTTATCAATACGGCTGCATTTTTTATATGTTTGTTCCCTCGAACTCCGTAATTTATAAACCGATGTGGTAAATTCTTTTTTTATTTAATAAGACATGCTTCTAATGTCGTCTCATGTTTATCCATATTTTCGTTAATTTTGATGATTGTTTTTTGTTTGATAGGATTTATCATCAGGGTGGCCCGATATAAATTTTGTTAACATCTGATGATGCACTCCGGAGGTAGAGAGTGGAGCCTTCCTGAAGTCGGTTGCTTTGCCAAATCTTAGCGTTTCAATAATTAAATGAATATTTCTAAAAGAGTTATGGAAATCGTTATAGTTGTTTGTTTCAACTATGATGGTGGCGGTTCAATTATGACCCACGCATTTAAATCAAAACCTATAGATTTTACTTCCCGCTGACTTATCAAGACAATAAGGTAGGTCTCACGGCATACTCGTAATTATAGGAAGAAATCGAATAATCGTAAATCTTTAGTTTAAAAAACATATTTTTTGCGATACGAACTTAATTAGATTTCGTTACTCGAGTCCCGTGATAGACGAACTACGAGTAGCTACATACAATTTTGTACGAAACCCTCCGGTGCTCCTTGCCCGTTTATAATTTTTGTTATTTTTTAAATTTGAGTGCTTGTTATGTTAGCACCATGTTTTTTTTTAATATAAGTGTAAAATGGACAGAGTTCTTGTCAGCTACAGCTTATCGTATGTTTAGTGTACATTTATGTTCTTCTTTTACAATATTAAGCCCACCAAATTCATCATAATCATCACAAAAGCCACAGGACGTCATTGCTGACCAGATTAGTTTTTAATAAATAAGCAGCTTATTGTTTATTCGATACCATTTAAGGAAACCAATTATGGGTAGGTATTAGATTTATTATACAGCCCAAAAGAAAATTGGAAAGTAATCAGATTTAAATTATAAGTAAGTGGATTAAAATTCACCGTCCAAGAAGAAACATTTAGAATGGATTAATTCACTTAAGGTGAACTTTTAAATATCAAGGGCGCGATCCACTTAATTTGTACACATTTTACTTTTTAAACATTGTAAAAGATCTTTCATTAAAATAAATACCACTACGCGAAAAACGTAAAATGAAAAGACAAAAGTGGGATTCTTTCACTGTTTCTTGATTTGAATAGCAAATATTCTAAATACCTCATTTAGATAAACGGTGCAGCGGTTTAGTCGCTGTGAAGGAATAAACAAAATCATCATCATCAGCCCGTAGACATCCCACTGCAGGGATATAGGCCTTCTCTCGTATATGAGGGAGTATGGGCGATAGTCCACCACACCAGCCCGATGCGGATTGGGGACTTCACATCCCTAAGAAATTTTATTTCTCGCAGGCATGCAGGTTTCCTCACGATGTTTTCCTTCACCGTTTCAGAGAGCAGTCGGATAAATGCACATGGGGAGCGTCGGTGGCTCAGCGGTTAAGACGTGGTCTCCCAATTTAGGAGCTCCGGGTTCGATTCCCTGGCAGGTCATGTACCAAAGTTGTTTTGAAATAAACAAAATGGCACATAAAATACATTACATCTCAATGAATGCTTAAAACACATACTGCTTTGTGCAGTCGCGAACCGACCAAGTGGAGTAAAACTCTAGCTCTGAGGGTTTCGTACCTGTCCAACATCACCAATTAAACTAACGAACTTAAATATGTCACCTACATATTATTACGTAGAGGTTGTATGAAACGAGGTGCAAATATAGAAATTAATCATGTTGGAATATATTCTTTTAAGAACTTCCTTCATGATTAATTTAAGATTCTCAATGGGAAGTATCCTATAGGTTTTAATTATAAGGCATTTAATAAGGCGGAATATGACGTAATCTAAATATACAGGGCGTCCCAAAGTTATGGGACATGAAGGGGAAGTACCTTAAATATCGTAGATAGTGAATTTTGCTCAAAGAAGACTTTATGTTATTTTTAAAAGTTAGTAATTCTGCATTCATAGATTTTCTAAAAATTATTTGCTTCGGCTGGGAATCGAACCGACTCAAATGTGAAAAAAAAAACACCCTACTTTTATGATGCCAATCGAAAGAATAGCTAAAAAATAATAACTCTGCCTAAGTAACATAGTATTTTAAAAGAAAGGAACAACGTGAAATTAATCATTTTAATCAAATAAAAAACATACATGAAACTGCCGTAGTCAATTAAGTAGGTATTTTTTTGTAAATTAATTAATTAAATGCTCAAAATGTGATCCCTCTTGTTTTACGCAAATCGCCAATCTTTTAATGAGCCCGCTGCCTGTTGATTTTATGAAGTGGGTACTTATTTACGAATAATCAATGCTATCTTTGGAATGATAATATCGCTACTTTTCGAACGTCGTCGGCAATAAATAACTTTCTTGAAATTTGACTCAATCATTTTATGTTGTTCCTTTCTTTTAAAATACTATGTTACTTAGGCAGAGTTATTATTTTTTAGCTATTCTTTCGATTGGCATCATAAAAGTAGGGTGTTTTTTTTTTCACATTTAAGTCGGTTCGATTCCCAGCCGAAGCAAGTAATTTTTAGAAAATCTATGAATGCAGAATTACTAATTTTTAAAAATAACATAAAGTCTTCTTTGAGCAAAATTCACTATCTACAATATTTAAGGTACTTCCCCTTCATGTCCCATAACTTTGGGACGCCCTGTATAAAGGAAGAAACTGACTGACTGACTGACTGACTGACTGACATATCAACGCACAGGCCAAACCGCTGGGTCTAGAGTTTCCAAATTTGGCACGTAGGTTCCTTACGAGGTCTAGGGGAGCACTAAGAAAGGATTTTTCAAAATTCACCCTTTAAGGGGGTGAAACAGGGGTGGGAAGTTTGTATGAAGAA